>JAEAOA010002196.1:0-392643 GCA_016746295.1 Potamilus streckersoni | reverse complement strand
ATAGACACAGCATGAAAAGAATTAATGCCCATTGTGGGAACATGGCTTTCCATAATACATGATGCATGTACTGTATATATCAGGGGTTTCAAACATTCAGCCCATGTACATATGTACCCATGCACTGCCAAGCCATATCCTGTAGCAAAATTATTGGAATCACTCACAATGTGTCATGAGATAACAAAGGTGGCGCAGCCCTTGGAACATCAAAACTGCCCTTATGTGGTCCCCAGGGTGGTTTATGTTTGGGACTCATGTTATATATGACACAATTTTGGCCTCCGGCTTGGTGGTATCTGATCAAGGAGTAGTCACATTTGATGAAGGGACAGAGATACAGACAATAATTTATCTGAAATAAATATTTTAGTCCCTTGTTTGGAAGAATCTGCATTTTTATAAATCTGAATAGTCTGTGAATACCAGAATACCAAAAAACACAACATGGAGTTTCTTAACCTTCAATATTTATTCTTCTTACGATGTGTGAAATTGCTAAGTATGCAAAGCTATTATGGGGATCAGCCAGGAAATATAATCAGTGCTCTTAATGGGATCACTGTGCAGGTAAATATAATTATAGCTGTTAAAGGGCTCATTGTACAGGTAAATATTACAAGCAATCTTAAGGGAATCACTATACAGATCAATATAATGAATTATCTTAAGAAAATCACTCTACAGGTAAATATAAACCTTTGTCCTTTTTTGATGGCATCCTCACACTGTAATACCTCCAAACTGACCATGTGGGATTAAGTCTGGTAGTTTCCCTTTGCAGGAAAAAATTGCAACTTTGAACTGGTATGAAAATAACCTGCTGCTTAGAGCTGTACTGGGCAAGAGAACTCTTGTTTACTACACAAGCTAATGGTGTCCTGGTGGTGGCAGATTTACATCTATGAGGTACACAGGATGTGATTCGTTGACATAACCTGTAGTGGTGTAACATGCTCCTGAAGGTCTGTATGAATGACATTTCTGTACCTAGAGGTAAAAAAAAAATGATGATTATGAAATCTATGAATGTGAAAAAATGATCATTGTCAAATCTATAAACATCAATAAAATGATCATTATGAAATTTATGTATGTGAATAAAATGATCATTGTTAAACCTATGAATGTGAATATAATCATCATTATGAAATCAATGAATGTGAATATATATATATATATATATATATATATATATATATATATATATATATATATATATATATATATATATATATATATATATATATATATATACTTAAATTTTTTTAAAAATATGCCAAGTTTATGGTATGCCATTTTTTACATGTGCTGAATAAATTATGCAAATCTTATTTTGTTTGTTCACTTTAATGTTTTTTCAAGACTTAAAAAAAAATGTAGGGTCAGCAGGAAAAAAATAGGGATGAATGGGTAAGCAGAAACTATTTTCCTTGATAAATATGGCTAGAAGACCAGATGAAATAAAGAAATAATGAGTACATATAGCCCCATTAAATGTAACCAAGTACATATAGCCCCATTAAATGTAACCAAGTACATATAGCCCCATTAAATGTAACCAAGTACAAATAGCCCCATTAAATGTAACAAAGAAAATATAGCCCCCTTAAATGTAACCAAGTACATAAAGCCCCATTAAATGTAAGACCAGAAGTACATATAGCCCAATTAAAAGTACCAAAGTTCATGTAGCCCGATTATTATGTAACCAAGTACATATAGCCCCATTAAATATAACCAAGAACATATAGCCACATTAAATTTAACCAAGTACATATAGCCCCATTAAATGTAACCAAGTACATATAGCCCCGTTTAATGTAACCAAGTACATATAGCCCAATTAAATGTAATCAAGAATATACAGCCCCATTAAATGTAAATAAGTACATAGAGCCCCATTAATTGTACCCAAGTACATATATCCCCATTAAAAATATCCAAGTACATATAGCCCCATTAAATGTAACCAAGTAAACATATCACCATTAAATGTATACAAGTACATATAGCCCCATTAAATGTAATCAAGTACATATAACCCAACTAAATGTAATCAAGTGCATATAGCCCAATTAAATATAACCAAGTACATATAGCCCCATTAAATGTAACCAAGTACATATATCCCCATTAAATATAACCAAGTACATATAGCCTAAATAAATGTACCCAAGTACATATAGCTCAATTAAATGTACCCAAGTACATATAGCTCTATTAAATGTACCCAAGTACATATAACCCCATTAAATGGACCCAAGTACATACAGCCCCATTAAATAAAGATTAAGAGTGTTGTGAATTCAACACATTATTGATGTTAATTCAAAATGCCAAATTTTGATGGTTTATTGTAAGTGAAAAGTGGCCACTCCACTAAATAATAATGATACATAATGCTGACAGTCTTGCCATAATAAACTCCACAATTAAATTTGTTTTGATGGCTTAAACAGAGTAAATGTGCAGAAATAAAATTGGGACAAGTGCCTATCAGTGTTTCTACTAGAGTTGTGCTATTACTTCTACCGGCATGGATGGAAAAAGACTGTTTAAGACCAAATTTTACCGGTACAAATGCTAATCTCATTAATGTATGGTTTATCACTTGCATAGAGTGGAAACCATTATGTTGCAAACAATACTCTGAGTAAGAAAATGAAATTAATTTCTGACCTTTACAGACAGGATAAAATTCTGTATGGAATAAATTATAGCAATCCCATTCCAATATTGTAACTGTCAGTCACCTACCACACAAAATTAGCTTTATTCAGAGTCCATTCATAAACAAATCATAAAAGTGTTTCCATGCAACAAATAAAATATTTATTTTTAGTGGCTTGGTGTGATTGAAAGCTGTCAAATTCAGTATGGGAGCCCAGATTGGCCAAGTGGTCTAAAGCACTCTCCGTTAGGGATCACTGCCATCTTGCCTCTATCTGCAAGGGTTAGAGTCTAAGATTCGGTGACTGGATATGTGAGAAAGCTTGCCAGTAGCTTTTTATGGGTCAGTGGTTCTTTCTGCGGATTTCCCAGTTTCTTCCTCCACCATTAATACTGGGTGCCATGTATAGTCATGCATGTGCTGAAAAATGGCATTAAGCCCCACAACAACAACAACAACAAATTTAAACCTTTTTATTGTTTGTTAAAGTGGTGGTTTTTGAGCAAGTTTATATATTGACTTGTTTTAAGTAACACAAAGAAAGGAGCAAAGACAAAAAGCTTTGTAAATTTAACAAAAAGAATTTATTTCCCTAGAAAACAAACTAAAGGGTAAAAATATGAATCAAGACTTATGATATGTGAACAAGATCCAAAAATTATGAAAACACTATATTGCCCCTTTGCACTATTATGAAATTTATCTCATCTATTTAATCATCTATTATACAGTTGTTTTTTTTATACCTGTTACCTATGGCTTCTCAATAAAAGTCATCAGTGTATAACATTTGATCTGTGAATGGAATTTTTTTTTTAACATGAAAGTTGGTCTTCTAAAGCAGGATTCTTTCAAGACTTGCTATTCTGTTCTACAGTTGGTTTAGATGAACTGAGCTTTGAATGCTGATAGTAAGTAATATCCCTTTGATTGTGACCCATGGCACTAGATAACACACTCACTATTTTAGTATTAATCTCTGTCATTGAAAAACACCTGCATAGTCATTATTACTGTTTCTAAAATTGCTGATGCATGGATTATACTTACCATCCACAAAGGTCAGTCAAACTATATTAATCCCTAGCTTATAGGCAATTCACAATTGTCTAAACTGAAAAGAGGTCGAAAACTTCACTCTAAATTATGCAGCACATAGCTGGTCTCTGATACAAGTAATATCTTGGGGAGAAAAAAAAAAGACTGAGATCTAAGTAATAATTGGTCTATTGATATTTCAACAATTTGTTTTAAACCCATCTATACGAAACTAGTTTAATCTATTTCTTGGCATTTGTCACTAATGCAATTTTAGATACAAAACCGTTAAGAACAAAGTTCTCATTTTAATTAAATGGGAGCTCATCTCCAAAATAATAAACGCATACTGAGGACGTTTAACAATAATGTACGTGAAAGGCAATAATGTTCTGCAAAAGTTGTCTATATACAAATTTAATTTCAGCAACATAGATCTTATTAGGATATTATCTATACTAGATATTTTTCATTTTATCACCGGATAGAATCGTTTTTTTGTTAATCAATAGTCCGAGATGTCAAATGCAAGCATGCTTTGCTGATAAAAAAAAACTTGTGCATGAATGACTCTAGGTCTAGTATGATTTGTCATATTTAATCCGATTGAGAGATACAACGTGCAGTCTTACTCACAAGCCAAAAGTATAACGTCTCTGACAACAAAATCTATATTGACACCAACAGAACAAAACGTCATCAGTTTTTGCGTGTAAAATCACACCCGATTTTCGACATCTCGAAATCTGGAACCAGTACTTCCTTTTGCCTGCTGGATTTGCAAGGAAAATGGACCAGGTAATTTTTGTTTTATCTGCTTTTGGTTAATTTACTTTTGTTATACAAAAAATGTTCATTTAAAGATCTTGTTTAGGTATTTTGATATTAGCTTCATGACTTTTTTTTTAAAAACGAAACGAGAACCAAACGTTCAAAGACAGAAGTTGAACGAATCTCTCTCTCTCTCTCTCTCTCTCTCTCTCTCTCTCTCTCTCTCTCTCTCTCTCTCTCTCTCTCTCTCTCTCTCTCTCTCTCTCTCTCTCATTTGAAGTCCTCGATTTAATTCTATAAATTTTAATACGCTGTGTAGGGTATTAAAAGATTCCCATCTTACCCTATTTACACTTGTCAACTTATGCGCCATGTATGATAATAACACCCATGCGAAATGCGAAACAGCTGTTTTTAATCTTAAGGAGTTTTTTTTTTTTAGTGCACATATGTACATAGTTGGGTAATGGGATAATGAGCATACACAACAACAAACGAAGAAAATTTTTTTATAATGCTGAAATGTCTGTCTTCGTGTTCAGTTAAAGTAATAGAGTCCTACGTACTTAAATGCAACGTATTTTGTAGAAACCACACACACACACACACACACACACACACACACACACACACACACACACATACAAACACTCTCACGCACGCACGCACGCACGCACACACGCCCCAAGTTTAAAAGCCTGACTCGTTAAATAAATGTAGATATTGACACGGAACAATTAATAAGACCGTCAGTACTGCAATGCACTGTCACAGAATTCAGGTACGATGTATTGCCGAATTCTATCATTGAAAATTCTTTATTGATGTAGTCCTCCCGCACTCTCGCACCTTTCCACCTATGTATAAGATGGCTGGGTTTGAGAGGACCCCTTTGTGCCAAAAGAATTAAAGACTTTTATGGGTTTGTGTTTTCCACCATTGTCTTTTCTTGTGTATCCTCCTGACATTGTATTCAAAAATAATTTTGATAAAATTTTTTATAATTATGAATAAGGGTTCTGGCTGCACCTAACTCTATTTTGTGTCATAAGACTTGTACTCCCCTGGCTGGTTTCTGAGTCTTTTATTGAAACAATTGATTCCTTTCCAGGGATCTGTGTGTGTGTCCAGTGTGTGCTATAATGCATTGATTAGTATGCCATGTTTTTTGTGCATGGATTGGCTTATAAAAGGTCAAGTTAAGCTAATAATGTCTTTATTTCTTTCAAAACCTTTTCTTATCGAAATGAAAAAAAAAAAAAAAGCTGGCGGAATGGGTGGTAGGTGGGGCAGAACCTGCATGTGAAAGTGAATGGTGTTTACCCAAGTCCACCGCTTCCACCGCAGAGGTTGGTCCCTGCTTTCCCAAGTCTTGTGTTTATATTTCCCCGAATTTGTGTTTTTGTAATGTTCTTTGGTCATCCCTGTAGCCTAAAGTTTAGGGAGATAGGTAGGTATGATCCATACTACCTCGCATGAGCTACGTATCATAGGTATCACACCATCATTTGCTACAAATAACCATGAAACTTACATATCAATTGCTTCTCAAGGGTGCTGAGGCGTATGCGTTGAATGTCTTATCCTGTTTAACATATACGTTTTTGGCTTATTACATAAGTGGGTTATTCCTAAGCCTCCTTCTTCTCTTGGTCTATACACATCTTTTCTTGCATTATAATGTACTCTTTTATTCTAAATAAAATAAATAATATTAGCTTTTAGCGACCCGAATCCGTTAGATTTAGTGGTTCCTATGACCAGATTTCGATCTGTTCAATTTTCCTTAGAATTTGTTGATATTTTAAGAGTTTTGCTATAAAGTATTCCCAAGTCTTAAACATGTTATTTTATTAAATGGGGTGGGGGAGACCAGAGTGGTTTCCCGCTAATTCCCAAATAATAGTATTTTTGTTTAATCGTGATTTATGGCAGAGCCAGACTGTGAAGATTCATATTGTAAATGTTTAAATGATGTCCAGTCCTGAGTAAAATTTATGCAACTACCTGCGTGAGGAAGTGTTTAAAATTCGTTTCATAGATTGGGTATTTTAATCCCTTGTATGTTACTATTATTATTTATACCGGTGGCCTAGTGGTTAGAGCGACCGCCTCGGATGCATGAGGTCGTGGGTTTGATCCCCGGTCTTGTCATGTCAATTACTTACAAAAATGGTACTAACGGCTGCATCATTTGACGCTCAGTATTAAGACTGTTATGACTGGTCGGCCTAGTGTCAGGAAAATAAGACTGGGTGAGACATCATGCTACATGGCTGCGGCATGATGCCCCAATGCGAGACATCACTATAAACTGCCACACTGCAGACATGGTAGCGATATGACTGAAAGATTGTTAAAGCTACGTTAAAAATCATCACATCGCATTATTATTTATGTTCCTGTTGAGAGCCTCAGTTGAAAGTACATATAGTGATATATATCTTACCGATCATTGTATTGGGATGTCCCCCATCAATGTCCGATTGATCGTTATTTTGGAGGTTATTTTATCATACATTGCTTTAATCCAGTTCCTTCCAAAACCACACGCTTAAAGGACTCATTCAATGAAGCCATGCTCAGTACAATCAAATGCCTTTTTTGGATCGAATAGAAACATTTCTACCTTCTCCCCTTTGCTTGTTTTAAATTCTGTAATTGTGCCAATTGACAACGTAGTATTAAGAATATTATTCTCCTTTCCTCCAAAACTTTGATTTATGTCAATGATTCTTCCTTTAAATAGTTTTTTTTTGTATTTATATTACTCAGAATTTTCTAATTAGTGTATAAAGTTATTTGACTCCATTAATATATTTCATGTCCTCTTTTCCTTTTTAGATTAGTGTGATAATTCTCTCCCTCGTGTAGTTAGCCATTTTAAATTTAAATTAAATGTTAATATGTAATAATTCAAGGAAGTCTACCAAAAACTTAATATAAATATTGCTGGCCAGACCATCCAAACCCAGGGATTTTCCTTTTATTAAGCTATACTTTGCCTTTAAGATTGCCTCTGCCGTTTACAACTTATCACATAATTATCTTGCTTGGTCTGAAATGTTTTTATAATTTGTGTTAGTTCTTTTGTTCTATATAAGGTAAATGTACGAGATCAGTAGTTTATGATGCATAAATATCTGCATAATCATTTTGTATTCTCTCTCTCTCTCTCTCTCTCTCTCTCTCTCTCTCTCTCTCTCTCTATATATATATATATATATATATATATATATATATATATATATATATATATATATATATATATATATATATATATATATATATATATATTTCATTCCCCTGTATAATTTCTAGTCTTTTATGAATTCCCCTTCCCTGTTGTTGTTTTTATATTTTTTGCCGTTGTTTGCTTTGTACATTTTGCATTTGCTCTTCATCCACCCAATTTGTATTATTTTTTGTTGCTTTTTTTTTTGCTATAATACTTAATGATTTTCATAACCGCGTGTTTCACGTGTTCCCACAGATCTACAATATCCTCGTAGTGCTCATTTTTAAAGTTATCTAACCCGAGATGAACATGGCTGACGTAAACCTTCCCGTCTAGATGAACATTGTTCATCTTCCATGAGCCCTGTCCCCATCTTGTAAGATTAATTATTTTGATTTAAGCTTAACTGGTTTATGATCTGATATCATCTCAGGCAAAATGCAACAATCTTTTATATTCCCTGTATTTCCCTCAGTATACAGAAATTATTCAATCTGCTTTCCCTATTATTGGAGTATATGTGGGTGTACTCCATATTTTTGCCGTTTATAAACATATAAGCGTTGGTCAAATTTATTGTATTTAAGTTTTCATAAAGTGACTTGTGTTTTTATTAGCTTATATAAGTCTTACATTTCTATCGAGTTCATTTTCTATCCTGTTAAAATCTCCATCTATTTCGCATTGTTCTAGAGCATATTGTTGTATTTGTTGTGTAAAATTATAAAAAAATCGATTTTCTTTGATGTTTATCTGTCCTGACAGTTCATATACATTAAATATATTCCAGTTGTTTAATACTATATGAAGGAGTCTCCCGTGCATTAACTGCGGAGTTTTCTTTTAAAGGTTTAATCCCTTGGCTGCAGGTCATATTATTATAGAAAACCCCATATTTAATTTATGTTGAGTGCTCACATACAAAGACGAAGGCGTCTAGTCTTCAACTTTCTGTACAATTTCTTTCGGCTCTCGGACATTTCAACCCCAGTACAATTCAACCCCAAAGACAATTCCACTCCAGCTTAATTTATTGTGACTATGTTTGGTCATATATTAATGCAACACGGTCAGTGACTTTTTTGTTATCTAAACAAGATCAAACACAAGACCACTGGACCTTCATTTAATTTTACACATATAAGGCTATATGCATATTATAGGGATTTCAACTGGAGCTAAAAATCAACAATGTTGAAAGGTAAAAGTAGTGAGGTCGCTTATGATATGTAATTAAAAGAAGAAAAACACGTTGCAGTTCTTGTATCATAGGGACTTTTATCACTCCTTTTAACAAATCAATATAAATGTTGAACATATACTATAAAACAAGGTGTAAGAAATAGAAAGGTAATTAATGGCTTGTGTCATTCAATACCTCGTTAAGGACCCAAGTGATCGAATACTTTTGCATTATGCCAAGGAACGGAATGCCAACTTTAATGGAAAAAAATCTGTAATATGTAAGAAAAAAAAATCATACACTTATTTTGTTATTGGTAATCATTATGTTAAACATAACGGATAAAGGACTCACACAAATTTATGTATGTATTATACATGTGAAGATTGCATTTTCAATGAAGTTTTACAAATTGCATTTTTTATTGTTGTAACTTATTTAAATTTATATTATTTAATAAAGATTGTGATTGTTGCTTAAATACAGGAATACGTCTAATACTATAAAAATAAGGCAAAAATCCTTAATGTCTTCTGTGTTAGTGAAATCAGTCACATGATACAAAATATCATATGGAACTGATTAAAATAATTGGGATGTTAGCTCAATGACCGCCGTTTTTTGTAGAATGCTGGCTAGACGAACTTTTGTATTCTTACGTGGCAAGAAAAAAAAAGATTTTGTGAAGGTCAGGAAATGTGAAGTCTCGAGCTGACAAACTATAGGGCCATTTATGGAAAATGGAAGATTCCGAAACAGATCTTTCTTAACTCCGAAGCGCACGGGTGTTGTCTAGTATACCCTTAAATGTGCCGATCTCACATTAATCGCCGCCAGAGATCAAAATGTAAGCAAAGCCACTCAAGTCTTTGGTAATAGTTTGGAACAAAAACTTCAGAGTTCGTTTTTCTTTACCGTCAGTTAATAGAAATTACGTACTACATTTTAACGATTTTCTTTTAAAGCCGCAGTGGAATAATTTGAATGTTTTAGGGCATTAGATTTGATTTATTTTAGAAACAAATTAATTCTGTGTCGAAACAATTGAGTTTTTTAATTATTTTTGTTATATGCTGCTAATCATAAAATATGTATTGTGTTTTGGAAAGAATTAATAATTGACATGTATCTGTAATCATATTATTGATTTATTGCACAGAAGATTTCGCTACCAACTTCATGCTGGGTAATAATTTGGAAATAAAATACCTTTGCAACTTAAAAACATAATATATCGGTATTTAAAGTCGAACATTTAATACTTCGCAAATACTACAAACAATTTTGGAGTCAGTCAGAAATATTGAAATTAGTATGTAATTTTTAGCTAATCGTTAATTTATTATTTGTTATTTACCTTATGATCTAAAATTCTAGTAATTCTAGAACTGTTTAAGTTAGTATTCTTGTAGGAATGTAGTCATTATGTATGTATTTTTTTAATATTTATAATGCAAGCTACATCAATGCAACTTAGAAAGTTCAATTCAGAAATAAAAAAAATAATTATTTAATAGAGGTAGACTGATAGACAGAATAAAAAATAATGAATCATTACACTTACAAGTATAGCAGATGCGATACTACAATTTCCCGTATCTATTACAAGACAAAGCATGTTGATGAAGCCGGACTTTTCTAAGGCATTTTACACAAGAATAAAACGCCAGTCGCAATTAACAGTTCAGTTAGTATTATACCAAAATATATCAGATCTAAATGTCAAAATATAAACTGTATTGACTATAATAAAAATTACACACATTTATTCCAAAGACTTTCATTAAAGCTTAGGATAAAAATTGACATGTAAGGACAATTTTTGGCTCTTATGCAGATTTACATTTAATTGTGATGCATTTAATTTTCGTACCTTTTTCTTGTCAATTATATGAGCACGAAATTATTAACTTAATAAAAGTGATTTTAATATTAACTGTTAAAGGCAGACATCAATGAATAACTTGGGTTTAGTGGGAATGACCATTAACAGAGTGCTAGTTATTGTTTAAAAATTTCGTATATTTAATAAAATTTTACAGTGTGTGGTAAATTTGATTTCTTTTCATTCAAATTAGCGTGCATTGATTAACTTAATAAAAGTGATTTTACTTATAATTAACTGTTGACATCTTTTTCTCGGCAACTTAGCGATGTGTTGGTATCTTCCTTAATGACAGACTTCGATGAATAATCGTGTGATTAGTGGACGAATTGTCTCATGGCTGAGCTGAAATGTCTTGGGAATTTTCTTGGGGTTGAAATGCCTCGCTCTCTTTCATTTGGCGTCTTGTGTGTTTCTTGTATAAGCAAGAAATCACAATCTGTAGCTATTTTGACTACTTTCTCATGTATACCATTTACATTCACAGTCAAGATTTTAAGGTTTAATCGCTCCATCGTGAGAAATGATATTGTTAATTCTATTTATTCATTAAAATTGTATCCATAATGTGGTTAAATTTGATTGTTTGTTATTGTTTGTCTTTTCGCACGGTACTCTTCTATGCTTATTTAATTTTTCTTCGGTCGTATCTTGTTAAGGAGATGGTACTTTTTTTTCTCGGGACAGTCCATTTGGTCTGCTTTCCCTTGAGAGTGGCGGGCCTCGATTAATTCGATTTCATGTGACCGATGTAATCTAATAATCGATCACCTCCTGCTTCGTAGGAATTTTTGGTGTCGGACGATTCCTTTTACGTTGTAAGAGAAGAATTTTGTTTTGAAGTTTGAGGTTTTGGGAGTATTGAGGTTCAATTCCCTCTCCTGGAGTGTGGGACTTAGTTCAATGTCTATTCCCTGTTTTATTTCATTTGTAACTTCTTTAGATTTAAGTACTGCTTGATTTTTACCGCTCCCCCGCTCACCAACTCGGTTTCCAGAAGCTCAATTGGGGTCTCGATTGGTTCTTCACTATGAGCCGACACTTCCACACTTGTCTCGTCTACGGTGGTCGGGTCACTTTGCCGGTTTTTTTTTTTTTTTTTTTTTGGGGGGGGGCATTCTACCTCTTCACTCTAACTCAACAAAGATTTGTTTGTCGATTGTCGTCTCCAAACTTAGGCTTTTCCATCATAAATAATGGTGCTGTTGTGGTTTCTATCAACTTGACCTGTTGTTTTCATTTTCAGTTCTTATCTCTCTTCTTAGCATTTTTTCATCTCAGCTGCTAACTTTGTAGTAGCTCCCATTTTAGGGGAGTTACTTGAAATATATTATTGTCTCCCACTTTGACTTCACATTGTGCATCCTGAATACCCGGAATGTCTGATACAGCTGGAGTCGAGGCTTTGGGTTGGAATTTGCCCTTCAGGATTTTTCGCTATGTCCTCCCCTTTGTCTGGGACCTCTTGGAGCACAGTCATTAGAATCTCATTCATTGTTTTATTTTGGTGGGATATATTTTTTTGAAGGATGAGATTCACACATTCCCTTAGTAGGTGCTCAACTTGACTACAGCGATTGCACGTTCTATGAGATTGGCATCCTTTGTACCACAACTTTGCCACGAATCCCGTTATGTACATAACAGGGATCACTTTTCTGGTGTCTTCCTCCGTCACAGGATTCTGACCCCTGTGTATATGGTCGGAAACCCAGTAAATATCCAATTTTTCCCTTTTGGGGTTTCACACAATATTTCTGTTGGACTTTGGTTTTTGGCTACATAAGACGAATTTTTAAAGGGAGTCCAGAAAAGTGTATCTCCATCAAATTTTCTCCCAAAGCTTTGGAAAAAGGGGGTGTTGCATTAGTTTCCCCCTAATATATAGGGATATCCCCGTTTTGATAAGGGGATATCCCCCATTTACAAAGAGGAAATATCTTCCTATGCCTCCATTTTGTATCCCTTTAATGCAGGGACGGGCAACATACGGCCCGCGGGCCAGACCCGGCCCGCGACGGGATTTCGTCTGGCCCGCAGACTGTTTCTGGTCGTACATGATAATGTGGCACGCGGTTAGAATTCAGTTAGAATTAGATTTAGAATTTACAATAAAATTTTTATCATGGATTTTGCCAAGAAATGTAAAGTTGACAGCGAGTGTCGCGCATTTAACAAAGATTGGATGCCTAAGTACTTTTTCACAGAATTCGGCAAGAAAGCAGCATGTTTGATGTGCAGTGAAAGTGTTGCCGTGTTGAATGAGTACAACATTAGCCACCATTATGGGACGAAACATGCAGGCTATGGCAGAACTTTATCAGCAGCAGAACGGCAAACAGGAGCAACAGAACTGGACAGAAAGCGTGTAAAGCAGCAGAATGTATTCGGAAAAACCAAAAGTAGCCCAGAAGGCTGCTACTCATGCCTGCTTTGTGGTCGCATACAACATTGCTAAGCACAGCAAATCGTTCTGTGATGGTGAATTTGTCAAAAAGTGCATGCTCGATGTAGCTGATCAAGTCTGTCCAGAACAAAGAAAGAAGTTTGAAAAATTCAGTTTATCGAGAAGAACTGTGGCTCGCTGCATTGAAGCAATTGGTGAAGACCTGACATCACAACTGAAAGGGCGTGTACCTTCATTTCAGCTGTTTTCCTTTGCACTAGATGAAAGCACTGACATCGATGACACTGCACAGTTGCCCATCCTTGTACGAGGCATTTCAGAAAACTTTGAACTCACAGAAGAATTGCTGTCAATGGAATCAATGAAAGACACTACTACCAGGGAAGATATTTTTGAATGTGTGGAAAATGCCATGTATACAGTGCACTTACCATGGCAGAAAATGGCCAGTGTTATTACGGATGGTTGTCCATCTTTGACAAGAAAGAAAGTTGGTATACTGAAGAGACTGGGTGACCATGTTGCAGAGGTCAATTGCACCAGGGAGTTGATATTTCTACATTGCATAATACACCAGGAAGTGCTATGTAAAAGTGTGCTTGACATGAAACATGTTGATCCAGTTGTGCAAATTGTTAATTTCATCAGGGCGAGAGGTCTAAATCACATACAATTTATTACACTTCTGGAAGATAGCGGCTCGGATCACAGTGATGTTTTGTATCATACCGCTGTACACTGGTTGAGTTTGGGGAAAGTTCTGAGACGTGTCTGGGGCCTGAAAACGGAAATCTTACTGTTTTTGGAGATGAAAGGGAAAGATACAGAATATCAACTCAGAAAATTTGAATGGCTGTCAGATCTGGCCTTTGCAGTTGATCTCTTTGAATATATGAATGAATTGAACACCAGACTTCAAGGGAAGGGCACTTTTGCTCACGAAATGTACTCAACAGTGAAGGCATTCAGGGTGAAGCTAAAACTGTTTTCTCGCCAGCTCAGTAAGAATATCACAACACACTTTCCAACATTCAAAACTATGGCATCCCAGATGATGTCAACTGAGAAGTACAAAAATATGATAGCTGCACTAGACAATGAAATTGCTCATCATTTTGCATACTTCCAGAAACTTGCTGCTAAGTTTGGTATCTTGTCATCACCGTTTGCAACTGACTTTGAAAAGGTGCCGGATGCTCTACAGCTGGAATTGGTTGATCTGCAGTGTGACTCTACCTTGTAGGAGAAATTCCAATCTGAAAGCATTAACAAATTTTATGCGTCACTGAATGAGTCCAAGTTTGCCAACCTGAGAAATATGGCCATGAAACTACTTGGTCTGTTCGGGTCTACATACATTTGCGAGCAAACATTTTCGACTATGAACATTAACAATACAAAGCTGTGTTCCAATCTAACTGATGTTCACGTGCAGTCTTTACTGAGGATTTCTATGTCCGACATGCAGCCAGAGTTCAAACAACTTGTTGAAAACTTTGATCGACCACAAATGTCTCATTGACTTTAGCAGCTATTGAAGTACATTACGTTAAATTAAATACTGTTTTTGGTCTCTATACTATTTACTTAATGTTTGCAAGTTTAAAGTTTACATTAAATACGATTTATTCCTTTCATAGGTGGATAAATACCCGATTAAGGTATCGATTCAGTAATCCGGCCCGCCAAGGACTTCATTTTCCCATATCCGGCCCCGCCGATTGGAGAAGTTGCCCACCCCTGCTTTTATGTCTCCAAGATCTGCAAGATTGGCAACGTCGAAGTTTTCGTTCCCACTACATCTCAATACTTTTTGCGTTCTCAGAAGCTCTTGCTCCGTCAGTGACTTCATTGCGTTTCTGATACCTTTTCCAATGGTCGATGTACACTTTGAGAAGCGTCTCATGTCTACCGTATTTAACCCAATAGTTTTCATCACTAGGCCTTCTTGACTTAATTTCAGCGAAATCCCAATCTTCTCTTTGGTTTAAACAGCCTAAAAAAGATCGCATACATTCAATCGTTTTCATCGGGGCTTGCTCTCATAATAGCGCTTTTGTGGAAGCATGTTCCGTTTCAAGTTCTGTTTGGTACGAGTCTATGCTCTTTAAATAAGTAAAAGAAAAGAGTGAAGACGACAACCTTTATAAACTTTAATAATTAATTTAATTTACCAGAATACAAATTGAAAAATGAGAAAAAAAGAACATACGGTTTACGAATTAAATCCAATAATCCAAGAATTAAATAATAGAAGTCATATAAAAAAAAGTCCTGAATGAAACTGAGTTCGAATCCCAATGAAATCTGAAATTAAAGACGATGACGTCTGTTGTTGTCAGCGAAGTGCTGCTGTGTCTACAGTCTCTTCTTGAATCACAGAAAATAGTATTCCAGTTTTGAATTCATTATACATTCCAATAAATGTCTTTATTCAAGAATTTTGTCAGAGCACGTTTGTATTTTCAGGGAAAAGAATCAATTGAATTCAACAATTTGAAGAAAATAAAATTCAACTTATGCTGGTCACAACATAATACACCTTAACGTGTCAAATGTTTTAGCCCCACTGAATAAATCTTTATGGAAACAATAGTTATACACGAATTAAGACGCAAAACAGATTTTCGGATGATTGTCAAAAGTTCATTCTTCAGGGAAAAATATAGAAGTTTGTGCTACGTGTCGCATAGTCCAGGTATGACCTTGACTTAACGTAATGATTTTTACTGAGAAAGAAAATAAATGAAAAGACTGTCAATGATGTTGAAACGAGGTCAGGGACTAGATAGTGTGTTTCTATTACTAGTTGTTTAAGTCAATGAAATAAAAGAAATAAAATAAAATTAAAAGAAACAAACAGATTAAATATACATAACATCTGGCAAAATGTCCAGAAGTTTCTAATCTTATTTGTAATGACTGGAACCGTTTGTGTTATAACGTTGAAAGGGTGGTCTCCAAACAGAATGTTTAATTGCAGATCAACCTTCCTTCCCATCACAATGAAATTGGGAGTGAAACCTGATGTTTCGTGCACTTCTGAACGTTACGCTATCGCTATGCACTTGTGGTGCTCGTTTTGATCTCATTTTTTTTTTGACGACAGCATATAATATGCTCTTTACTACTCTTTAGATTCCGGTTCATCTTTTCCACCAAATGGCACAATTCAGAAAACTGTTCACTCTCGAACTGCCTTTTTGATTCGTATTAATTTGTCTTGGCATACAAAAAGTGAGAAGACCTCCTCTGCTAGCAGTCGTGGAACGACTATACATTCCTGGCAATGTATTAGGAATATCTGCGTTCAATTTAGTAGTCAGCAACCACGAGAATGTTAACAGTTCCATTGCTTGCTTCTGATGTCGCCAAAAAAATAGAGAGCAGCTATACGTTCCATCAGAACGTTAGCTGACAGGATTGGAGAACTCATTTCCTGCCTGAGCGACCATCGCTTCGCACAAACTTCACATTTCTAGCATGACAATTACACGTTGTTCTGAAGTCATATACAGTAATAACCTTTTCTTTACCCGTTGTTCAAATGCTTTGGCATGGTCCGCTGTGTTAATTGAATCCTATACGTAGCACACTTATTTCTTCTCTTGGGAAGATGCCTTAACTGAAGCTCTCCGCCGTTTTGTGACTCCAAACTGCGACAGAGTATGGCGTTCACTTTCTCTAACCGCAACCACTGACTCCAGGGAATCTCGACCAACACGCCATATTTTGTGAATTTCCTTCACACTGTATTCGTTGTTTTCTTCCAACCCAATATTTAAGAGCTTCAACATCCTAGTGAGATTGCTATTTCGTTTCTAACATAGGGCCTCTGCATTGCAACACCCTTTTTCCTCTGTCGTCGGAGAGAGATGCAAAATTTTGTCTTATTGTTTCATGTATATATTCTTAATTGAAAACCGCACTTCTCTTATTGATTATAGAAAGGGCGTCAGCGTTGCGATGTAATCCACCAGAACGATGCTAAATCTTAAACTGATACATGGGCAGGACTTTTATCCATCTCGCATATTATCCATTTGGGTTGCTGAAATGCAGTAACCACATCAGCAAGCTAATGTATATCCCGATCAAAAAATGCCTCCCACATGTAATGCTTGAAATATTTCACGCATGATACGATCGATCGCTAAAAGCCCAATTCTTTTGACACGGTTTCTTTCAGGTTGAAATCGGCCAGTATTACCCATCATACTTTCGCATCCAATGGCTTCAATTCCACTACTACTTCTGTCACTGTCAAGAATGGGAGGCTTTCTAAAATCTAAGAATGCTAACCCAGGTATAGTCGTCGATCGCATCTTTAATTCGTCGAAGGAAAACTCGCAACTCTCAGTATAGACAAAATGTTTCCTTTTTTAATCAGTCAGTGCAGCAAACATGCTAACAATTACGCTTTTTATGTAATCAGTGTGCTTTTTCACCAAATTATGCATTACCCTTGACTGTCGATTACGCCATTTTGATACATTAAAAATAAAATAAAAATGAAGCATATTGCCATTATTATTATTATTATTATTATTATTATTATTATTATTATTATTATTATTATTATTATTATTATTATTATTATTATTATTATTATTATTATTATTATTATTATTATTATTATCTCTGTTATGTCCACTGATATAAATTTGAGAATATTCTTAAAATGGTGAATGCTGCATCTAAATAGCGCAAAAGTGGACTTTGCCTCAGATTCTGATTTTATTGATAAGCTAGGGAAATTGTGAACCAGTCTCTACTTCTACAGAAATTGGCACCAGATGTTAATTTAAACAATACGGCGTGAGTTGTGGAGTTGTGAATGTTATATGACAACAATATTAGAGCAGACAGATCTTTTCAAACTTCACAATATGTAAGATCAGAAAAAACGACAACTCAACACCACTTTACAAAGTTTAATAGAAGTATGCCCGAGTAATGTAATACAGCAATCTGAGTACCTGACCTTATTGCACATTTCCAGTTCATGATAATTCAGCGAAATTTACACTTCTAAAATAGTTACTGCGTGCTGAATATAAATAATTTTTCAGTATATTTTGTGCTTGTAATCTGGTTTTAATCCATATGGATTTTGTCTTTTGTGACAAGAATTTTGACCAGTAGCAGGATCAGATTAGAATTCGGTTTGTAATATGGAGATTACACTTTTTACACCCAAATTACGCTTTTTACCACTTGTAATTGTAATAATTACGCTTATACCTCTCAGGGGGTTGACACGTATGGTGCAGGCTAACACTGTGATCAGCGGTGCTCTTTTTGAATCAACAATAGTCTTAACGTATCCTTAGTAAACTTCGAAGTTTTGTATGCGACATCAGATGTTTCCAGTCGAAAACGGCATATACATTCTCTGTATATATTCATGTCCCCACTGTCGATACAAGTATTTGATCTCTTGTGAATCAGTCAACATTTATTGGGTTCGGGCTTCAAGGATTTGTCGAAGATGATTCATTTCCTCTTTCAACGTGCGTCCAAATATTTTTATATCACTGAGGTACAATGCGTATATCTGCGATTGAAACTCCGCCATGACCGTCTTTGTGATGGTCTCGACCGCATTACAGAGCCCGATCAACATAACATTGAATTCGTATAACCTGTCTGGCCATAGTACACAATTAATTTTACTATACGGTCTCTACATTTGTTCCTCAGTACTGAACTTTCCACTGTGTGACAATCAATACAAATCATATGTTAATCTAAAATACCTTCAAAGATGACTTAACGGTTTAGTTCTTGTCAAGGGTTGACCTGCATTTTTTTGAGAGGCTGAATTGTAAACAAAACACCAGGCAACGGAACACAGATTTCACTTCCGGATCATCACCATGACCTTATTACTCAATGTGCACTGTCGCCGAAATACACACAGACAACCACACCATAAGATCACATTTTAAAGAATAATCAATTGCCTTTAAATCCTTACCAAGAATGCCAAAATCTAACTCTAGTATCACCACCAAATTTAGACCGGAAAAAGTGATCTAAAAATAGACTGGGACTACATTCGTGGGTACTGAACCGGATTTTATTAATTGTGTACTGATTCCGTCTAACTGTGAAAACATAATTAGACTGATCATCACGCTCATTTCACTTGCCGCTATCAAGTCATGAATGTGTCGAGAGCTAGTTTACTCAGGACTCTGGCAGTGTTTCCCTTTACGCACAATTGAGAAAATTGACGCACATAATTTTTTGTCGTGCGTTTTTTTTTTTTACGCAAAGGATTTGCAAAATACAATCAGGATTTATTTAATATCTAATGCGTTGGATTATGGATGACATCGTGTATACTTCGACTCTACATCATTAGGGATGGCATCGTGTAATACTTCTTCTTGTTTCCTGTTTCGTATGCTCTCTGTGTTGCAATCTGCTATACTGAGCATACAAGGTAGAGAACTAGACTACCATTTGGCAAGACTATGACAGAGTAGCTTCCCCTCATCTCGCAAGCTCTCACTTGATTCTATCGAGCTTAGCAAGATGCTATCCAGATTTTTAACTTTAATTCTTGTAGCACTAAAATGTGATCTTGAAAACAGCGTGCACTAAGAATCATTAGCAAAGAAAGTGAAAGAAGCAGAACACAAAAGAGTAAATGTGGATCTGACTCTAATAAAAAAGGGAGAAAATATTCCCTTGACTGAGTACGGCTTATCCAAGGCATTGAGATTACCGGTGTGACTTCGTGATTGCGAAGACTGCGAAAGTGAATAATCCTTTCGTGACAGCGTTTGAGAATTTTAAAATCTGCCCTTGATCACCACAAGATATCTTTTGAACACATTATTACTACAAAGAAATAAATAAACTTGCAGAGACAAATCCATTATTTGGATTACAAATTCAAGAGGTCGTTGCAGATTTTGCTAACTTTGCTGCAGCGAAAAAAGATCTAAAAGTTCAAGTTTAACTTGTTAAAGAGAAGATGAATTATTAGCCATTGACTTTTAGATAAATGTGTTTTAGGACAAAGTACAATGAAACCAATAATAGTACACATTTTATGACAGGCAGCAAATTAATTGTCGTTTTTTTAAAAAGATTTATATAGAGTTTTGTATGGGCTTAATTGTAATGTGTTGGTTTATAATATTGCTAAAATTATAAAGAGACTGTTAAAAGTACGACTTTAACCTAAAACGAAAATTAACTAATAAAATTATCCTTTGAATGTATAACGCATTTGTGTGTTAATTGTGCGTGTTGGTTTATTTGTATGAGAGAGAGAGAGAGAGAGAGAGAGAGAGAGAGAGAGAGAGAGAGAGAGAGAGAGAGAGAGAGAGAGAGAGAGAGAGAGAGAGAGAGAGAGAGAGAGAGAGAGAGAGAGAGAGAGAGAGAGAGAGATGAAAATTTGTCGATACATTTTTGACCCTATTTGACCTCCAGTTCTGACACCAAGGGTTTTTTTTTACCCTCATTTTTATTCTCCTGGGTGGTACACTCGGAGTTTCATGTGACTCGGAGATCCTTGGTAGAGGGAATGCGTCAGTTTTGATTTCAATCAAAGCAGAGTAGACGACGTAATATCTTGTTGTGCTTTAATATTACTACTTGTAAGATTGAAAAATTATCGGCATTTCGTTCACACACTCTCGGTTTCTTGCTTGAAATGAATGATAACCATTGTAGGTGTAATTTCATTTGTCACGTGACCTCGTTTCAGTTTTGTATCACACCTTTGGAGCTCGTCAAAGGTCACCGTTAAATACAGCAAAGAGCGCCTGGTAGGCGCAAATTAGAACAGGCGATATAGCGCTTAATAAAGGAGTAAATGGACTTCTGGACAAGGAAGAAAACAACCACAAGGAAGAAAACAACGGCTATGATTGATAGTCTCTCGCCTTTTCTCTGGAATGCGATTTCATGAATGTTTGTGCCAACTTTACCTGATGAGTACCTTAAGCTGCAATATACTAGTGACAATGCTATATGAACTTGCAGTATTGGGAATTAAATCACAAATAATCCTAAATATCATATCAAACGTTCAAAAGTATAAAATTTTCCGAATGAATTCCAATAATTTAGAATGTCCTAATGTAAGACATAATATAATCTAGAATGTCTTTGAGTGAGTCCTCAGTAATCGCAGTTGTTTTAGTTCAAAAAGTCATTGAACACTTTGTAATTTTAGATAATTATTTGAATTAATAATTTCTCTCAAATTACATGTGAATACAACTTCAGACTCTGATCATAGAGTGAAATCAATAATTTCACGATTAATATAGTTAAGTCTGATAGGTTGCCATTATAGACAATTAACAAATAGTTTGGGAATTAATTGAAAATGAAGAGAACACGATACAAAGGTCCGTACACGCATATGTAAAGGATATAGTTTTATATCGCATCGTTACGATATTGCAAATAACTTGAGTAATAATTGATTAAATGTACTATGTCACTGATAGAGTGGTAATTAGGACATGGAAAATCTCAGGACATGACAGTCATCATTTTCGTTGTGAACACTACACCAATCATCATTTCTATCCAATAGGCGTTACAACTTTGTTAAATTTTTGGCAAGTTGATTTGAGGTAACTGACCTTGTTTATGTATTTTGATATTGCTGTTTGTAATGCTTTACAAGTCTAGATAAACGTGACTGTGTGACTATTGTTCTGGATAAGGTTTAAGTTGAATTGTTTTTCACATGTTGACTCATGTGTGTGTGTTGTGTGTGTGTGTGTATATATATATATTTTTATTATTACAAGCCAAGGTTTTTGCTTAACCGAGCGGTGTTAGAAACCTGGTGAGATTCTCTCTAGAAGTCATAAGTTTACCCCAAATTTCCAAAGACTTCTATACAAGTTGAGTTGTAAATTAGAAAGCCCGACATGACTATTATGTACATAAATTTTACTCTAATCACTGCAAGACCACATTATTCACAACTCGCCAAATATATATATCAACAGCAGATGTGCATAGTTTCTCTTCATCAACGTTTCGTACTGTCAGCAGTTCATGCCGTAGAAACTCTACAAATATCCCCTAACACAGGGAACTATTTTAACTACGTCACCATAGGCCTGTCAGTCTATGGTTTCAAGGCACGTCACGCCAGTACAACTGCATCCCTTCTCGTTTATTCCATTTTGTAATTTAGCGGTTTTCTACTGTATATACTCCCACTGCAGTCACAACACCAATGTCCACCACTAGATTTCAAAAAGGATTACATGGTTTCAAGGCACGTCACGCCAGTACAACTGCATCCCTTCTCGTTTATTCCCTTTTGTAATTTAGCGGTTTTCTACTGTATATACTCCCACTGCAGTCACAACACCAATGTCCACCACTAGATTTCAAAAAGGATTACATTATTCAAGGGACAGCCATGCGATTTGGGTCTGAATTCGCTGCTTATTGACCATGTCATCATGGAAACTCACTAACACTTTGTCTCCATAACGTTTGCTCCTAGTAATTGGCTAATTATTTTGGGCTAAGGAACCGAATTCCAATAATCAAACAAGTAATCACATAACTCTAGTAATTGCTTCAACAGGGGGTTATAATCAAATGAGCATCTCCTAAATTTTATTATTCTCTCTCTCTCTCTCTCTCTCTCTCTCTCTCTCTCTCTCTCTCTCTCTCTCTCTCTCTCTCTCTCTCTCTCTCTCTCTCTATATATATATATATATATATATATATATATATATATATATATATATATATATATATATATACACACACACACACACACACACATGTACTCATACGATAAAAGGATTTTAGAAAGTAAGCGAGATTGGGAGGTAGCCATTGATTAATCGAACAGATATTTTAAAGCAAAATAAAACTACCACTTTTCAGTTCTTGTTTGCTTATTGATTTATCGACATATATGCTGTGGAGGTGAAATAATATATAAAAGAAAAATGATGTGTCTCCATATTAACGTTTTGTAAATCATATCTGCATAGTTTCGATTCATCTTCATTTTGGTACTATCAGATTCGGTAATTCATATAACGCATGAATTTCCAGATGTGACAACATGCACAATGCAACCGAGATATTAGTTGTTTCATCGATTTAAAAACTTAAGGGTTTCATTTTTGCATAGAATACACAATGACTCATCTTAGCCAGTCTTGACATGATATCATTTGTTATGCGACTCAGGATAACAGTATTGACACAATATCATTTGTTATGCGACTCAGGATGTGTCTTGACACGATATCGCTTGTTATGCGACTCAGGATAACAGTCTTGACACAATATCATTTGTTATGCGACTCAGGATGAGTCTTGACACGATATCGCTTGTTATGCGACTCAGGATAACAGTCTTGACACATCATTTGTTATGCGACTCAGGATGAGTCGACACGATATCGCTTGTTATGCGACTCGGGATAACAGTCTTGACACGACATCACATGTTATGCTAGTATACAAATATATGTGTGATTGTGTTTACAAAATTAAAAACAGAAGTTATATTTGATTTGCAAAGTGATTATATACTGATGGTACCATTAACTTAGACAGATTCCTGATGCTTGTTATGTAATTAGATTCTAAGGACATTGTGTGACGAATTAGGACATGACTTCAGTCTCTCTCTCTCTCTTTCTCTCTCTCTCTCTCTCTCTCTCTCTCTCTCTCTCTCTCTCTCTCTCTCTCTCTCTCTCTCTCTCTCTCTCTCTCTCTCTCTCTCTCTCTCTCTCTCTCTCTGGATTTTGCGTGGGGGATGGACGCAGGAAGCTGTATTTTTGTGTTGCTGTGTTGAATTTAACATAACCTCAACAATTCATCATTGTTTCGGTACATGGAAAGCAGCTAGGCATATTTCGAGAGTGGAATACATGACATTGTGTATGGTCGTCTTTGAAGTCCACTGCTTAGGGGAAAATACAAAGTGGTTTATGTACTTACTTCTGGTGATACAGATCGCTGTTACAGGTACACTACTTGCGATTTGCATTGAGATTTCTCTTCATTTAGTAAAAAATATACCTTTCGAGGACAAGACGTATAGTTTTGTTTTGGTCACATTTTCAGCAGTCACGTAATATATGATGCTTCGCAAATATAGTTTCAAATGTTTCGCTAATTTACCTCTCACCCCTTCCCCTGCCCATAAAGATTTTGAATGTGGAATAAATTTAGGATTACTGTTCTGAGTTATAGGAACACGCTACGATTGTGAGTAATCAGTTTGCTATGAGTTGTACTCACTGACTGTCAGGCCGGAAAGATCGCTTTCACAACTTTTATTGCTAGCGCAAAGACACATTCCTAATTTTCGTGCAAGCATATAAAGACTTTATTAACTGTAAGCGTAAAAATGTTATAAAAATGTGACGTTATATTCCAGGTTGTGTATATATACAATACGATTTGAAGGGATTACCCTGAGGGGCAGTATGCTGAATACGCGATTCACCTCTAGTGTCCTTATCGGTCTTTTACGATTCAAAATGTCGGTGCCCTGCAATAAATACATATCTTTGAATATAAAAACCTTTTTCTTAAAAAAAAATATTTACCCCACTCAACAGTTTACCTGGTTCAGTTCTTCTAAACAGTACAACAATAAATCATCAAAGCGCCGACAGCACCTCGGAACAATTCGATCACAGGGATTATCCCACATTTTACACAAAATTATGTGTCAACTGGTACTGCCACCACACTGCCACTCCGATTGCAGGCTTGTAGGACTCACGGTACTAATTCAGTTCCCGTAGCAAATCTAGGCAAACATCATGTTATTAAAAATTCAGTATCTTTAAATTTTTGAGTGCTTATGATCAAATCTATATTTATCAGTATAGACGAGTCCACTTTCAAGTAGAGAAAAGGATATGAGCCGCGGCATTTTCAGGACTTGCTTGTGTTTGAAACGTTTGCTTTCAGTTCCTCACCAAAGAGTCATGTGCTAATATCAATAACGAGTGTCCAAAACTCAAGATTGTTAAATGACTGATATACCATTAATTAAGCAATGGCTTTATTTTTTTCAGTTACAATTAGGATAAGCTTTCAAAAGATTCTTTTTCGTAGACTAAAATTTATCTTTTGTTATCAACCAATCCTGGCCAGTCGACCCTATATATACTCCATTTTATCTTCACGCATTTCCAGACTGGGTTCCTATTTATCCCTACAATTAGTGCCGTGTGTCCTATAGATATAGAACTGCAACTGCCACCATTCTTCCCTCTCCTGGCATGCTTGGGGTTGTAAAATGGGCTTGACGTGCCCGCCATGTCGTATGAAACGACTAATGCGGGCAACCTTTTTGCTCTGGGATGTTTTCCTTGATGTTTCAGCTAAGAATGTCTTCGTCCTTTCAAAAGAATGTATTTAATATAACAAAGATGGACTTGTATTTTAGGGATTATATCCACTGTTGGCTTTATCTTTTTTTGTGTGTGTAATCTCAAATATAAATAATGTCTCATGCCTGTTGCCAAAAGTTAGATGGAGAAGCCAGCACTTAAATGAGTTATATCGTGAAACAATGCGCATCACCAAAGTCATATTTAAATAATAAAATTTAAAACGATATAAAATATCAGCACGTTATTAACGTTTGATAACTCACAAAATACCTACCCCCTTTCGGGCCAGAAACGTTTTCGTCGTGTACCCCCCAACCACCCCAAACAAAAAATCCCCACAAAACAAACAAAAACAAACACAAAACAAGCATCGTATTAAATATGACCACACAGACTCAGTTAATTAACATTTTTCAGGTTAGCAGCAAGAGGCCATGTTGCCTATTAAATTGGGACCCACCCATCCATCTGCTACCATCCCAACCCATGCGTTTTATAGTAACTTATTCGCAAAAGATTTCCAAGAATTAGGGCGTACAGTGTACTTACAAAATAATGAAATCGTTCATTTAAGGGACGTGGATAAATTTGTATCAATATCCTGGTGAAGCATTAACTTCTGGATTAAACACGCTGACAGAAGAGATCTGCGGTTAATTAAACATGAAATAATTTTCAGCAAAACCAATTTGTACGTACATAATGTGCATTAATCTGTCTTTTTATTTGGACCGTTCCAATACACTGCTACCAGTTCTATACGCATAAGAAGCCTTATCAAGAAAACAACAAATTAGGCACTATTAAGTCTTCGTTCTTAAGGATGGCTTGAAAGGTCCGATTTTTTAAATCATATTAGTGTATTCATTTTTTCACACAATATTCTTCACTGTCACAAAACTTAGCACAGAAACATAACCCGAATAAGAGAATGCAGAATTATGATCTTTTCCAGGAGTTAAAGACATCAGTAATGTTATGTAAATAGGTCTGTCAATAGATATGTAAATAGGTCCGTCAATTGTTATGTAAATAGGTCCGTCAGTTGTTATGTAAATAGGTCCGTCAGTTGTTTACTTAATCTTTATGCAACTGTACACCTAGTTATTCTGTCTGTCCGTGACTAAACAGCCAGCACTTCTCACGCCTTGTGGATAATTTTAATACACTTGTAGGCTATCTGTGTTGTTGGTGCAAATGCGCAAAAGGTTTTAATTTTTTCTTCCACTGGTTTATTATTTGCTCCAAAAAATTGGAAGATTGTTAGAAAGTAGGGTGGGGTGGGGTGGGGTGGTATTTCGAAAAGTCAGTTCATGGATTTTCCTCCATTACAGATTAAAGAGTTTTGCCGAGACTTTCTTGTCTAGGTATGTGGATTATGCAGATGCACATTAACATAAATATTTTGAAACCTTATCAATTATGGCGGTATTTTAAGGATTATCTCACCACCGCATTATTTGAATTGCATGGAATATTGTAATGAAGCATCTTAGGGTAAGATGTATCTATGGTCCATATTTGTAGGTTGTACCTATGGTCTATATTTGTGGACTCAAATCATCTTTTGAGACTACTATTTTTTGCAGCTTGTCGTACACTGGTTTGAGGGTTTTGCTGAACTTGTGTGCACCTGGATATGTGGTTTTTGTAGATGCACAATATTACTTAACGTTTTTCCTATGACCCATTTTTAGGAAATTCTCAAAAGATTGTAAGAAGGGGGTATTTTGGGGAAATCATTTTATCATCGATTTTCCTTATACACTGACAGGACGATCCTGTTGACACTTTATAGTCTATATGTGTCCTTTATAGTCTATATGTGTCATGGAGATTGTGTACTTGCGCAACGAAACTCCCTTACGCCCATTTTTGAGGAAATTTAGGGAAGTATTGCAGAAAAGGGGGAATTTGACAAATTATTTGTTTTTTTATGTATACAACCCTACGCCGAGTTACTGCCAGATATTCATAAATGTATAAGAAACATTTTGTTCTTTCAATTGATCCAGAGTCTTTGAGACATGTTATCGCGCTGGGATGAAACAAAAAATAAAACATGGCAAGGATCACCTGCCTGAAATGTAGGCTTCTGCGTCCCAGTAACTGTTTCTATATCTAGTAAATTTAAAGTTGTCGCAGAAAATGCCGGTTTTAAAACTTTAAACTTTTAGTCCTAGTTGAAATTTTGTACTTAGGATCTAATGTTTTTACTAACATTTGTTTATCGTTAAGTGAAAAGGAAGAAAAATGTGTTGACTGATTAAAAACGTCCTGCAGCTAAGTACGAGGGCGTTTTGTCAGCGGTCAATTGTTACTTGTACGGCACGCCTTCTGAGTTGTCTCAGATTCCTTCTAGACTGCTCCGTCCGCATGCGGAATCAGTATTCATCAGAGGGTATTTTTCAGTATATACAGTCAACATGCCTGGAGGGGGTGACGTAGAAAAATGAAGACGCACTAGCCTCAGAACAGTGTATATAAAACAGCATGTCACTATCCACTTGTCAGATTCTAGCCTACAAATCAGAGAGAAGGTGCACAGCCTGTCCTGATCGACTTAAACGAACCGATTACACAGTCGCTGATACCTGTTTTTAAGAAATATATATATACTTTATTTCTCGTTTGACTTATAACTGTTTAACTTACTGCAAGATGTCGCTGGTTCCAAGAACTCTTCCAATCTACAGAGATGTGGACTTTTGGCGGCCATCATGGGAACTGACGCCCCAATTTTCCTCATCTTTACCATTTTCGTCGTCATTCTTCTCTTCACCAGGGCCATACAGCTCTTCCAATATGACTTCGCATTTTGAGGCCGAAATGAGACGAATGCATGACGAAATGAACAGGATGTTTCAGGACATGCAAAAGATTGATCGCCCGAACCCTATCGATGACTGGCGCCTGACCGAAAAGTTTCGAATGGATAATCCAATCGTTTCCGAACGCGATGGCGGCAGGAAATTCAAGCTTGAATTTGACTTGAGCCATTTTAAACCTGAAGAGATCTCTGTGCGCACGGCAGGAAATCAGCTGAGCGTACACGCAAAACATGAAGAGAAAGATGGCAGCAGATCGGGTTTTCGAGAGTATCAGCGTCAGTACGTGCTTCCCAAGGACGTTGACCCCGAATTGCTGATATCAAAGCTAAGCGCAGGCGGCATACTTTCTATCGAGGCCCCGCTTCCATCATTGGAAGGTTCCAGGGACAGACTGATCCCTATCGACCACAGGAAGTAATTCATCGTCACGGGATTCTGCTATGTTGATGTAGCCAAATTTAAGAACGGTACTGAGTTTTTCACATATGATCTAGACGACTACTGAAATTGATGTTTTGTACAAAATGTAAATGAGTTTCTTACAGATATTCTTAAAATGAACACACGTGTATGACTTTCAATAGTTTTGGATTTAATTCCTACTTTAGCAGTAGTATGGAGATTGAAAAGAACCACTTTTCAAGATTTGGATTCAGACATGTTTAAATGTTGCATTTGCTGTTATGGATAAGATGTGATCTCGTTGCAGTCGAGACCTTATCTTAATACTGCATATCGGTACTGCAAGAAACAGGGCAGATTAGATAGTCGGAGATATTAACCGACTACAATAATTAACATAAAAATTATCTCAACGTTTATAAATGTCATCATTAATAAATTTTGAAAACTTGTATTTAATAAAGGACTACCATAAAAATTATGTTGAATTACTTTGTAATTTAATATGAGATTTCGTTTAGTCAATTGTATTTTCAAATATTTAATCATCCTAGATATTGACTTAAGATACAAGAGACGAACAACACTGTAATAAACTTTCTATCTACAAGGATTATGTAGTAACATGCACATTTTTATTAGAACAAAAACTTACTAATATATATATATATATATATATATATATATATATATATATATATATATATATATATATATATATATATATATTCTCTAGTCTACATTTGTTTCTTAGTACTGAATTTTCCACTGTGACAATTAGTACAAATCATATGTTAATCTAAAATACCTTCAAAGATGTCTTTACGGTGAAGTTTTTGTTCAGGCTTGATCTGCATTTGTTTGAGAGGATGAATTGTAAACAAAACACCATGCAATGGAACACTGGTTTCACTTCCGGATTATCACCAAGGCCTTATTACTTACTGTACACTGTCGTCAATATAAAGATATACAACCACACCATAAGCTCATATTCTAAAGAATAAACAGTTGCCTTAAAATCGATACTAAGAATGCCTAAATCTAACCCTGGTATCACCACCAGACGGAGATTGGAAAATAATGATTTATAAAGAGACTAGAACTACATTCGTGTTTACCTGGAATTATTAATTGTGGCTTGATTCCTGACAGTCAGCTTTGTTGTCAAACTTTTATATTTGCATGCCACACCTATTTCAACCTCATACATGAAGTCTTTTGGAATTTGATTGCAAGCAAACAACGTGACCGCTCTCAGAACGTGCGTAGTACTTGTGTTCCACAGGGTACATGTAGTGTTCCAATTGTTCTTGAGAAACCAGAAGTAAATTTTCTATATCTTCCTTAATTATATGAATTTTTCAATGCAATAAAGACCTAATTGTAATACATGATACGGTGTGTCTGAAAATATGTTTGAAGTGAAAACTATTGATATATTAAATTTTAATGGAATTTTAAATAAACATTTAACAATTTTTTTTAAAAAAAAAGATTTTTAAAAAATTCAATTTTCATGCAAGTTATAAAATTCAGTTTGACAAATTTAAGGCAGCAAAGTTAATGAATGAATAGTATTTAAAACAAATGGTAGTTTGGATCTGTACAACGGATAACATTTTTCTAAGGGGTACTGATGCATGATAGCTCACAGTTATTTTTCAGCAAATTGCAATATGTCTATCCAGATGCATATAGGTGTACACACTAAATAAACAATGACAATGTTATGTTCCACATTTATTGTGTCAGATACTTGAGTAGTTATTTGTATAACTAATAGCGCACTCAAATTTAAAGTTTTGATGGGACCACTACCATGTTTTAGAGCAAATATACATTCCCTTTTATTGTGAATAACTACAAAAGTCAACAATTTGATAGCAAAATAGTTTCAGTGAGGTTCCACCTTACTGAACAATAGTGCGAATCTCTCTCATGAAGATGTAAGCCATGTCTTTGAGATGCTGTGTATCAGCATGCTGATATGAACAAATCTTGGTCATTTATAGCGGTACACTGCGCATGTCCATGCCATCACCACCGGACTACTGGAACTAATCTTGGTCACTTATAGCAGTACACTTCGCATGTCCATGCCGTCACCACCGGACTACTGGTCACTTATAGCGGTACACTGAACATGTCCTTGCCATCACCACCGGACTAATGGTCACTTATAGCGGTACACTGCACATGTCCTAGCCATCACCACCGGACTACTGGTCACTTATAGCAGTACACTGCACATGTCCTTGCCATCACCACCGGACTACTGGTCACTTATAGCGGTACACTGAACATGTCCTTGCCATCACCACCGGACTACTGGTCACTTATAGCAGTACACTGCGCATGTCCTTGCCATCACCACCGGACTACTGGAAAGCTTTCAAACTGATCCAACTCCAACACTTTGTTCCCGATAGCAGGCTAGACCTGCAAAGATATAATATGTTTCACTTAATTTTAGAAAACAGGAAGATGTAGGCAAATGAAGTTAAAATGTCTTAGATATGGTGATTTCAAAATAATATTCAGGTTGCAAAAATTGTGGAAAAAAATAGTAAACTTGACAGAGTGACACTCAGAAATATGAAGCAGTGGGCATGTATTAAAGTGATAAATGCATCCCAAAAGTATATAAAGTTTCTACACGCATATTTAGCTATTTACAGGTCAAATAACTAATCAGGTAGAGTATGTATCATAAAGTTTAAGGCAACGTTGGAACGGTGAGGTTTGGTCATTGGTGCAAACATTAGTACATACCAGTATACTGGAGAGTCAAATGACAATGTACAATATATATATATATATATATATATATATATATATATATATATATATATATATATATATATATATATATATATATATATATATATATATATATATATATATATATATGCTACCGACGGTGTAGTATATATAGTATCGACGGTGCAGATAAGGCACCAAAACATGGAGCTACACCATCGTCTCTCGAAGACAGACGGATGCCAACAATATATATATATATATATATATATATATATATATATATATATATATATATATATATATATATATATATATATATATATATATATATATATATGCACTTTCAAGAGAATAACTTATGTAACGTGATGTTGTTTGCATTGAAAACATCCACAGAGATGAGAATTTTGGTATACCTCTATGGTGGCGCTCTAGTTTCGTATTTAGTATAGGGTTAAAATTTTAAAGAAAAATAATTTCCCCGGGTTTCCTCACTAGTTATACTAACGATTAGAAAAAAGACTGTATATTTTAGGCATTGTTTAAAGAACGTTTAATTTCCTCTATTTTGTTGTATGATTGATGGATGCATTATGGGTTATAGAGTATACAGCTTTGCCTTACTCTAGATGTGCACCTTTAAAAAAAAGTGCTGGCTCAGATTGCTCAACTTCACTTCCCAAACTTCAGTGGTAAATTGTACAAAAAATAGCCAGTAACATTTTATTACATTTTATATATTTGGTAATTCATTCATTGCACTTTCAGAAGCTGGTATTGTCCAGTCTGGCAAAGTTTGTTTTTCCTATTTCAAAAGCTCCCAAGGATAGTGTACTTTAGACAAATTCAAATTGATTTTTGGAGCACAAGGGAGCATTCATAAAAAAGGCAGAGACTTACTTGTTGGTTTAAGTTATCAGTGTGCTAAGGTCATTTACAATTTCCAAAAGTACAATATCCAAATAAATGTCAGCCACATTACATGAAAGTAGCATAGAGGTATGCCAACATTTTCTCCACTGTGCATGTTTTAAATGCAAACAACTTTACTTTACATACATCACTCTCTCAAAAGTACATAACAACAAGTGAACGCCACCTAAGTTGGGGGAGGGGTTCCAAAATTTCAAGAAGGCCCTGACTTTCCTCAAATGGGAACCAAAGCAAAAATCTATGAGCTTATTTACTCAATGTGTGCATAATACCCAAAAAACTTGCGCAAGAATAAAACGATTATATTTCAAATGACAAGTGAATGTTAGTTTGTTTGTGTATTTTTATTATATCCTTTGCGGAAGGGGTGCGGACACCCCGCAAACACCACCACCACCATCATCATCCGATCCGGCCCTGAATCAACATTATCTTTTTAAACTTTGGTTTAAATTGTGTAATATGACATGAAGAATTATTACTTACCTGGCTTCACATTTACATTAAGGCAGCAAGTACTTTTCCAGGCACTTTATATAATCAAGCCCAAGCTTCATAATCAATTTTCTTCTTAGAATCGTTTGGCAACGATGGCATTGATGTGGCCTTCCCATAGCAATGCGAACACTCCTGCGAAATTTTGTAATATGCAACTGAGTACACATGTCTATCTTCATCAGCAACTGAGTACACATGTCTATCTTCATCAGCAACTGAGTAAACATGTCTGGCTTCATCAGCAAATTAGTACACGTGTCTTCATCAGCAACTGAGTACACATGTCTATCTTCATAAGCAAATTAGTACACATGTCTGTCTTCATCAGCACCCGAGTACGCATGTCTTCATCAGCAACTGATTACACGTGTCTTCATCAGCAACTAAGAACACATGTCTATCTCCATCAGCAACTGAGTACACGTCTGTCTTCATCAGCAACTGAGTACACATGTCTATCTTCATCAAGAAAACTTTAGCCTTCAGCTGCTTCTTTTACAATCAAAAGTTCTCGAACTGTTAAATACAAGATTATCGTAGAAATTTTTTGTTTGGAACAATGGCAAATGAGTCAGATTACTATCCCATACGCCGTTTATAGTCCATGGTTGCCTAATATTTTCTCAGAGATACGTACAAAATATTTTTGCTTGACATTTGTTGTCCTTCTCTTTGTCGTATATTTGTATTTCACGTAGCGTACGCGTGTCCAAATTCACAAGTCGTTGAGCACGCTTGATCAGTTCAGTTTATTTCCTGATGCCTGTGCATATTTATCTCTTGAATAAACCTTCAATTCACGCACTGATAGTTTGTCCAAAGAGCACGGGTCATCGATGTCTTTATTAGACGTCATTGCATTGGAATTTTTGCCCTCTGGAAGTAGATTTAACAAATAAGAATAACTCGCGCAAGGGAACTAACAACCCTTATTAAACAGGACTATATTTTATAACATTATTTGTTGTACAGATTCTTGATTTATGGTCTTTTGGTGGAGTTTACGGCGCACCAGCGTTGTACGGTTATACGGCGCCACAAAAATGTTATATGATAAATGATTTTTGTATGAAAAGTGGTTCGTGATCAACTAGTGATAAAAAGGGCAAGGGGATGATAGATATGAAGGTTAAAGTAAATGGTGTGTATACAGTATAATTAGATTTTTATAAAAAAAATGGCGTGTATAAAGTGTATTTAGATAAAGTGTATTGCTGTATAACGTGTATTTATTTAAAGTAATTGGTAGGTATAAAATGTAATTAAATAACGTAAATGGTGAGTATAAAGTGTATTTAGATAAAGTAATTGGTGTGTATAAAGTGTATTTAGATAAAGTAATTGGTAGGTATAAAGAGTATTTAGATAAAGTAATTGTTGAGTATAAAATGTAATTAGATGACGTAATTGGTGTGTATTTAGATTGAGTAATTGGTAGGTATAAAGAGTATTTAGATAAAGTAATTGTTGAGTATAAAATGTAATTAAATGACGTAATTGGTGTGTATAAAGTATATTTAGATAAGGTAATTTGTAGGTATAAAGTGTATTTAGATAAAGTAAAGGATGTGTATAAAGTGTAATTAGATAACGTAATTGGTGAGTATAAAGTGGTTTAGATAACGTAAATGGCGTGTATAAAGTGTATTAGACAAAGTAAATGGTGCGTAGAAAGTATTTATATAAAGTAATTGGTAGGTATAAAGTGTATTAGATAAAGTAAATGGTAGGTATAAAGGATATTTAGGTAAAGTAATTGGTGAGTATAAAGTGTATTTAGGTAAAGTAAATGGTGTGTATAAAGTGTATTTAGATAAAGTAAATGGTACGTATAAAGTGTAGTAGATAAAGTAAATGGGTTGTATAAAGTTTATTTATAACTTAAATGGTGTAAATGAAGTGTAATTAGATAACAAAAGATATCGAGGATGATTAACAGTATATTACACGTTAGTTAAAAATACTTTGTTTAGTTAAATACAATATCACATCATGTATATTTAATAATCCTTTGTAATAGATAATTAAGCGAAAAGAAACTCTAGGGAGAAAAGTTCAAAATAAAGGTCACATTTATTTAGTATACGATTTTACTACCTGGATTCACGAACTGTGTCAGTCGTATCTGTTTTTTTTCTTCACAATTTTAACTATTGACATAGACGTTTAATGTTTCCTTTTTTTATAAAAGTATTGACCGCTAAATTACACGATCAGTTTATTCAGTCCTGTTGTTTATTGTGTAATTGTGTAGCATTTAATTATTGTGTTTTTGGAATACAACACATGGGAGAAAGCATAACGTATGCCTGCAGTTACTTACACGCAGTACGAAAAAGATCACTCTTAAAATGGCTATCGTTCTTGTTTGCCTGTTTTACTGTAAAGGGTAAATATGGACACCATTTTACTTTTTATCCATTTATTGTATACTTGTAAATATTTATTGTATACTTTTATCCATTTGTTGTATACTTTTATCCATATATTGTATACTTTTATCCATTTATTGTATACTTTTATCCATTTATTGTATACTTTTATCCATATATTGTATACTTGTAAATATTTATTGTATACTTTTATCCATTTATTGTATACTTTTATCAATTTTATTGTATACTTTTATCCATATATTGTATACTTTTATCTATTTATTGTATACCTTTATCTATTTCTTGTATATCTTTATCTATTTATTGTATACTTTTATCCATATATTGTATACCTTTATCTATTTATTGTATACCTTTATCTATTTATTGTATACCTTTATCTATTTATTGTATACTTTTATCCATTTATTGTATACTTTTATCTATTATTGTATACTTTTTTTTATCTATTTATTGTATACTATCTGTGCCGTTATATTTTTTTCATGTAATAGATGCGTTCCTTGTGATTATCAAATTGCAAATGCTTGCCACATCATATTTTGCGATTTATTTTATCAATTCTTATAAATCATCCCTAGCTGTAAAAGAGGTCTAAATATTTGTTACCAGGGTTTATGCATTCTTAACTTCATACCATATAAAAACTTCTGTGGTGGAGTCTGTGATTAGATCGAACTTTTTCACCTCATCTAAACACGAATGTATCTTTTATATTCGTATTTTTTTCCCCGCGATTCTATTTTTCCAGTTGTGACTTTTTATCCATAACTTATTGTTCTATAAACTGTCAAACTGATCGTTTATATTGTGTAATGGGGCTATAACTTGTTACACATTAACGGAGATTTTTTTTAAATTTAATATCATAAACCATTTTGTTCAATTCGGTAGTTTCCTATTATAAGTATGTATGTGCGTGTATAATACATATTACAAACATTAAGTGGTTAGCAAACACTGTGTGTACAACATAAACAGAAAACTAAAGACGGTAACGGTCATGAGATGGAATGAGATGATGGACTGATATACCCATTCTTTCTAATAATCTGCCTTTTTTTGTACACGCTTCAAAAAAAATTGGCTAGTGAACATAATTGTTTTCTTATTTCAAGATGTTAACAATTCAATGTACTTGTCATGCGCAAGTACATTGAATTGGTAACATCTTGAAATAAGAAAACTATGTTCACTAGCAAAATGTTTCACTCTGGAAGTACTTTCAAATTATGTTCACAGCCAAGCTAGTATACACAGAAAAAATATATTCATCTAAGACATCATGCATGGTACAGAGCATAAAATATTCATCACTTATATTCCATTGCTTCCATACATCCCAGTTTTAATTATCAGATTATGGGAAGACACTCTTTTTAGTAAGTGATCGATGCTTTATGGCTATACAAGCATTTGAAATAATTTTCGAGGCCGATCTCAGTTTTTTTCTATAGTTATTTATAGAGAGTGTGTGTTAGAATTGTGTGATTTATTATTCCAGTCTAATAGAAAAGACACTTTAACACTTCTTTGGAAAATGGAAATAAACGTGGAGTAATTTACAAAATCAGAAAATAACCACACTTCACCAAAACCAACTGTATTCAAAGTCTCTTTTAGGAATGTAACCGAATTCATTATTATTTATTATTTGATTTATTTCAATATAACTGTCTGTACTCTATGCTCAGTTATAATAATTGCAGACATTTTTAAACTAAACAAGTATATAGCTAACTTATCCAGCTTTAAATATTTAAATGGGGTTATTCAAGTTCACTCTGTACACGAACGTCAGAAGTAGGTATTTATGCTTTTATTAAACATCTTAAAACACTTAAATATACATGTTGAATGGCGTCAGTCTGATGAAACGCCCATACCTCTGATGCGCATTTCAACACTTGAACAACAATAATAATTGATTGTAATATAAATAACTTTTTAAAAAAAAAATATTACAACTAATAATAGTGGTCACATGTTAAAGTTTTGCTCGGAGCTTGTTTCAGATTGCATATAATAACATTGGGCACACGTTAAAGTTTTGATCGGAATTTAAAGGTCCAGGGAAATGAATTGTTTTCTTGTTCCATTTGAAATGTTTGAGCCTAAGACCATGTATCCCATAGTTTGGTTTGCCTCGCCCCGCGTGTGTTGGTAAACATTGAACACCTTTTGACATACTCAAAACAGATGAACCAATTTTGATGGAACGCTTTATGGGGATGCTGTTTTGACACATCCGTCAAAACTTAACAGAATCATCTTGAAATAAATTTTGTAAGACTATATCATTTGGTCTTTACTACCAAATGTTTATGTCAATGGCTTCCGTAGAAACCATGTTTTCACTGAAACTAGGTTGGAAATTTATTTTTACATACAGAAAAATCTGCTTTGCAAATTTGAACATTTAACAAACTTTTTAAGAATATTTCCCGTGAACATTTCTGCAAAGTATAAATTTCGGGAGGCTATCCGGATGTGGTGTGGTATCTATGACAACAAGGTAGAAGAAATCTACTTCAGAAATAAAAAAATAAAACATTCGCTCTCTTCATCAATATTTTTACGACTGTTTCTTTCTGAAGTCTTATTCTACCAATGTTGCGGGGGTTTTTTTGTTGTCTCCCTAACAAACAATTATGAAATGTATTTGCTTTATTTATTTATTTCTTACCACATGTTATTGCCAAAGCTGGTCTTTTGAGACATCACTAGCAACTGTTTAGTTCTATAGCAGCGAAATAACTTTAATTCATCATTCGAATCTATACTGCTAATTTTGAATGCGTTGAATCAAGTTGCGATTTTAATAGCTTCCAAAATTGTGGTTTTTGTGGCTTCCGAAACCACTGATTTTCATAACAACCAGGAGGAGAATTATTTTCGATATTGTCTTCAAAGCGTATAGGCTAATTTCGACCAACATTGCATTATTGCTGTTCATGATTTGCTCTTGTAAACTTGCTTTTTCATGGTTCCATTTCAATCATGTGACTTCACAAGTAACAGGGTCGGAAAATGTGCTATTGACTTCTCAAAATCTATGAAGTCAATTTCACTCTAACTTAGTATATTATTAATGAGAACATTTTCTATGCAGCTTCTCTAGCTACCATGTGGTTTTCATATTGTAACTGACCAGTGCCCTAAAAGCAGCTATTATAGTACAAATTGACCTCAAAACGGAGCGGAAAAATGTCAAATAGACCGTGTGAGTTAGAAAACCGTTTAATGCGCCAATATCAGAACAATATTGTTATCTAATTATATCAAGGACCACACCTACACGAGACTCTAATTTCACACTTGAGTGATTTTTCTTCTTTCGTATTAGTTCTAGTTATCAATCCTCATTTTAAAACCTTAAATCGGTATTTAATACCCCGTACTGCACAACATGACCCAGTCACCTAATATGCATAATTATTCCTACCTCAGTATGGTAGACATCGACAGGTGATATTATCTGAACAATTCCTTATATTTAAAGTCTGTTTGGGCCAATTTACCAAACTATTCCACATTACCGTAAAATGGTGTGAACACGGTTCATTATGAATGATATCTGTACCTACTAACTGGCCAGTTACTCTCTTGGAAAGGATCTCTAAGAACTATTTCCCAAAATCAAATGCATAATCACTAAAATTTAAGATATCTGTCTAAGGTACACTATAGTTTGCTACAATATCAGTGATGCCAAAATTGCGTTATTTATATCTCCTATAAAAGTGTGCACAAGAACACATAACAGAGGTTTTCAACCGCTCCGGTGGCCTATTGGTTAGAGCGGCCGCCTCGGCTGCGGGAGGTCGTATGTTCGATCCCCGGTCGAGTCATACCAAAGACTTACAAAAATGGTACTAACAGCTGCCTTGTTTGACGCTCAGCATTAAGAGGTTAGTGTTAGGACTGGTCAGCCTGGTGCCAGGATAATGCGACAAGGTGGGACATCATGCTATATGTCTGCGGCATGATACCCCAGTGCTAGACATCACTATAAACTGCCACACTATAGACATCGTAGCGATATGACTGAAAGATTGTTAAAGCTACGTTAAAAATTATAAGCACCACACCACAGAGGTTTTCTATGCTGCCCACACCTCCAAAAATTATTGGTCCCCTTGTGATCACAGACGTTATACATGAGGTCTAGGATCCGAATTCGCTTCCTGAATCAACAACCAACGTGATTGGGGGTTCCAAAAGATGAAAACCAGCCACGCTCATGGGACAAAAGAATAATCACTTATCGCCTCATAATATATAATAATATAGTTAAAAATAGATTTGGTACTAGCTTAAATTCACTCAACATTGCTCATCATTCGCCGAATTTTGAAGGTTCTAAACATACCTTCGCGTACTAATAGCATGTTCCAAGTGCATTCAAACATACAAGATCATCTCAAACAAATTCAAATATAGAAAAGCTTTTATAAATCTCACTGCTGCCACCAGAAAAATAATTAAAGAACATCAAAGATCTATTGACAACTAGTACAAGTTTAGCTCAAGGGAAGAAAAACCACATCGAACACAGCGAGTGAGTTTGAATTTAGGTTGTTGTTTACAATATTCTCAAGGACCTCGAGACAATAGACGTTGTCAGCTGAAGGGTTCAAATGATACAATTTGTTGTCAGCTGAAGGGTTCTTATGATACAATTTGTTGTCAGCTGATAGGTATTAATGATACAATTTGTTGTCAGCTGATGGGTTCTAATAATATAATTTGTTGTCAGGTGAAGGGTACTAATGATACAATTTGTTGTCAGCTGAAGGGTTCAAATTATACAAATTGTCAGGTGAAGGGTACTAATGATGCAATTTTGTTGTCAGTTGAAGGGTTCTAATACAATTTGTTGTCAGGTGAAGGGTTCTTATAATACAATTTGTTGTCAGCTGAAGGGTTTTAATATGATTTGTTGTCAGCTGAAGGGTACTAATGATACAATTTGTTGTCAGGTGAAGGGTTCTTATGATACAATTTGTACGCTAATCATACTAAGGACCACCCATTCACGAGACTTCAATTTTACACATACGTGTGTGGTTTTTTAATTCATCTTTTTTTTCCACATTCGTATAATATATTAATAGGCATTTCTTAACGTATATTGGTATTTCATGTTTCGTACTACATAATATGACTCGAACACCTAATAGACATAATTATTCCTATCTCAATTTACTAAAAATGCGTTTGTGAGAAAACATGTTTTAAAATTAATTAATTTGCCTAGGGCCATTTTAGGAAACTAAAAAGTCTTGTCAATACAGTTTTGTATAAATGATGCATGAACCTAATAATGGACTCAGTTGGGAAATATCTTCCCAACGACGATTCTCATAATCCAAGAATCACTCACATCACACAATCTATCTATGGAGATGTAAAAAATAGCACTTATCCTAACTTTTGTACAATAACGACAATGTGGAAAATGTATTATTTATGTCTAATACAAAAAACTGGGCCAATTTGGATTTTTTAAACTTTTTTGATGTCGATATTTTCGCTTTCTTGTTGGATTTAATAGGTATAAATTCCCTAGACAGCTGTCCAACTAGAGGTCTTTTATGTACTCTGCCCACAAAAAAAAATGAAAAATGTATTGGTCTCAGTCGGTACTAGTATATGACAGCACGATTTACAGAAAACTAACACAGTTAATTTATCTTGATTATTTATGCACCTTTACGCATTTTCCCTCTGAAGTTTTAGGAAGGTCGAATTAGAGGCCCACATATTTGTATAAATCATTGTCTTTGACAAATAAAGCTGTAAATGAGAGCTGAAATGTTTCTTAACGTTTTTTTTTTTTAATTGCCGATTTCATTTTTTTCAAAAGCTGCTTTTTGTTTGTAAATATAGTCTGAACAGTTTAATTCAGCCACCTATTGTACTAAGAAGTTAGTAAACTAAAAGCGTCTGACAACAATACACTTTAAACAAAGTTTATTTTTTATAATAATTTGAAGCCGTCAAAGACATGTTATTTTTTGTGGGAAGTCTTTATGACTACGTTACCAATCATAATACACCCGGCTCTTTCCGATAGTGATAAGACAAATATATAGTAAATACTTTTGTAGACGCCATTACTTTTACATACATGTTGTGTGTCGTTATATATCGTGTACTTGTCAAAAACCACCATTGCATTCATTACGACGACTTTCTTATTTAGATTACTTATTCCTGACCGAAACATACTTAGGTTGTATTTTTCAGGGATGATCTTATTAAAGAATTTTTTTTTATTAACTTGTGAAATAAAATGTGTTGGCAGGGTTCTGTTTTGTATTTGTACCTTAGCATGTTCACATTTCTACTTACTAATGCGCCATCGCAGTATTTCTGAAACAGAAGTTTGCCAGACAAACCATGAGGTGTTCATACTCCTTTTACTTCTAAAACTTGTATAAAAATAACAACTTGTGTTTCTACTCAACTGTTATATTAGAAACCCAGGTATTATTATTATTATTATTATTATTATTATTATTATTATTATTATTATTATTATTATTATTATTATTATTATTAGTGGTGGTGGTAGTAGTAGTAGTAGTAGTAGTAGTAACTGGATGTTTGCTATATTCAGTTCCTTTAAATTGGATACAGAAACTGTTTAATTAACATGTTGTATCTGCGACCAATTACAATGGCGAGGTTATATACTTAGCCATATTTTATACATATTATTTACATTGTAAAATGAGGACAAAACTAATGTTGTGACTACTAGGTTAAAATCGTTGCTTTTTTGTGTTCTAGTATTTCATGACGTTAATGATAAAATTTATTTGTCAGTGGAGGACATGGCAAACAAGTTGTTCATTGTTTTTTTGATAGACGTGCGTGCATCACGAAGTAAACATGCAAATAATCAAATGTAATGGGATTGTTAGTAGAACGTATGTTGTAGTGGTATCATCACGCAGCCGCCAGCTGTTTACAGGGCACAGTCCAGTGTTCTTTCTGGAAAGTCGCTACTTCAGATAAAATCTGAAAGCTTCATCAAGCATGAATCAGAGTATACTGTCAACATGGCCTCAAGCGTGACAAGCAGAGTGATGGAGAAGGATGCTTCTCCCATTAAATTTCTGTATATAATAGTCTGCTACCTGCTATGCGATGTTCAAATTTATCATTTTACCTCACGGGCACGGAGTATTGTGTGTATTGCTTGATACTTGACAAACATTGACTAGTTCTGTTTTAGGAGTGTACGTCAACCACGATTTGATTTAATTTGTAAGAAAATCATCTAAAAAATGTCTATGATTCCCAGGAGCATCCCCGTCTACAAGGAGGCTGATCTTTGGCGCCGTTCGTCTGAATTTTCTCCCTTATTTTCTTCGTCTTTTTCTTCACCATTGAGCTCGTCCAGTTTAGTACATTACCCAGGCCGGGACCGCCAGAATTACATGTTAGAGTCTGAAATGCGACGGATGCATGACGAAATGAACAGAATGTTGCAGAATACACAGAAATTCGGAAATACTGGAACAGTTGATGATTGGAAACTCACGGAAAATTTCCGATTGGAAAAACCGATAATTACCGAACGTGATGGCAGCCGAAAATTCAGGCTCGAGTTCGACATGCGTCAGTTTAAACCGGAAGAAATCTCGGTTCGTACAGTTGGAAACCAGCTGAGTGTATATGCAAAGCACGAAGAGAAAGACGGAGGCAAGTTATCAAGCCGCGAGTTTCAGCGTCAATACTTAATTCCCAGAGAAGTTGATCCAGAAAGGCTTCTATCTAAACTAAGTGCCAGCGGTGTTCTTTCCGTCGAAGCTCGACTTCCGGCCCTTGACGCTCCTAGGGACAGGCTGATCCCCATTGATCGCAGGAAGTAATATATGGAAAAAAGACTGTAACGGCAGCTTCTGGGACATTTTTAACTTGGTATAGGAATAAGGATATTAACTTTGCACAAATTATGCCTGCAAACGTGTAAAATATATTCGTCGTGGATAATGCCAGAGAAAAACTCGACATAGTGGAATAATGGTAGTAATTATTTGTAATAGGCCGAATTTAAGGGCTGTTGACAAACCAAGCACAAAGACAATTTCCAAGTTACAAATTTCGTATATATGAACGAGTGTTATTACTTGCTAAGTTTTGCCGATGGACGCAATCAGTTGAAACGGACATGGTTTTTATTTGTGATAGCAATGGATTTTGTGAATTATTTGTGCCTAATAATTCGCTTGTGTATGCGCGACTCTAGCCTTTATTGGCAATCGTTGATATTGGATTGAAAAAACTAATTATTTTCCTGTTTTGCGTTTTATTATTTTAAGATATCAGATATTCAAACAATCAGTTTTAAATGAATGCATACAGTTTTTAAAAGCAATTTTAATAATTCATTAAAGTTATTGTTGTATTCTGTCATTAGCGGTTACCTTCGTTTGTTCTTGGGAAAAATCCCTCGGTTGTTGGTTATTCATGTCAGTAACTTCTGCCGTTGTTTGAACTTGGGCAGGACCCCTTGGTCAGTTATCATTTAGGTCGGTAATGGCTACCGTGATCTTGGGAAAGGCTCCTCGGTCACACCACAACGGCTACCATTATGCACTATATATATATATATATATATATATATATATATATATATATATATATATATATATATATATATATATATATATATATATATATATATATATATATATATATATATATTAGTTTCCCTGTATTGATGAAGTGCAATCATTTTCTGTATTTTGGCTCCATGTATCTGTGCGAGCGGAAAGAGGAGTAATTGGTTCAAAATACAGCTCCAGGGTCATCGCTCATTTTTGGGAGGCAGATGTGGGTGGGCTTTTGTCCACAGGCAGGAGATATCAAAGATGAAATTTTTAAATTTTTATATGATCCACTTTTGATGTATGTCATGTTAAAGTCAAAAGAAATAAAACCATCATAGATTTCGTTACTCCGTTTGAGCTATGGAGCCTCGTGTGACCCATTGGTCTAAAAGTGCGTGCCTTTAAGGTATCTCAGATCTGACAACCGTCCTCTTGAGTTCTGGCCATGGCTTGACCAACGTGGGTATGCACAAAGGCCTGCCAGTAGTTTCCCGTGGGTAGTTGGTCGTCCTCAACCCAATATTCTTTCCACCATGTATTATGTGTTGAAAGATGGCGTTAAATCACATAACCAAACTAAAAGATCTGAGATACGTCTGACGATATTGGATTTGCTTAAGAATGAAATATGTTTTATAAATATTTGCAAGCGAAATGGTTACAAAAAAGTTATAAATTTAGATTTTCTGTAAAGAATCATACGTATATGTGTTTGTAAAATAAGTTCTAAAAGATGTTATTAAAATATGCGAAAAGAGCAAGACATTAGGAAGATAATTCGTTCAAAATAAACTCAGCTTTGCTGAACAATATGTCAACTATTTCACAGATTATGTACTTCGCTGTGCAGAACAATGTCAACAATTTCACAAATTTTGTACTACCCTGTGCTAAACATTATGTCAGCTATTTCATAGACAGCTGCGTTGTCCTAGTGGTTAGAATGTCCTTTTATAATGGGAAAGGTCGCAGGTACGAACCCCGGCTGAGTCGTACATAAAAATGGTACTAGCAGCTGACTCGATTGGCGCTCAGCTTTAAGAGGTTAATGCTAGGACTGGTCGGTCCGGTGTTAAGATAGTTTGACTGGGTGGGATATGATGCTACAATTCTGCGGCAAATACCCAAGTGCTAGATGTCACTATAAACTGTCACACTGTGTTGACAGCGTAGCCATATGTTTTACGCTAAATCTCTCTCTCTCTCTCTCTCTCTCTCTCTCTCTCTCTCTCTCTCTCTCTCTCTCTCTCTCTCTCCACACACACACACATACACACACACACATTTCACAGATTCTGTACTCCGCTGTACTGAACTTTGTCAGCTATTTAAAATTTATAAGATTATGTACTCATATATATATATATATGCCAATGTGTCTGTATTTTACGTTAAGATTCCACTGGATTCAGTAGTCGATCTTTTGAAATTTGACTTGATAATGTAACATGTGCATTCGTGGAATTCTAAGAACAGTATAAAACAAAAGAAGGGGAACACTACCGACATAAATGTTATGTGATAAACGCGCAACAGTCACCTTCATTGTTGTTTTTGTTGTTGTAATATGAGTGTTTCTCGTGCAGACTGATTGTGTCTTTCCTTTGTTCATTCTTCATTTGTTTCTCAAATGCTGTTAACATACATCGAATAGTTTTATTACTAACTCTTGTGGAAAATGGTGCGTATCAATTTATTTACGCCACATATAGAATGGAGTAAGTTTAGAAAAAAATTAAAAAATCACAAAGATGTTTAAAGAATGTTCTTCAATTTTTTTTAGACATTTGGGTTATTTTGTTTCTTTTTTATTTTTGTCGTAGAGATTGCATAATTATTCATCCGTTAATCTTTCGCAGGTAGTATATCGGAAAATATTTAATTATTTACCATTTATTCTCTAAGTCGAGTCCAACTGTATACAGCATAAAGCCTTAGTTGCCGTCGTATAATGTGCAAGCAGATCAGGGTCTTTATTGCTTTTCTTCTGAAACTCACAACATAGACAATTTCCATATTATGCGACAGCAGATACAGGTCATTGCATATGCCAAGTGGACTTCTGAGAACGAAAGAGAGATGGCAGCTGTCATATCATATAAGCTAACACCTTCAGCCTCCAGGTATTTGATCTTGTGATACACAGGTAAGAAAGGCAGTATGTAGAAAATATTTTCGTCAGGCAGAAACATCAAACGAATGATTCATCGTGACAGGACACTTTGCTATCCCACCAATATTGATGTTGTCTGGCTTCGAAAAGTAAACAAAATGTAAATTACAAAATAAAACGCAGATGGAAATAATCAGGTTCAAGAACTTTAAACTTATGATCATTTTGCTTAAAGGTATTGAAAGATAAAAATAAAATACACAATAGTCATGCACGCGCAATTATATATAAAATACATAATATCCATGTACACGCTATGTAAATCATTAGGGGATATCGTAGATGGTCTTCCACAATAATACGGTCCCATTGCCCATATATTTCATCCTGGACTTGGGATAAATTAGGCTACTTATGGACGATTGTTTTTTTTTTACTTGTCCGTCCATACAGTAGCTGGATTAATGCAATAAAGAATTGTATTTTGAGATATGGGAGAGCTGAAATCTGCATTCTCTCAGTCGTAAAACGTTTTGTAGAGAATCTACGTGTGATACAATCAGTATTCTTTAACGCGTAAAAATGCATCTCGAGAGTCGGTCTGCCTGAGCTGACTGCATCTGACGTAGACCGACTTTCGAGATACAATTTTACGACATTAGTTGTTACAAAATTATGGTTGCATCTTAGGCAGATTTACTCTCAAGATACATTTTTAAGACATTAGTTGTTACAAAATTATATCTGCAGCGTTATGTAACAACGAAAGTCTTCAAAGTCGATTCTGTAAATAATCGAGTAAACTGGTCGTCAAACAGTGCAATTGATTATTTTCATGCAATTTTTTTAAAAAAAATATTTAAAAGTGCATATAAAATATTCTTGCAGCAGAATTTGTACTGGAAATAAATTTTTCTTTAATTCTAAATATGGATTTAACAATTTCGTTTGATTTTTAAGCGTAAGGATTTGAAGTGTCGATTGCAGTCTTTACTATTGGCAATGGACCTTATAGTATCCAGTGAAAATTGTACGAAAATTAGGCAAACGATACTGAAACAACATAGATTTGAACTTGCGTGTGTTAGGACAACCTGCTCTGGAGACCCACCGAACTTCAGACTGACCGCTTGACCGACCGACACGTGGCTCAGAAATGTCACATCAACATCAACGCCAAGTCGAGTGGTTTAACTTGTGAGCGGGCAAATTGAAGCGTTTTTATGCCCCGGTCGAGAGGATTGTTCACTTCACCTATTCTTCCCTTAACGGGGCACATCGGTTGATGGCACGCTTACTTCGGGTACCCTATCCTTAACAGGGCGCATCGGTATAGAGATGAGATCAATTTGAGTAATCTACCCTTAACAGAGCACATCGATTAAGACGTGAGTTCGCTTCAGGTTCTCAACCCTTAACGAGGCATATAGGTCGAGAAGTGAAATCACTTCGAGTGCTCTATCCTAACTGATAGGTACTTGACGCGAGCTTGATGTTTACCCCCCCCCAATAATCTTAAGGAAAAAGTTATACAGAGTGACAAAAATATCTCAGATTACCCCAATGACCCGTTCTGACATTGGACCCTCCCTGTCATACTATATGGGGCTAATCTGAAATATTTTTGTTACTTTGTATGACTTTTTCCTTATGATTATTGTTTTTGTTTTTTGTTTTTTAACATCAAGCTCGCGTCGAGTACCTGTGTCCTAACTGGGTGCATCCAAAATCATTCGGTCTCTTTTTTTAATGATTAAATTTTGGATAGGCATTTAATAATGTTTGACTTTTGTATAAAAGTCTATATAAACTTACATTACTGCACTGAGGGTCTGACGTAGAATCTTTGCTGCTTAAACGGAATTTTTTTCTTGTCTTAGTTACGTTATATTGTACATTTACTTTAGTATATAACTTGTCTTAGTTACGTTATATTGTACATTTACTTTAGTATATAACTTGTCTTAGTTACGTTATATTGTACATTTACTTTAGTATATAACTTGTCTTAGTTACGTTATATTATACATTTACTTTAGTATATAACTTGTCTTAGTTACGTTATATTGTACATTTACTTTAGTATATAACTTGTCTTAGTTACGTTATATTGTACATTTACTTTAGTATATAACTTGTCTTAGTTACGTTATATTGTACATTTACTTTAGTATATAACTTGTCTTAGTTACGTTATATTGTACATTTACTTTAGTATATAACTTGTCTTAGTTACGTTATATTGTACATTTACTTTAGTATATAACTTGTCTTAGTTACGTTATATTGTACATTTACTTTAGTATATAACTTGTCTTAGTTACGTTATATTGTACATTTACTTTAGTATATAACTTGTCTTAGTTACGTTATATTGTACATTTACTTTAGTATATAACTTGTCTTAGTTACGTTATATTGTACATTTACTTTAGTATATAACTTGTCTTATTTACGTTATATTGTACATTTACTTTAGTATATAACTTGTCATATCCAAACGTATGCATAATGCTTTCAGAATTTTAAATTGACTTCTGCAGAAGCATACCTGGTTTTTAAATGTGAAAGCATATTTACAGAAAAAGTCGATGCAAATTTTCCGTCTATATTATTTTATGGATATTAACTTGATAAATACAAAAAAAAAGGTAAAGGAAGTGCTGAAGAGACCATGTTTGATGCATTTAATTAGTACAAACTTTCGAAAGTCTAGTGCATCTACCGTGTGTTAATAAGAACCACCATATTGCAGGGATAAAGATGTATAAATGTAAAACATAACAAGCATTTCAGGATCTCTGGATGTTTCGTTGCATCATGAGTTCTGTTTATTAACACCGTAGTTCTATATATAAGCCACAGATAACAACGTTGCTTGAGTAAAATATTTTCATAAAATGGACAACGCTTTACTAAACCTAAGCTAAATGTTTTATTTTGATTTAAATTTGTATTTTTTCAAGCCAACAATGACTTACGTTTATGACAATTTTCGTTTCCAGTGAAAAGAGGACGATCAGTGATACTATCAGCTGAAGACAGATTGAAATTTAATGCCTCTCTCTCTCTCTCTCTCTCTCTCATATATATATATATATATATATATATATATATATATATATATATATATATATATATATATATATATATATATATATATATATTGACAGAAATTTTGGGTACAAATGATAACATGAGAAATCCCTATAAACTGTATTAAAACTAACTCTTCTTTGAACTCATTTTCATTAAGCTATATTGGGAAGAATTTCCATTATAATATACGTAGATTAACTTTATTTAATAGAGCTATATTCTATCTTGATAAAGATTGCTTCTTTACAACTAGTGCAAATTTCATTATTGTATGTGTAAATTTACTTGACAAATAATCTTTACAATCGGGTAAAAATCTGCCATAATATTACATGTACACTCTGCCTTTATAACTAGTAAAAGTTTTTCTGCATTATATATGTATAAGCTGAACTCACCAAGCTTAGTCATTTAAAAAAAATTCTTAACATATTCTCCGACCTGATAATCTTTAGGTTATTCAAGGGCAGAAATAAGACGTAAAAACATAAGTAGTTATATTGGGATAAAACCGGATCTCGCTAGTTGAAGCAGCCATGAAGTATAGGCGTGATGCTGGCTTCCACCTAAAAAATTCAAGACCTTACCATGAGAGGTTAGGAGGTGTCTTGTATAAAAAGGCCTCCAAAAGAAGCTAGCACCCAGCCTGACTTCCCGCTTCAACTAGTTGAGAGCTCTTTTATTTATTACTTGCCGGTACAGAGGATCATACCAGGAATTTCCATGATGCAACGCGTGTTCGTTAATATTGTCCAATCCAAGCTCCTAAACTAGTAATGAATCTTGCCATAGTGTCATTGGTATGAATTGACTTATGGAAGAGGTAACACAACGTGACAAAATGGTAATCGTAATCTTTGTTTGCAGGGTCTGCTGCCGGTCCCGTTGCCAGAGGACTCGGGAGGGGCTGAAAAAGACCAATGCAGACTCTGGATTGGAAACCTAGACCCGAGAATCACAGAGTAAGTCGGATCATAAACGATATTTTCACTCTCAGGGACTGTTCGCATGTGTGCAGAATTAGAACTCAATGGCCATAAAATAAGTAATAGAAAAGAGTGAGAAGCAATAAGCTTTGTAAAATTCAACAAATAAATTATTTTACTCGAACACAGTGAAATTGTAAAAAATGAACTGTTTTATTTGCGAGAAAAGTACAAATACAAAATAAAACAAAAGCTAAAAATGTTGATGTGCCCATGGTGGCACTTATAGTAGTGATGTGACAAGAGTATTTCGTTGGATCAAAATAATACAAGCCAAGAATATATCCTTATTTGAAATTTCAATATAAATCAAGTATCTTTTTCCAAGAATGTTATTTTTGATGAGTGCTTTGTATTTCTAGTGAATAAATAATTTAAAATTTTTTATTCCAGCCCAAATGAACTACTGGACATAACACCAATGCAATTTTTTTTCTCCTCAGACCTTAATGCACAAATCAATAATTTCTAGAAAAAGACGAATATATTGTCATATATTTAATCTCAGATCAGCATTTACATTTTCTAATAAAAAGTAAAAATCTAATGAATAAATAACCATCTAGAAGTTTCCTAATGCTTAAAAGCTATTTATAATTAGAGTCTAACTTGTTGTAAACACAATGTCTTTGACTCAGGCAAAAGTAATAACACTAATAGTTAAACCATAATAGTAGGAAATCTATTTAGCTAAATATTAGTTGTTTACCAATTTTTTTAAAATATGATTCAGGTGAAGTACAAAATTATCTTTGGACAGGGTCAAGTCCAACATATAATGTCACATTATCAGTAGTTTATAATGAACTAAAAAAAATGAAAAAAAGGTAAATTGCATACACTGCAATTAAATATAAATAACAGCAGTAACATTTTATTTAGGGGCCCCAAGTGGCCACTTGGTCTTAAGTGCTGTCTGTTACGGATCACTGCCATCTCACCTCTGTCTGTGTGAGTTGAGTCTAGGATTCAGTGAATGTGGATATGTGAGAAAGCTTGCCAGTAGCTTCTCGTGGGTCGGTGGTTCTTTCCGGTGATTTCCTGGTTTCTTCCTCCACCATTAATACTGGCTGCCATGAATAGCCTATTGTGTGCTGAAAAATGGTGTTAAGCCCAACAACAACAACAACAACAACAACATTTTATTTATGGTGAACTAGTCATGAAAACAGGAAGTATGATCTGAGCAATTAGAGATCGACTTCATCTCTGTGTTAACTGTGGAACTGTTCAGCTAATAGTCATTCTTTATTTCAATATGTTTATGCAGTATTGTGTTTCCAGCAAGGCGCTTTATTCCCATTGTCATGACACAAAATATTCTTTCACAGACAGATGTACTGTTAAACACAATTAACCAACCACCGGAAAAATGTCATCAATATTCATTATTTTTTTTAAAAGAAAAAAAAACAAAACCAAAAGTAAAACATTTCTTACAGAATTTTTGTTTGCCAGGATTGGACAAAATCAAATTCATAGTGGTCCTGCCAGTTGACTTGAAAGGGCTATTTTTTGCTAGAGTCTTTCAATTCTGGATCCATGTACTTTTCAGGTTTGCACTGTTGAAGATCCTGCAGAAACATGGCACCCTGACTAAGTTTGACTTCCTATACCACAAGTCTGGACCAGACCAGGGCAAGCCCCGGGGTTATTGCTTTGCCAGCTTCAGTTCAAGGGAGGTAAATAAGAATGTCAGTCAACTTTTTCTTATTTTATAATTACCTACCTTGAATGTATTTTAAGTAAGCTGACACTTCAAGAAAATGTTAGTTAAGTGAAGAAAATGTTTCATAAATGTCCTCAAGGTCATCCAAGAGAGTGTGGATTTGGGTGTAAAACTGTGGGTGTAAAACTATGGGTGGAAAACTGGGGGTGTAAAACTATGGGTGGAAAACCATGGGTGTAAAACTATGGGTGTAAAACTATGGAGGTAAAGCTTGGTATAAAATATGCGTGTAAAACTATTGGTATAAAACTATGTGTGTAAAACTATGGGTGTAAAACTATGGGTGTAAAACTGTGGGTGTAAAACTATGGGTGTAAAACTGTGGGTGTAAAACTATGGGTGTAAAACTATGGGTGTAAACCTATGGGTGTAAAACTATGGGTGTAAAACTATGGAGGTAAAGCTTGGTATAAAACTATGGGTGTAAAACTATTGGTATAAAACTATGTGTGCAAAACTATGGGTGTAAAACTATGGGTGTAAAACTGTGGGTGTAAAGCTATGGGTGTAAAGCTATGGGTGTAAAAATGTGGGTATAAAACTATGGGTGTAAAACTGTGGGTGTTAAACTATGGGTGTAAAACTATGGGTGTAAACCTATGGGTGTAAAACTATGGAGGTAAAGCTTGGTATAAAACTATGGGTGTAAAACTATGGGTGTAAAACTGTGGGTATAAAACTAGGGGTGTAAAACTGTGGGTGTTAAACTATGGGTGTAAAACTATGGGTGTAAACCTATGGGTGTAAAACTATGGAGGTAAAGCTTGGTATAAAACTATGGGTGTAAAACTATTGGTATAAAACTATGTGTGTAAAACTATGGGTGTAAAACTATGGGTGTAAAACTGTGGGTGTAAAACTATGGGTGTAAAACTGTGGGTGTAAAACTGTGGGTGTAAAACTGGGTGTAAAACTGTGGGTGTAAAACTATGGGTGTAGAACTATGGGTGTAAAACTATGTGTGTATAACTATGGGTGTAAAACTGGGTGTAAAACTGTGGGTGTAAAACTATGGGTGTAAAACTGTGGGTACAAGAGACAGTTTTTGCACACAAATTTAAAGTTACATACACCTGCCTAATTTAAAAATTTAATTAAAAAAAATTGTTAGTGAGATCATGAAGGTCCATATATGTGGGTACGAAAGATAGGCTGCCAATAGCTTCTCATCGGTCATGGCTCTTTCCAGGGTTTTCCAGGGTTCTTCCTCCACCATTGATACTGGCCACCATGTATAAGCCTATCTTGTGTTAAGTAATGGGGTCAAATCCTACAACAGCAATAACTACAACAACAACACATTGAGAGAGAGAGAGAGAGAGAGAGAGAGAGAGAGAGAGAGAGAGAGAGAGAGAGAGAGAGAGAGAGACAGAGAGACAGAGAGAGACAGAGACAGAGACAGAGAGCGGTTGCAAAAGAGAGAAAGAAGAAGTTACATCATTTTTTGGGCTGTATGTTTGAATGGAAATCATGTAGATTCCTTTGATTTTTTTTGGTGTCATATTTGTTTGATTGTTAATCAGGAAATTTCCATGATCATCAGAGAGCTATACATGTTTTGCTGTGTCTAGTGAAGTCTCAATAAAAATGAAAAGAGTGAAAGCCAACAAGCTTTGTAAATTTTATATTTTATCAAAACATTTTATAACCCTGGACATTAATGTAAAAATTGGTAAATAGGACTTAAAATTTGTGACTATAATCCAAAGTTTGAACCTAAGAATGAAAACACAAGTCCTATTGCTAAGTAGTCTTGTTAGAATCCAAGTTTGAGTCCCAATGACATGTGGTGCAATGAATAAATATCAAAATTTCCTCACTTGAATCACAGTCTTTGCTTCTGAATAATTCCAGAATAAATTTTCATAAATATCTTTCAGAATGTTTGTACAAAAGTCTACTTGTTGAGTTTCCAGGAAAACAAATTGTTAAATCAAAAATCAGACAAAGAACAAACAATCTGACAAAAAATACAAAAATACACCTTGTCCTTTCAAGGAGTTAGAATAACTTTGTCTAAAACTTACTAAGAATATGTATTTAAAACCCCAAAACCTCATTTAAAGTCTTGTGACATTGGTCATCTGGTCTCTTACTACACTAATTTTTGCACCTAGGCCAGTTTGTCCCCACTTAAGAACCAATCATAAAAAAGGTTGTTTACACAGTGATCATGCAAAAAAGTACGCCCCTGATACTGACCAATCATTTTAACTTTCTATTGACACTTTTACCAGTGCAAGATGAGCTAAATGGTAATTCTCATGTAATAATTCATCTTAAATAAACAAATTTTGTTAAAATATCTCATTACTGAAAAAGAATCTTGACTCTGACAAATATATTCATTGCAATCAAATACAAGGAAACAAAAATGAAATAAAAAGAATTTTAAAACTTACAGACAAGCAATTTAATCACATATACTTAACAATATGTTTTATGACCTAATGGTCATAACTAACCAACAAAGTTTTGTAATACTTAGAAACCAAAATAATTATCAATGTTATAAATAAAAATTGAAAAGGAACTTACAATGCTATGAATTAAATCTAAAATAACCCTAATAAAACTTTATTTAAAGTCTAGAGGAGTGAAATGTTACATATAAATTTCAGATCCATGAATATGCTGACCCTCCAACAGTCCTGACATGTCTAAATGGCCAGAACTCCTTTGAATATTTTACAATAGTTCCAAGACAACATTATAGTCCAACGAGTACTTTCTTTTTCAGCTGTTTAATCCAAACAAATGATTTTTATGCTCAAATAATATAAAATACATAGTAAATTAATTTGCAGACTTGATGTAACAGCAAGAACACAAGAAATAAGGAGAAGAAAATTTCAATGTCGGAACAACTTATATAGAGGTGAAATGGCTAAAAATTGCATATTATCACTTCTCCATTGTAATAGTAACAAATTTCTAATATCATAAAAAATGCAAGCCATCACATCTGTGGAATCTCTGTTCAATGATAAAAATGCAATACATCACATAAAAGCAATTTGCATTTAAAAATAAAAATACATCACATATAAGCAATTTGCATTTAAATATAAAAATACAAGACATCACATATAAGCAATTTGCATTTAAATATAAAAATACAATACATCACATATAAGCAATTTTCATTTAAAGATAAAAATACAATACATCACATATAAGCAATTTGCATTTAAAGATAAAAATACAATACATCACAGATAAGCAATTTGCATTTAAATATAGAAATACAATACATCACAGATAAGCAATTTGCATTTAAAGATAAAAATACAATACATCACATATAAGCAATTTGCATTTAAAGATAAAAATACAATACATCACAGATAAGCAATTTGCATTTAAAGATAAAATTACAAGAATCACAAATAAACAATTTGCATTTAAAATAAAATTACAAGAATCACAAATAAGCAATTTGCATTTAAAATAAAATTACAAGAAATCAAATCAATGCAATCTCTGTTCTATGATTAGAAAAGCAAGGCATCACATCAGTCTAATCTGTTTTCAAGTTTAAAAACAAGTTATCACATCAGTGCAGTCTGTGTTCAAAGATTAACAACAGATCACATCTGTCCAATCTGTTTTTAGAGATAAACAAAGGCATCACTTTTCTGCAATTACCATTCAAGAATAAAGTCATTGCAATCTACATATAGTTTTAGCAAGGTAGCTGATATCATTTGCAGTATGGTGGGTTATTTAATTTGTCAGGACTGAAGTGGCATTGCAGAAACCTAGCTAGCCATCCAGCTATTCTCACAATGGCATCTGGTTATTCCCACAATAGCATGCAAGGGATAGTTTTTGGCAGTCAAGTATATGTCACATGACCAACCTCCAGTGTAGGAATTTAAGTGAATTTATTATCTACATACCTATATAAGTCTGATTATCCTCTGTTGTAAGCTTAACTTTTTATTATCAGAGGACTTAAAAAGTTGGCAGGAAGTTTCATTTGGATTTAATAATGTTCACAGAATTATTTACAAAATAAGTAAAATAGATATGATTATTATACTTTGTCAAGAAACTTTCATGCATGACAAGATACAATCATGGAAATTTGTCTGCAGGTAATAAAGCAGTGCAGTTTGCATTTACCCACCTGCAGCTACAAAAATAAACACCTGAAAACAAAGGCTTTATCTTTTTGATGTTGTCAGTTTTCATTGTATTTATGTTTGGCAGAATACTGATATATCATCCAATCTGCTTACAGCTGTGTCAGTTTTCATTGTATTTATGTTTTGACAGAATATTATATCATCCAATCTGCCTACAGCTGTGTCAGTTTTCATTGTATTTATGTTTTGACAGAATACTGATATAACATCCAATCTGCCTACAGCTGACTAATTATCAATGCAACCATCTAAATTAATGTACATATTCCATAGCCCTGTCTTAAGATAATATGGTAGCTCTTGTCTCCATTCATCCATATGTACCTGCACATTGATGCTTCTATCTGGCATACAATCTCATTAACATATTCCATAGCCCCATCATACAGGGGCAAGTGAATATAGTTCTTGTGTCATTTCATCCATACAGAATGCCCATCTATGCTTCCATCTGGCACACATTAACATACTCCATATCCCATTCTTACAGGGGCAAGATAATATATTAGTTGTGTCTATTCATGCCAGTTGTGTCCATCCATGCTTTCATCTGGACACAATCTTGTTAACATAACAAGTTTAGCAGTTTTTGATGGGTTGAGGAAAGATATGCTCATAACAGACAACTTCGCTCTGTCAGTCTTACATCTTACAGTGATTTAAAATCTGTTTCAATGCATGACGGAATTTTGTGAATGCAACTATTTTAGTTTTTATTAGATTGCTTTGATACTTAGTGAAATGCTCATTGTCAGGAGATATTCATGTTGACTAGTAATTGTATTCTCACCATTTTCCAAAGAGTTATGTGCTCTTTGTGCTTTATTTGCCAATAGACTTTATCATTGGATTGGGGTGTGATGCTTATGAGGTTGTGGTATATTTGCTTTAGGACATTACTAGTTGGATAGATGTGTTATGCTTACCAGGTTGGGGTATATTTACTTTAGGACATTACTGATTGGATAGGGGTGTGATGCTTACAAGGTTGGGGTATATTTACTTTAGGACATTACTAATTGGATAGATGTGTTATGCTTACCAGGTTGGGGTATATTTACTTTAGGACATTACTGATTGGATAGGGGTGTGATGCTTACAAGGTTGGGGTATATTTACTTTAGGACATTACTAATTGGATAGGGGTGTGATGCTTACAAGGTTGGGGTATATTTACTTTAGGACATTACTAATTGGATAGGGGTGTGATCCTTAGGAGGTTGTGGTATATTTACTTTAGGACATTACTGATTGGATTAGGGTGTGTCACTTACGAGGTTGGAGTGTGATGTTTATGAGGTTGGGGTATATTTACTTTAGGACATTACTGATTGGCTTGGGGTGTGATGCTTACAAGGTTGGGGTATATTTACTTTATGACATTACTAATTGGATAGGGGAGTAATGCTTATGAGGTTGGAGTATATTTACTTTAGGACATATCTGATTGGATAGGGTCTGATGCTTACAAGGTTGGGGTATATTTACTTTAGGACATTACTAATTGGATAGATGTGTTATGCTTACAAGGTTGGGGTATATTTACTTTAAGACATTACTGATTGGATAGGTGTGTGATCCTTAGGAGATTGGTGTATATTTACTTTAAGACATTACTGATTGGATAGGGGTGTGATGCTTGCAAGGTTGGGGTATATATACTTTAGGACATTACTGATTGGATAGGGGTGTGATGCTTGCAAGGTTGGGGTATATTTACATTACTCACAGTTCACTTTGTTATATGCAAAAGAACTCACTTTGACAATCTGTTTATCTTGCACTTTGCAGGAAGCAGAAAATGCCCGCAGAAAACTGGATGGAAAACTAGCTCTATCCAGAAAGCTTGCTGTTAAGTGGGCATATACTGTGGATGAGGTAAGATCTTGCTACAAGTCTCTTTGAAAGATTTGTAAACAAACTTGGAGTTTAATATTATCTTAAAAAGAAACAATATGGAAAAACACAGAGTTTATTCATGAAGTACATAATATGTTTTGGAGATCATGTGTATTCCCCCCATTATTTCAGGAACTGACTGATCAGAGTTGGATTCAAAGCCAAAGGTGATTAACAGTACAATTCAGGATTATTGCCCAAAGTAAAATTGGATAACAGTACAGTTCAGAGTATACTCAAAATCCAAAGCAGACATTATAGTTCAGAGTTATACTCCAAAATCAAAGGGGACAACAGTACAGTTTAGAGTTATACCAAAAGACAAAAGGGATGCAGGAGGTTGTGGGTTCAATCCCCAGCCAAGTCATACCAAAGACTCATAAAAATGGTACTAAAAGCTGCTTCGCTTGGTGATTAGCATTAAGAGGTTAGTGTTAGGACTGGTCGACCTGGTGCCAGGATAATGTGACTGGGTGGGACATCATGCTAGACATCACTATAAACTGCCACACTGCAGACATCATAGCGATATGACTGAAAAAGATACATTAAAAATCAAAAGCACACACCCCCAAAGCCAAAAGGGACATTATCGTTCAAAGTTATATCCCAAAGCCAAATGACACAACAGTACAGTTCAAAGTTATACCCAAAGCCAAATGGAACAACTGTACAGTTCAGAGTTATATACCAAAAGCCAAATGGGACAACATTACAGTTCAGTGTTATACCTGCTTGATTTGTAAAGGATGCAGACTTCAAGAAGACTTCAATAACTTATATTGAGTAAATATGTACCTGATAAACTAATATAGTGGATTTTTCCATTCAGAGTAACACTATACTTGATGTACTGATAAAGTAGATGTTTCCATTCAAAGTAACACTGTACTTGATGTACTGATAAAATGGATGTTTCCATTCAAAGTAACAATGTACCTGATGTACTGATATAGTGGCTGTTTCCATTCAAAGTAACACTGTACCTGATGTACTGATGAAGTGGATGTTTCCATTCAAAGTAACAATGTACCTGATGTACTGATATAGTGGATGTTTCCATTCAAAGTAACACTGTACCTGATGTACTGATATAGTGGATGTTTCTATGCAAAGTAACACTGTACCTGATGTACTGATATAGTGGATGTTTCCATTCAAAGTAACACTGTACCTGATGTACTGATGAAGTGGATGTTTCCATTCAAAGTAACAATGTACCTGATGTACTGATATAGTGGATGTTTCCATTCAAAGTAACACTGTACCTGATGTACTGATATAGTGGATGTTTCCATTCAGAGTGAAACTGTACCTGGTGTACTGATAAAGTGGATGTTTCTATTCAAAGTAACACTGTACCTGATGAACAAAAGTTATGGGTAAAACTCAAATTTAAGAGACGCATTTGTACAAATTCTGAAAATGATATAACAAAGTCTTTGAGAAAGCGGTCTGCATCCAATTGGAAATATGCTTAGTATAAAATAATATATTGTTTGAATTTAGTCTGGTTTCTATATGTCACACAGAGGTTTATCATAGTAGAAAACAGAGAATAATATACTGTTTAAATTTAGTCTGGTTTCTATACATCACACAGAGGTTTATCATAGTAGAAAACATAGATTAATATACTGTTTGAATTTAGTCTGGTTTCTATACATCACACAGAGGTTTATCATAGTAGAAAACAGAGAATAATATACTGTTTGAATTTAGTCTGGTTTCTATACATCACACAGAGGTTTATCATAGTAGAAAACAGAGAATAATATACTGTTTGAATTTAGTCTGGTTTCTATATGTCACACAGAGGTTTATCATAGTAGAAAACAGAGAATAATATACTGTTTGAATTTAGTCTGGTTTCTATATGTCACACAGAGGTTTATCATAGTAGAAAAAAGAGATTGAGGTTTAGGGTCTATTCATGTGACAATGAGTTGATCTGATGCAAGTTCACAGGACTGTAGAATAGTATCATTAGTTCTGTGATGAATCCAGTCTAAAATGTGACCATGTTTACATTTGACTATGATGACTATTTGAAACTGAAAATGTGAATAGAGTTTTGGAGTAACTTGTTTGAATGTGCATGTATTTACAGGACAGTCAGAGTGACAGTCAAAATCACCAAGAATAATCATTTTGTCACCTATCAAATTTTCATACTAAAGGGGGTTTGAAATCTGCCCCTAAAATGAGAGTTACAGCGAGTATGTTGTTCTGACAAGGCAGTATACAGACAGAATGGACTCCATTGTGAGTGAGGTTCTGACCAGTTCGAGTGATGTTTATTTGAAAGTAAAAAGTTTTGTCTAGTTAAGATGATAAATTATGGAGTTCTTTGTGATACAACAAAATCCTGGAAGTGGCATAGGAATAACTTGATGGAGCAACTGGAGGGTGTAAGATTCACACTTTGACTCAAAACCTTTTTTATATCTGTGTTCCTTTTAGGAAAAGACACTGATATCCAGATCATTGATAACATTAATTATTCTATGGATTGGGTGTTTAATAATGCAATGTGCAGTGTGGGTGTTCAATAATGCAATGTGCAGTGTGGGTATTTAATAATGCAATGTGCAGTGTGGGTGTTCAATAATGCAATGTGCAGTGTGGGTGTTCAATAATGCAATGTGCAGTGTGGGTGTTCAATAATGCAATGTGCAGTGTGGGTGTTTAATAATGCAATGTGCAGTGTGGGTGTTTAATAATGCAATGTGCAGTATGGGTGTTCAATAATGCAATGTGTAGTGTGGGTGTTTAATAATGCAATGTGTAGTGTGGGTGTTTAATGCGATGTGCAGTGTGGGTGTTTAATAATGCAATGTGCAGTGTGGATATTTAATAATGCAATGTGCAGTGTGGGTATTTATTAATGCAATGTGCAGTGTGGGTGTTCAATAATGCAATATGCAGTGTGGGTGTTCAATAATGCAATGTGCAGTGTGGGTGTTTAATAGTGCAATGTGGGTGTTTAATAATGCAATGTGCAGTGTGGGTGTTTAATAATGCAATGTGCAGTGTGGGTGTTCAATAATGCAATGTGCAGTGGGGGTATTTAATAATGCAAGGTACAGTGTGGGTGTTTAGTAATGCAATGTGAAGTGTGGATGTTTAATAATGCAATGTACAGTGTGGGTGTTTAAAAATGCAATATGCAGTGTGGGTGTTTAATAATGTAATGTGCAGTGTGGGTGTTTAATAATGCAATGTGCAGTTTGGATGTTTAATAATGCAATGTGCAGTGTGGGTATTTAATAATGCAATGTGCATTTTGGGTGTTTAATAATGCAATGTGCAGTGGGTGTTTAATAATGCAATGTATAGTGTGAGTGTTTAATAATGCAATGTGCAGTGTGGGTGTTTAATAATGCAATGTGCAGTGTGGGTGTTGAATAATGCAATGTGTTGTGTGGGTGTTTAATAATGCAATGTGTGGTGTGGGTGTTTAATAATGCAATGTGCAGTGTGGGTGTTCACTAATGCAATGTGCAGTGTGGGTGTTCAATAATGCAATGTGTAGTGTGGATGTTTAATAATGCAATGTGTAGTGTGGATGTTTAATAATGCAATGTGTAGTGTGGGTTTTTAGTAATTCAATGTGCAGTATGGGTGTTTAATAATGCAATGTACAGTGTGGATGATTAATAATGCAATGTGTAGTATGGATGTCTAATAATGCAATGTGTAGTGTGGGTGTTTAATAATGCAAGGTGCAGTGTGGGTGTTTAATTAATGTGCAGTGCTTGCTCAGGCTTCAAGGTTGACAGTTTTTGACAGGAACTGAAATTAAGTTTTTCAAACAAAAATTGTTGGTTGTTTTCAAAACTGCTGTAAGAAAAGAGCAAAAGGGAGATAACTGGAATTTGTCTTCCAGTTTTATGTGATCCATTTTTAAAATGTTTCTTTATTTGCTGCCATTTACATTTAAGTAAAGATGAATGTAGGGTCAGGTAGTTAAGTTGTTATGTTTGAGTTGTTATGTAATGCAATTAATTAATTAGGGTACATCACAGCAGAAAAGTTCAACTGGTGAGTATAACTTGATGATATCCTGTTCAAAAAAAGAAGAAATCCAGAGTAGCTGCCTTAAGCCTCTTAAGCAGTTTATGGCCATTGTTCTAAATCCTAGGAACTTTAATAGTGACTTTTAATACCTGTAGGAGGGTTTGAGTTTTGTAAATAAAAAACAAACATTAGGCTAATTTGCATAGGTGAACTATACAAAATTGAATACCCCAATTTCATTATATATGTTGAAGAATAAAATTTATTACACATCATTGTCTTGAATGAGAATGTGCAAGTCATCATCATTAAAGATTATTGGCAAATTTGTAATCTGCAGCAATACTTGTTTGAAGTTGGATTTTACTCCATAAATATATAAAATGCAGAACATGGTTATGTCTATAGGCAGAATAGTATTCAAATTGTGGTTTGTGTTTTACATCAAAATGTTGAAATACAGGTATGATTTAGAAAAAGATGAGCTAAATGCAAAATGAGCAAAGTCCTGGCAAATAAAATTACTGACTTACCTTTGCAAAATGCAGTAGAAAAGTTGCTGCTGCCCACTCAGAGAAAAGATTCACATACTCCAAGAAAATGGTCCCCACCCACTTATTACAGTGGTCTTGTTCTTATTTTGTTTCATGTTAATGTGGATTTAACATCATTTTTCAGCATGTAAAAGGCTATATATGGTGTCCAGAATACTTCATGTAGGAAGAACCAGGAAACATCATAGGAAGATTCATTGTCCCACAGGAACCTACTGGCAAGCTTTCTCACATGCCCACACTAACCATAGCTACTGGCAAGCTTTCTCACATTTCCACACTAATACTAACCCTAGCTACTGGCAAGCTTTCTCACATGCCCACACTAACCCTAACCCTAGCTACTGGCAAGCTTTCTCACATGCCCACACTAACCCTAGCTACCGGCAAGCTTTCTCACATGCCCACACTAACCCTAGCTACTGGCAAGCTTTCTCACATGCCCACACTAACCCTAGCTACTGGCAAGCTTTCTCACATGCCCACACTAACCCTAACCCTAGCTACTGGCAAGCTTTCTCACATGCCCACACTAACCCTAGCTACTGGCAAGCTTTCTCACATGCCCACACGAACCCTAACCCTAGCTACTGGCAAGCTTTCTCACATGCCCACACTAATCCTAACCCTAGCTACTGGCAAGCTTTCTCACATGCCTACACTAACTCTAGCTACTGGCAAGCTTTCTCACATTCCCACACTAACCCTAACCCTAGTTACTGGCAAGCTTTCTCACATGCCCACACTAACCCTAGCTACTGGCTATCATCTGATTTGGATTATTTAAAACTCAATTACTCAGATACTAAGTTCAATAAATAAGCTTTCACACCTCTTTTCATCTTGTGCTTTGTTTTAATGCTTAGGTTTTGCCTGTAACCACAAAAACTTGAAAGAAATGAAAATCGGAACTAAAGGTTTGGTCTGTAAAAATTCTACTGTATATAGTATTCTGTGAACTAAAGATGTTGTCTTTAAAGGTTCTACTTTATATGCTGGTTGTATTTAGTGAAGACTAAAGCAGTTATTCCATATATTAGTCACTGCAGAATTAGTGCTCTTATTTGCAGGGATAAGCACCCATGTCACAGCACCATTAGTACTATTATTCATTGTAAAAATTGTTTTTAAAATAAAGGGTTTATGTGAAAACACTTTTTGTACTATTTCAGGATAGTTCATCAAGCAAAAAAGCAGCAGATAAGAAACTTGATGCTCAGAGAGACAACCAGAGGTAGTATCAAAAACCTGCTTTCTTTCACCAAAACTCTTATTGTATCAACCTTTTACCATTCTGAATAGATTTCCCAGATAGGAAGGAATGCTTAAATACTATTGCATCAATAGTCAAAGGTCTTGTGTTTGGATTCATCTGAGTCATTCTATCACTAATGCAGTGTAACTGAAGTTTGCAGTTTCAGCAGTCATTGGTTAATGGAAGTTTTACAGTAACTCATTATTACTTACTGGGTTTCTGTGTCATAAAGGTCATATTCAGACATACCTCAGTGTCATATACTGGTAGGTCCTATTCATAAATACTTCAGTGTCAGACAATTCCTATTCACACATACTTCCGTGTCATATAAGTCACATTCACACACCAGGGTTGTATAGATCATATTCACACATCAGTGTCATATAGGTCACATTAATAAACACCCAATTGTCATACAAGTCCCATTCACACTCACATCAGTGTCATATAGGTCATACTCACATACACTTCAGTGTCACTTCAGTGTCATATAGGTCATACTCACATACACTTCAGAGTCATATAGGTCCTATTCATAAATATTTAAGTGTCATATAGGTCATATGCACATACACTTCAGTGTCATATAGGTCATACTCATATACACTTCAGTGTCATATAGGTCATACTCACATACACTTCAGTCATATAGGTCCTATTCATAAATACTTAAGTGTCATATAGGTCATATGCACATACACTTCAGTGTCATATAGGTCATACTCATATACACTTCAGTGTCATATAGGTCATACATACACTTCAGTGTCATATAGGTCCTATTCATAAATACTTAAGTGTCATATAGGTCATATGCACATACACTTCAGTGACATATAGGTCCTATTCATAAATACTTATAGGTCATATGCACATACACTTCAGTGTCATATAGGTCATACTCATACACTTCAGTGTCATATAGGTCATACTCACATACACTTCAGAGTCATATAGGTCCTATTCATAAATACTTAAGTGTCATATAGGTCATATGCACATACACTTCAGTGTCATATAGGTCATACTCATACACTTCAGTGTCATATAGGTCATACATATACTTCAGTGTCATATAGGTCATACTCATATACACTTCAGTGTCATATAGGTCATACTCACATACACTTCAGTGTCATATAGGTCCTATTCATAAATACTTAAGTGTCATATAGGTCATATGCACATACACTTCAGTGTCATATAGGTCATACTCACACACACTTCAGTGTCATATAGGTCATATGCACATACACTTCAGTGTCATATAGGTCCTTTTCATAAACACTTCAATGTCATACTCACATACACTTTAGTGTCATATAGGTCCTATTCATAATTGCTGAAGTGTATGTGCATAAGTGTCATATAGGTCATATGCACATAAACTTCAGTGACATATAGGTCATACTCATATACACTTCAGTGTCATATAGGTCCTTTTCATAAACACTTCGGGGCCCCGAGTGCCCGAGTGGTCTAAAGCGCTGTCCGTTATGGATCACTGCCATCTCACCTCTGTCTGCGTGTGTTCGAGTCTAGGATTCGGCTAATGTAGATATGTGAGAAAGCTTGCCAGTTGCTTCTCGTGGGTCGGTGGTTCTTTCCGGTGATTTCCCGGTTTCTTCCTCCACCATTAATACTGGCCGCCATGAATAGCCTATCGTGTGCTGAGAAATGGCGTTAAGCCCAACAACAACAATCATAAACACTTCAATGTCATATAGGTCATACTCACATACACTTTAGTGTCATATAGGTCTTTTTCATAATTACTGAAGTGTATGTGCATAAGTGTCATATAGGTCATATGCACATACACTTCAGTGTCATATAGGTCTTTTTCATAAACACTTCAATGGTCATACATACACTTCAGTGTCATATAGGCCCTATTCATAAATACTTAAGTGTCATATAGGTCATATGCACATACACTTCAGTGTCATATAGGGCATATGCACATACACTTAAGTGCCATATAGGTCATACTCACATACACTTCAGTGTCATATAGGTCATACATACACTTCAGTGTCATATAGGTCATACATACACTTCAGTGTCATATAGGTCCTTTTCATAAATACTTAAGTGTCATATCGGTCATACTCACATACACTTTAGTGTCATATAGGTCATATGCACATACACTTCAGTGTCATATAGGTCCTATTCATAAACACTTCAATGTCATACAAGTCATATTCACACACTTCAGTGTCATATATAGGTCCTATTCATAAACACTTCAATGTCATACAAGTCCTACTCACACACTTCAGTGTCATAAAGGTTCTATTCGTAAACACTTCAGTGTCATACAAGTCGTATTCACACACACTTCAATGTTATATAGATTCTGTTCACACACATTTCATTGTGATATAAGTTCCATTCACACATACTCCAATGTCATATAACTCCTATTCACATGCTTTTCAGAGTCATGTAAGTACTATTTACATACACTTTAGCATCATAAAGTCCCACACTTCATTTTCATATTAGTGCTATTTATACACACTTCAGTGTCATATGTTCTAGTCACTTATTTCTGTTACATAGGTCACATGCTTCAGTGTCATAGGTTCTATTCACACATTTCCATGTCACATAGGTCCCACACTTCAGTGTCATAGGTTCTAGTCACACATTTCCATGTCACATAGGTCCCACACTTCAGTGTCATAGGTTCTATTCACACATTTCCATGTCACATAGGTCCCACACTTCAGTGTCATAGGTTCTTTTCACACATTTCCATGTCACATAGGTCCCACACTTCAGTGTCATAGGTTCTGTTCACACAATTCTGTGTCATCTAGGTGACACACACACTTTATTGTCATAAAGGTCCCACACTTTTATGTCGCATAGGTCCCATTCATGCCCATTTGAATGTCCTATACATTATGCACACACACACACACACACACTGATAGAATCCCCATTCACATTGGCTTTAGTGTCATACAGGTCCTAATAGCACACACTTTTGGTTTTTGAATCTATTACTATAGGCATTCTGAGTTTCCACATGTATATAACAGAATTCTCCATGGGCTTACAATAAATACATAAATATAATTAAAGACTGGAATTTAATTTTTTAATTTTGTTTATATCCAAATATTTTTATACATAGTTAATTTCTACAATAATATTTCCATATAAAGCTAAAGATCTATCATCTTCATATTATTGTGATTAATTATTGTATAAGGCATGTTTATATAATAACATAAATTTTTCAAGAATGCAGGATTGATGCTGGTAGTCATGGTAACAGTTTTTGGGGCTTATTTCATAGTGGTGAGGTGGGTGGGATTGTTTCCACATAAAATTCTTTATTCATTAGGTTTTAAATTTATAGCAATCACAAAAGGTATGAAAATTAGAGAAATAACAAATTCATAATGTAGGAAAATGAGAAATAATAAGTCTTAATAAGGAAAAATTAACAACTTCGGAGACATAACAAGTTCATAATGTGGGAAATTTATTACCATTGGAGAAATAAAAAATTCATATTCATATGTGGGAAAATATTTTTGATAAAATGAAACATCTGTTCCATGTTAGCAACAAAATAAACATTAGAATGGTCAAAGCTAATATTACATTTATTCTGTGATGACCTTTGGAAAGGCAAGATAACATTATTTCTAAAAGTTAAAAGGAAAAATGTTTCTTATCACATTAAAATTTCAAAATTTCTTGGTTGTATACATTTCACAAATCTCTGTTGCAGTCCTGAGAATACAATTCGAGCCATCGAAGCCAAACTGAAAAGTATGGAGGATTCTCAGCATCAGTTTTCACTTTCATTAAAACCAGAGGCACCACCAGGATCAAGCCGACTTAGCTATTTGAATAGAGAACAGCGAGAGCAAACCTTGAAACATCAGGCCAGAACAAAAACCTTTAGACGAAATAAACGAAGATGACATAAAGTGGTTATAGTCACATGTACTTATGTTTTATGCTGTGTCATATCTACTTACCTCGTAGACACAGCTTGACAAAAAGCTTCAATGGCAGGATGGTATTTATTTAATTTTGAGGCAAAAGTTTCATGAGGGGTCTTTTAAATGGTCTCATTAAAAGCTGTCGAATTGACTTAACAAAACTGATGAAAGTTAGAGACAATAAGGCACTGGAAATCGTAAAATTCTATTGAATTCAGCAAACAGTCAGACTTTGAAAACCTTCCTAGAATTACTGGAATTATCAGGGATCATGAAATTCTAATGGCTCTTGATGGATTTTTGTTCCCTAAAAAGTATGACAGACATGTGTTTGTAAAATTTATAGAAACAAATTGATAAAAAGAGGTAAAACAAGTTGTGACCAAAAAGTATGACATATATGTCTTTGTAAAATTTATAGAAACAAATCGATAAAAAGAGGTAAAACTAGTTGTGACCAAAAAGTATGACAGACATGTGTTTGTAAAATTTTATAGAAACAAATTGATAAAAAGAGGTAAAACTAGTTGTGACCAAAAAGTATGACAGACATGTGTTTGTAAAATTTTATAGAAACAAATTGATAAAAAGAGGTAAAACTAGTTGTGACCAAAAAGTATGACAGACATGTGTTTGTAAAATTTTATAGAAACAAATTGATAAAAAGAGGTAAAACAAGTTGTGACCAAAAAGTATGACAGACATGTGTTTGTAAAATTTTATAGAAACAAATTGATAAAAAGAGGTAAAACAAGTTGTGACCAAAAAGTATGACAGACATGTGTTTGTAAAATTTTATAGAAACAAATTGATAAAAAGAGGTAAAACTAGTTGTGATCAAAAAGTATGACAGACATGTGTTTGTAAAATTTTATAGAAACAAATTGATAAAAAGAGGTAAAACAAGTTGTGACCAAAAAGTATGACAGACATGTGTTTGTAAAATTTTATAGAAACAAATTGATAAAAAGAGGTAAAACTAGTTGTGACCAAAAAGTATGACAGACATGTGTTTGTAAAATTTTATAGAAACAAATTGATAAAAAGAGGTAAAACTAGTTGTGACCAAAAAGTATGACAGACATGTGTTTGTAAAATTTTATAGAAACAAATTGATAAAAAGAGGTAAAACTAGTTGTGACCAAAAAGTATGACAGACATGTGTTTGTAAAATTTTATAGAAACAAATTGATAAAAAGAGGTAAAACTAGTTGTGATCAAAAAGTATGACAGACATGTGTTTGTAAAATTTTATAGAAACAAATTGATAAAAAGAGGTAAAACAAGTTGTGACCAAAAAGTATGACAGACATGTGTTTGTAAAATTTTATAGAAACAAATTGATAAAAAGAGGTAAAACTAGTTGTGATCAAAAAGTATGACAGACATGTGTTTGTAAAATTTTATAGAAACAAATTGATAAAAAGAGGTAAAACAAGTTGTGACCAAAAAGTATGACAGACATGTGTTTGTAAAATTTTATAGAAACAAATTGATAAAAAGAGGTAAAACTAGTTGTGACCAAAAAGTATGACAGACATGTGTTTGTAAAATTTTATAGAATCAAATTGATAAAAAGAGGTAAAACTAGTTGTGACCAAAAAGTATGACATATGTGTTTGTAAAATTTATAGAAACAAATCGATAAAAAGAGGTAAAACTAGTTGTGACCAAAAAGTATGACAGACATGTGTTTGTAAAATTTTATAGAAACAAATTGATAAAAAGAGGTAAAACTAGTTGTGACCAAAAAGTATGACATATGTGTTTGTAAAATTTTATAGAAACAAATTGATAAAAAGAGGTAAAACTAGTTGTGACCAAAAAGTATGATATATGTGTTTGTAAAATTTTATAGAAACAAATTGATAAAAAGAGGTAAAACTAGTTGTGACCAAAAAGTATGACATATGTGTTTGTAAAATTTTATAGAAACAAATTGATAAAAAGAGGTAAAACTAGTTGTGACCAAAAAGTATGACATATGTGTTTGTAAAATTTATAGAAACAAATTGATAAAAAGAGGTAAAACTAGTTGTGACCAAAAAGTATGACAGACATGTGTTTGTAAAATTTTATAGAAACAAATTGATAAAAAGAGGTAAAACTAGTTGTGACCAAAAAGTATGACATATGTGTTTGTAAAATTTTATAGAAACAAATTGATAAAAAGAGGTAAAACTAGTTGTGACCAAAAAGTATGACATATGTGTTTGTAAAATTTTATAGAAACAAATTGATAAAAAGAGGTAAAACTAGTTGTGACCAAAAAGTATGACATATGTGTTTGTAAAATTTTATAGAAACAAATTGATAAAAAGAGGTAAAACTAGTTGTGATCAAAAAGTATGACAGACATGTGTTTGTAAAATTTTATAGAAACAAATTGATAAAAAGAGGTAAAACTAGTTGTGATCAAAAAGTATGACAGACATGTGTTTGTAAAATTTTATAGAAACAAATTGATAAAAAGAGGTAAAACAAGTTGTGACCAAAAAGTATGACAGACATGTGTTTGTAAAATTTTATAGAAACAAATTGATAAAAAGAGGTAAAACTAGTTGTGACCAAAAAGTATGACAGACATGTGTTTGTAAAATTTTATAGAAACAAATTGATAAAAAGAGGTAAAACAAGTTGTGACCAAAAAGTATGACAAACATGTGTTTGTAAAATTTTATAGAAACAAATTGATAAAAAGAGGTAAAACAAGTTGTGACCAAAAAGTATGACAGACATGTGTTTGTAAAATTTTATAGAAACAAATTGATAAAAAGAGGTAAAACTAGTTGTGACCAAAAAGAGAAGACTAATGTGCCTGGGTTTTATTTGTAATTGAAAATATGTGGAGTTCAGTTCCAGATTTCCTGTTGATTTAGTGTTAGTATTCTGTGATTGACTGCTTTCCTCTTGAACTAATTTTTGTATACATTTTTCCTTTCAAAATGCTGTACTTCAGAATTTCATCCAATATCAACATTTTATTCCACTCTACATTTTAAAAAAAAAAAAAATCATTAATTGACCAACAATCTTTCTTAGCTACCTCAAAATGTTTCACTTAATTGACAGGTATTTCAGGTAAATGTGGATGTTGAAGTATTTGTTTTACCTCAATAAGTTTATGGGGATTATAATAAACATTAGTTGTTGCTAGTTCAATATTTTTTTTTCAGGGGGAATTCTCTTTTGGGATTAGGTTTTACATGTTTTGCTTTCAAGGGATGATGTACTGACATGATGTAATAGTATATAGTAAGAAAATGTTTTGTGGGTTGGGGAACTAATATATAGTGCTGACCATAAGCCAATTAAAAATTGGAGAGAAAAGCTTGAAATTCACACCTTTTGACTTATGCTGTGTGGCTATAGAGTGTTTAAACCACTGGGAAAGCCTACTTTGGACTTATGTTGTGTGGCTATAGAGTGTTGAAACCACTTGGAAAGCCTACTTTTGACTTATGCTGTGTGGCTATAGAGTGTTTAAACCACTGGGAAAGCCTACTTTTGACTTATGCTGTGTGGCTATAGAGTGTTTAAACCACTGGGAAAGCCTACTTTTGACTTATGCTGTGTGGCTATAGAGTGTTTAAACCACTGGGCAAGCTTAATATGTAATACTCTTTAACTTGAGGTATCAACCTTTCATCTTTACTTCATTAATATGTTTATTTAATAGTTTTTGTCACATCAAATAAATAGCAATATGATATTAATGATATTTGATATATCCTATGACCATAGTCCAGCTGGACATAGTATTTGAGGATCAAAAACTTTGATCTGACTGTGATGTGTAGTAAATACATTGATTTCATTGTCACTGATGTGTATGTGCATATATACATGTGTGTGTGTGTGTGTGTGTGTGTGTGTGTGTGTGTGTGTGTGTGTGTGTGTCTTTAGTAATGTAGGATAGATAGTTTTAGCCACATAAAGCTAATGAGTGATTAGGTGCACTTGTGGATTTTACGTTTGAAAAATATTTTGAGTGATGTCTTGTCTGTATCTTTTGTTTTCACCATCCTTAATTTTACAATTGATTTTTCATATATGTATTGAAAACATACCTATTGTTGGAATAAATCAACTACATACCATTTCATTTGTCTTGAAATGCAAGCATGTATAAGTTTTTTTTTAAAAAGATTATAATAAAACTGCAATCAAGTGTTTTTTCTTCATCTGTAATTTACTAACATTTTATGTACTAATATTTTGAATGATGCTAAAATAATGGCTTTAATGGCTTCTTATTTTTCTTTGTTGCTTGAGTAGAGTTTCAGGCTGGAAAGTTTTGTAAATAAAAACCCCAAAATCATTTATATTAATGAGGTGATCAAAATTAACAGAGTTCAGTATCCAAGGTTTTGCTCTATCTCTGCTTGGGGAACATCCAGCCTTCTGTTGTCACACAAGGTACAAATAGTCAAACCATCCACAGAATCGTTCCTACAGTTAGCTGCACAAGAAAAATCATTTTACTTACATGTCATGTTCCATTTCTCATGAAATGATTTTTGTAGTTGTTTGTATAGTCCATCCATGTGTGTTATATTACTAGACCCATCTTGCACTGTTAAAGCTAGAATCATTGAATTTTGGTCAATGATAAACTTATGGGTATAGATTGCAACAGGACATTTAGAATTTCATATTATCCCTGAGGATTGGGCTGATGGTTAGGGTCGATGTTTCTTCCATAAATTAAATATAATTCTAGAGTTGTCAGTTTTAAATGTATGAGAATTGACATATGATCAATACATGTCAGACTGAGACCTTTTCATACCCCAGGAGCTTAACTTTACAATGATTAGACTGGGATCTCTCACTACTGCCCAAGTCAGAAGATTAAAACTATTGAAATCCTTACCATATCTCTCTCTCTCTCTCTCTCTCTCTCTCTCTCTCTCTCTCTCTCTATCTCTCTATATATATATATATATATACTTACTAGGCATAAAAATACAAATATATGCTAATGTAAACCTCTGTGTCTCTCCCTACTCCAAGTGACATGTCCCCTAAATTCCAACATGGAGACTGTGGAGATGCCAATGCTATAAACATATATACACTTTTTTGAATGAAAAGAAAGATGTATGCATGGACAGGTAACATTGGCCTTGGGTAAAGGGATAGAGTTATGGGTCATATTTAGATCCCTATCCTATAACCATGTAATTAGAACAAAGAAATGCATATACCCAAGTGAGATTCGCTTATTCTCAGAAATCTACACAAATTATCAAACTTTGTGCTGAAGGTGAAATGTGGAAGTTCATGTATATAATTTTGAAACCAGAGGTCTATATTAATGGAGAATTAAGTTTCATATCATTTTATTCAGATTGAATTGAAAGTTGTAGCTCAAAGTAAGTTTTTAGAAAGGTAATTTATTTATTGATGGGGTCATTTTTGTTTGGCATACATTTATTTATAACTTGGGAAGAGTAAAAATTATCACTGTCATCTTTGAATATTTATATTCATAGCAAAATCATGTACTTTGTTTTCAAAGAACTTTTTACTTCATGACAATATTTATTACTTTTGATATTATTTTAAAGTCATTACATTTGTTGTCCCTCCAGTATGTGATATGGGGGGGATATACCTATCATTATATCTGTCTGTCTGTTCATTGTAATTTCTAAGGCATAACTCTATAAAGTTATTTCAACCAAACTTGGTATGAATGTCAATGAGAGCCCTATGATGCCAGTAATGAGAAATGTCTGCATTCACTACTTGTTCAGTTGCCATGGAACCAAATTGAGGCAAAGATTCACTGTTTATTGGCAAATATTTGCACACAAGCAACCATTCATTTTTCAAATTAGTTGTCCAGCTTACTTTAATGGTTGATGCAGGAGTCTTCAGACATTAGTAAAATTATTTAAAATTATGTCAGATGATATTTTTGTCACTGCCTTAAAACTAGATGTATGTATTACCTTTCTTGTATCATTGTTTCTATTTGTGTAGTGTTTGCATCACTTGTTCATTTTTCCAAGACTGTTGTATGTACAGTCATGTAGCTTTCATGTACCTGTTGTATGTACAGTCATGTAGCTTTCATGTACCTGTTGTATGTACAGTCATGTAGCTTTCATGTACCTGTTGTATGTACAGTCATGTAGCTTTCATATACCTGTTGTATGTACAGTCATGTAGCTTTCATGTACCTGTTGTATGTACAGTCATGTAGCTTTCATGTACCTGTTGTATGTACAGTCATGTAGCTTTCATGTACCTGTTGTATGTACAGTCATGTAGCTTTCATGTACCTGTTGTATGTACAGTCATGTAGCTTTCATGTACCTGTTGTATGTACAGTCATGTAGCTTTCATGTACCTGTTTCAAAATGATAATGTAACAGTTAATATATTAATTAGGAGCAAAAGTAAGTCACATCTACTTTCTTGATCAAGTAATGTTGCTATGGTTTTTTTATTATTGCATGACAAAGCATAGCAATAGGCAAAATTCTTACGTTTTGTTAACCAGCAGAAGCAAGAGAGATGAAGAGAATACATGTGGACAGAAGATACGTGTTGAATGATGCATCTATTTTAACTTGGATTTCCCTGTCTCTATACCAATCCAATGCAACTATTTAACTTGGAGATCTCTATACCAATCCAATGCAACTATTTAACTTGGAGATCTCTATACCAATCCAATGCAACTATTTAACTTGGAGATCTCTATACCAATCCAATGCAACTATTTAACTTGGAGATCTCTATACCAATCCAATGCAACTATTTAACTTGGAGATCTCTATACCAATCCATACAATGAATATTTTTATTCACTAAAAATGGAAAAAGATCAGTATTGCTGTATCTTACATTTTTAGCTCTGGAATCTCTGACGACATCAAACTGTCTTATGGAAACAAAGATATAAGATACAAGACAAACAGGTTAAATATGTCCAATGTGAGACTAAGCCAAAGGCATCAGATGTCAGACAACTAGGCCAAAACTATGTGAGTCACCTATGAAAACTATTGCAGATGTCAGATATATAGGCCCAATATATCAGATGTGAGACAATTAGGCCAAAGATTAAGATGTTTAACAACTAGGCCAAGATATCAGATGTGTAAATAATAGGCCAAAGATAGACATCAAACTCTCTTCTGAGAAATAGGGATGGTTTCTCAAATAGCAATGTTTGGGAGCCATATCAAGACTAAAGTTGTTTAGTATTAACCCAGAATAAAAACCTTTTATTATGGAAGCCTAGATTTTGCTTGGAAAGGTGAGCAGTCTTTGTCTTTCAAGTATATGTAAACTTTTTTTTAAAAAATTTATTAATTTATTCATGAATATTTTGGTATTTATTACAAATCCTCAAATGGGTAATTTCAGCTGTCTGCATTTTGCTTACATTCCATTCATGGTTTTATTTCATATATCATCTCATATATGTATTTAGATTTTGTATTTATTGTTTCCATCCATCATATCTATTTTGATTTTGAAATGAAATTGGAGTACATTTGACATTGATGGATTATCCATTTTTAAGAGCATTAATGGGAGAGAGCTATCACTTCTGTATTTTGTCTTATAAGAAAAGTGTTTTAATGACATGCAACAAATGCAAAAGACAGGGTTGAGTTTATGATAAATGAAAATGTAACCACAGCTACATTAAATGCAAAAGACAGAATTAAGTTTATGATAAATGAAAATGTAATCACAGCTACATTAAATGCAAAAGACAGGGTTGAGTTTATGATAAATGAAAATGTAATCACAGCTACATTAAATGCAAAAGACAGGATTGAGTTTATGATAAATGAAAATGTAATCACAGCTACATTAAATGCAAAAGACAGGATTGAGTTTATGATAAATGAAAATGTAATCACAGCTACATTAAATGCAAAAGACAGGATTGAGTTTATGATAAATGAAAATGTAACCACAGCTACATTAAATGCAAAAGACAGAATTGAGTTTATGATAAATGAAAATGTAATCACAGCTACATTAAATGCAAAAGACAGGGTTGAGTTTATGATAAATGAAAATGTAATCACAGCTACATTAAATGCAAAAGACAGGGTTGAGTTTATGATAAATGAAAATGTAATCACAGCTACATTAAATGCAAAAGACAGGGTTGAGTTTATGATAAATGAAAATGTAATCACAGCTACATTAAATGCAAAAGACAGGGTTGAGTTTATGATAAATGAAAATGTAATCACAGCTACATTAAATGCAAAAGACAGGGTTGAGTTTATGATAAATGAAAATGTAACCACAGCTACATTAAATGCAAAAGACAGGATTGAGTTTATGATAAATGAAAATGTAACCACAGCTACATTAAATGCAAAAGACAGGATTGAGTTTATGATAAATGAAAATGTAACCACAGCTACATTAAATGCAAAAGACAGGGTTGAGTTTATGATAAATGAAAATGTAATCACAGCTACATTAAATGCAAAAGACAGGGTTGAGTTTATGATAAATGAAAATGTAATCACAGCTACATTAAATGCAAAAGACAGGGTTGAGTTTATGATAAATGAAAATGTAACCACAGCTACATTAAATGCAAAAGACAGAATTGAGTTTATGATAAATGAAAATGTAACCACAGCTACATTAAATGCAAAAGACAGGGTTGAGTTTATGATAAATGAAAATGTAACTACAGCTACATTAAATGCAAAAGACAGGGTTGAGTTTATGATAAATGAAAATGTAACCACAGCTACATTAAATGCAAAAGACAGGATTGAGTTTATGATAAATGAAAATGTAACCACAGCTACATTAAATGCAAAAGACAGGGTTGAGTTTATGATAAATGAAAATGTAATCACAGCTACATTAAATGCAAAAGACAGGGTTGAGTTTATGATAAATGAAAATGTAACCACAGCTACATTAAATGCAAAAGACAGGGTTGAGTTTATGATAAATGAAAATGTAACCACAGCTACATTAAATGCAAAAGACAGGGTTGAGTTTATGATAAATGAAAATGTAACCACAGCTACATTAAATGCAAAAGACAGAATTGAGTTTATGATAAATGAAAATGTAACCACAGCTACATTAAATGCAAAAGACAGGGTTGAGTTTATGATAAATGAAAATGTAACTACAGCTACATTAAATGCAAAAGACAGGGTTGAGTTTATGATAAATGAAAATGTGACCACAGCTACATTAAATGCAAAAGACAGAATTGAGTTTATGATAAATGAAAATGTAACCACAGCTACATTAAATGCAAAAGACAGGATTGAGTTTATGATAAATGAAAATGTGACCACAGCTACATTAAATGCAAAAGACAGAATTGAGTTTATGATAAATGAAAATGTAACTACAGCTACATTAAATGCAAAAGACAGGGTTGAGTTTATGATAAATGAAAATGTAACCACAGCTACATTAAATGCAAAAGACAGGGTTGAGTTTATGATAAATGAAAATGTAACTACAGCTACATTAAATGCAAAAGACAGGATTGAGTTTATGATAAATGAAAATGTAACTACAGCTACATTAAATGCAAAAGACAGGGTTGAGTTTATGATAAATGAAAATGTAACCACAGCTACATTAAATGCAAAAGACAGGGTTGAGTTTATGATAAATGAAAATGTAATCACAGCTACATTAAATGCAAAAGACAGGGTTGAGTTTATGATAAATGAAAATGTAATCACAGCTACATTAAATGCAAAAGACAGGGTTGAGTTTATGATAAATGAAAATGTAACCACAGCTACATTAAATGCAAAAGACAGGGTTGAGTTTATGATAAATGAAAATGTAACCACAGCTACATTAAATGCAAAAGACAGGGTTGAGTTTATGATAAATGAAAATGTAACCACAGCTACATTAAATGCAAAAGACAGAATTGAGTTTATGATAAATGAAAATGTAACCACAGCTACATTAAATGCAAAAGACAGGGTTGAGTTTATGATAAATGAAAATGTAACTACAGCTACATTAAATACAAAAGACAGGGTTGAGTTTATGATAAATGAAAATGTAACCACAGCTACATTAAATGCAAAAGACAGGATTGAGTTTATGATAAATGAAAATGTAACCACAGCTACATTAAATGCAAAAGACAGGGTTGAGTTTATGATAAATGAAAATGTAATCACAGCTACATTAAATGCAAAAGACATGGTTGAGTTTATGATAAATGAAAATGTAATCACAGCTACATTAAATGCAAAAGACAGGGTTGAGTTTATGATAAATGAAAATGTAATCACAGCTACATTAAATGCAAAAGACAGGGTTGAGTTTATGATAAATGAAAATGTAATCACAGCTACATTAAATGCAAAAGACAGGGTTGAGTTTATGATAAATGAAAATGTAATCACAGCTACATTAAATGCAAAAGACAGGGTTGAGTTTATGATAAATGAAAATGTAACCACAGCTACATTAAATGCAAAAGACAGGGTTGAGTTTATGATAAATGAAAATGTAACCACAGCTACATTAAATGCAAAAGACAGGGTTGAGTTTATGATAAATGAAAATGTAACCACAGCTACATTAAATGCAAAAGACAGAATTGAGTTTATGATAAATGAAAATGTAACCACAGCTACATTAAATGCAAAAGACAGGGTTGAGTTTATGATAAATGAAAATGTAACTACAGCTACATTAAATGCAAAAGACAGGGTTGAGTTTATGATAAATGAAAATGTGACCACAGCTACATTAAATGCAAAAGACAGAATTGAGTTTATGATAAATGGAAATGTAACCACAGCTACATTAAATGCAAAAGACAGGATTGAGTTTATGATAAATGAAAATGTGACCACAGCTACATTAAATGCAAAAGACAGAATTGAGTTTATGATAAATGAAAATGTAACTACAGCTACATTAAATGCAAAAGACAGGGTTGAGTTTATGATAAATGAAAATGTAACCACAGCTACATTAAATGCAAAAGACAGGGTTGAGTTTATGATAAATGAAAATGTAACTACAGCTACATTAAATGCAAAAGACAGGATTGAGTTTATGATAAATGAAAATGTAACCACAGCTACATTAAATGCAAAAGACAGAATTGAGTTTATGATAAATGAAAATGTAATCACAGCTACATTAAATGCAAAAGACAGGGTTGAGATTATGATAAATGAAAATGTAACCACAGCTACATTAAATGCAAAAGACAGAATTGAGTTTATGATAAATGAAAATGTAACTACAGCTACATTAAATGCAAAAGACAGGATTGAGTTTATGATAAATGAAAATGTAACCACAGCTACATTAAATGCAAAAGACAGGGTTGAGTTTATGATAAATGAAAATGTAATCACAGCTACATTAAATGCAAAAGACAGGGTTGAGTTTATGATAAATGAAAATGTAACCACAGCTACATTAAATGCAAAAGACAGGGTTGAGTTTATGATAAATGAAAATGTAATCACAGCTACATTAAATGCAAAAGACAGGGTTGAGTTTATGATAAATGAAAATGTAATCACAGCTACATTAAATGCAAAAGACAGGGTTGAGTTTATGATAAATGAAAATGTAACCACAGCTACATTAAATGCAAAAGACAGGATTGAGTTTATGATAAATGAAAATGTAACCACAGCTACATTAAATGCAAAAGACAGGGTTGAGTTTATGATAAATGAAAATGTAATCACAGCTACATTAAATGCAAAAGACAGGGTTGAGTTTATGATAAATGAAAATGTAATCACAGCTACATTAAATGCAAAAGACAGGGTTGAGTTTATGATAAATGAAAATGTAATCACAGCTACATTAAATGCAAAAGACAGGGTTGAGTTTATGATAAATGAAAATGTAATCACAGCTACATTAAATGCAAAAGACAGGGTTGAGTTTATGATAAATGAAAATGTAATCACAGCTACATTAAATGCAAAAGACAGGGTTGAGTTTATGATAAATGAAAATGTAATCACAGCTACATTAAATGCAAAAGACAGGGTTGAGTTTATGATAAATGAAAATGTAACCACAGCTACATTAAATGCAAAAGACAGGGTTGAGTTTATGATAAATGAAAATGTAATCACAGCTACATTAAATGCAAAAGACAGGGTTGAGTTTATGATAAATGAAAATGTAATCACAGCTACATTAAATGCAAAAGACAGGGTTGAGTTTATGATAAATGAAAATGTAACTACAGCTACATTAAATGCAAAAGACAGGGTTGAGTTTATGATAAATGAAAATGTAACTACAGCTACATTAAATGCAAAAGACAGGGTTGAGTTTATGATAAATGAAAATGTAACCACAGCTACATTAAATGCAAAAGACAGGATTGAGTTTATGATAAATGAAAATGTAACCACAGCTACATTAAATGCAAAAGACAGGGTTGAGTTTATGATAAATGAAAATGTAACCACAGCTACATTAAATGCAAAAGACAGGATTGAGTTTATGATAAATGAAAATGTAACCACAGCTACATTAAATGCAAAAGACAGGGTTGAGTTTATGATAAATGAAAATGTAATCACAGCTACATTAAATGCAAAAGACAGGGTTGAGTTTATGATAAATGAAAATGTAATCACAGCTACATTAAATGCAAAAGACAGGATTGAGTTTATGATAAATGAAAATGTAACCACAGCTACATTAAATGCAAAAGACAGGGTTGAGTTTATGATAAATGAAAATGTAACCACAGCTACATTAAATGCAAAAGACAGGGTTGAGTTTATGATAAATGAAAATGTAATCACAGCTACATTAAATGCAAAAGACAGGGTTGAGTTTATGATAAATGAAAATGTAATCACAGCTACATTAAATGCAAAAGACAGGGTTGAGTTTATGATAAATGAAAATGTAACCACAGCTACATTAAATGCAAAAGACAGGGTTGAGTTTATGATAAATGAAAATGTAATCACAGCTACATTAAATGCAAAAGACAGGGTTGAGTTTATGATAAATGAAAATGTAATCACAGCTACATTAAATGCAAAAGACAGGGTTGAGTTTATGATAAATGAAAATGTAATCACAGCTACATTAAATGCAAAAGACAGGGTTGAGTTTATGATAAATGAAAATGTAACCACAGCTACATTAAATGCAAAAGACAGAATTGAGTTTATGATAAATGAAAATGTAATCACAGCTACATTAAATGCAAAAGACAGGGTTGAGTTTATGATAAATGAAAATGTAATCACAGCTACATTAAATGCAAAAGACAGGGTTGAGTTTATGATAAATGAAAATGTAATCACAGCTACATTAAATGCAAAAGACAGGGTTGAGTTTATGATAAATGAAAATGTAACCACAGCTACATTAAAAGCAAAAGACAGGGTTGAGTTTATGATAAATGAAAATGTAATCACAGCTACATTAAATGCAAAAGACAGGGTTGAGTTTATGATAAATGAAAATGTAATCACAGCTACATTAAATACAAAAGACAGGGTTGAGTTTATGATAAATGAAAATGTAACCACAGCTACATTAAATGCAAAAGACAGGGTTGAGTTTAAGATAAATGAAAATGTAACCACAGCTACATTAAATGCAAAAGACAGAATTGAGTTTATGATAAATGAAAATGTAATCACAGCTACATTAAATGCAAAAGACAGGGTTGAGTTTATGATAAATGAAAATGTAATCACAGCTACATTAAATGCAAAAGACAGGGTTGAGTTTATGATAAATGAAAATGTAATCACAGCTACATTAAATGCAAAAGACAGGGTTGAGTTTATGATAAATGAAAATGTAACTACAGCTACATTAAATGCAAAAGACAGGGTTGAGTTTATGATAAATGAAAATGTAACTACAGCTACATTAAATGCAAAAGACAGGGTTGAGTTTATGATAAATGAAAATGTAACCACAGCTACATTAAATGCAAAAGACAGGATTGAGTTTATGATAAATGAAAATGTAACCACAGCTACATTAAATGCAAAAGACAGGGTTGAGTTTATGATAAATGAAAATGTAATCACAGCTACATTAAATGCAAAAGACAGGGTTGAGTTTATGATAAATGAAAATGTAATCACAGCTACATTAAATGCAAAAGACAGGATTGAGTTTATGATAAATGAAAATGTAACCACAGCTACATTAAATGCAAAAGACAGGGTTGAGTTTATGATAAATGAAAATGTAACCACAGCTACATTAAATGCAAAAGACAGGGTTGAGTTTATGATAAATGAAAATGTAATCACAGCTACATTAAATGCAAAAGACAGGGTTGAGTTTATGATAAATGAAAATGTAATCACAGCTACATTAAATGCAAAAGACAGGGTTGAGTTTATGATAAATGAAAATGTAACCACAGCTACATTAAATGCAAAAGACAGGGTTGAGTTTATGATAAATGAAAATGTAATCACAGCTACATTAAATGCAAAAGACAGGGTTGAGTTTATGATAAATGAAAATGTAATCACAGCTACATTAAATGCAAAAGACAGGGTTGAGTTTATGATAAATGAAAATGTAACCACAGCTACATTAAATGCAAAAGACAGGGTTGAGTTTATGATAAATGAAAATGTAATCACAGCTACATTAAATGCAAAAGACAGGGTTGAGTTTATGATAAATGAAAATGTAATCACAGCTACATTAAATGCAAAAGACAGGGTTGAGTTTATGATAAATGAAAATGTAACCACAGCTACATTAAATGCAAAAGACAGGGTTGAGTTTAAGATAAATGAAAATGTAACCACAGCTACATTAAATGCAAAAGACAGAATTGAGTTTATGATAAATGAAAATGTAATCACAGCTACATTAAATGCAAAAGACAGGGTTGAGTTTATGATAAATGAAAATGTAATCACAGCTACATTAAATGCAAAAGACAGGGTTGAGTTTATGATAAATGAAAATGTAATCACAGCTACATTAAATGCAAAAGACAGGGTTGAGTTTATGATAAATGAAAATGTAACCACAGCTACATTAAATGCAAAAGACAGAATTGAGTTTATGATAAATGAAAATGTAATCACAGCTACATTAAATGCAAAAGACAGGGTTGAGTTTATGATAAATGAAAATGTAATCACAGCTACATTAAATGCAAAAGACAGGGTTGAGTTTATGATAAATGAAAATGTAATCACAGCTACATTAAATGCAAAAGACAGGGTTGAGTTTATGATAAATGAAAATGTAATCACAGCTACATTAAATGCAAAAGACAGGGTTGAGTTTATGATAAATGAAAATGTAACCACAGCTACATTAAATGCAAAAGACAGGGTTGAGTTTATGATAAATGAAAATGTAATCACAGCTACATTAAATGCAAAAGACAGGGTTGAGTTTATGATAAATGAAAATGTAATCACAGCTACATTAAATGCAAAAGACAGGATTGAGTTTATGATAAATGAAAATGTAACCACAGCTACATTAAATGCAAAAGACAGGATTGAGTTTATGATAAATGAAAATGTAACCACAGCTACATTAAATGCAAAAGACAGGGTTGAGTTTATGATAAATGAAAATGTAACCACAGCTACATTAAATGCAAAAGACAGGATTGAGTTTATGATAAATGAAAATGTAACCACAGCTACATTAAATGCAAAAGACAGGGTTGAGTTTATGATAAATGAAAATGTAACCACAGCTACATTAAATGCAAAAGACAGGATTGAGTTTATGATAAATGAAAATGTAACCACAGCTACATTAAATGCAAAAGACAGGGTTGAGTTTATGATAAATGAAAATGTAACCACAGCTACATTAAATGCAAAAGACAGAATTGAGTTTATGATAAATGAAAATGTAACCACAGCTACATTAAATGCAAAAGACAGGATTGAGTTTATGATAAATGAAAATGTAACCACAGCTACATTAAATGCAAAAGACAGAATTGAGTTTATGATAAATGAAAATGTAACCACAGCTACATTAAATGCAAAAGACAGGATTGAGTTTATGATAAATGAAAATGTAACCACAGCTACATTAAATGCAAAAGACAGGGTTGAGTTTATGATAAATGAAAATGTAACCACAGCTACATTAAATGCAAAAGACAGAATTGAGTTTATGATAAATGAAAATGTAACCACAGCTACATTAAATGCAAAAGACAGGATTGAGTTTATGATAAATGAAAATGTAACCACAGCTACATTAAATGCAAAAGACAGAATTGAGTTTATGATAAATGAAAATGTAACCACAGCTACATTAAATGCAAAAGACAGGATTGAGTTTATGATAAATGAAAATGTAACCACAGCTACATTAAATGCAAAAGACAGGGTTGAGTTTATGATAAATGAAAATGTAACCACAGCTACATTAAATGCAAAAGACAGAATTGAGTTTATGATAAATGAAAATGTAACCACAGCTACATTAAATGCAAAAGACAGGATTGAGTTTATGATAAATGAAAATGTAACCACAGCTACATTAAATGCAAAAGACAGGGTTGAGTTTATGATAAATGAAAATGTAACCACAGCTACATTAAATGCAAAAGACAGGATTGAGTTTATGATAAATGAAAATGTAACCACAGCTACATTAAATGCAAAAGACAGGGTTGAGTTTATGATAAATGAAAATGTAACCACAGCTACATTAAATGCAAAAGACAGGATTGAGTTTATGATAAATGAAAATGTAACCACAGCTACATTAAATGCAAAAGACAGAATTGAGTTTATGATAAATGAAAATGTAACCACAGCTACATTAAATGCAAAAGACAGGGTTGAGTTTATGATAAATGAAAATGTAACCACAGCTACATTAAATGCAAAAGACAGGATTGAGTTTATGATAAATGAAAATGTAACCACAGCTACATTAAATGCAAAAGACAGGGTTGAGTTTATGATAAATGAAAATGTAACCACAGCTACATTAAATGCAAAAGACAGGATTGAGTTTATGATAAATGAAAATGTAATCACAGCTACATTAAATGCAAAAGACAGGGTTGAGTTTATGATAAATGAAAATGTAACCACAGCTACATTAAATGCAAAAGACAGGATTGAGTTTATGATAAATGAAAATGTAACCACAGCTACATTAAATGCAAAAGACAGAATTGAGTTTATGATAAATGAAAATGTAACCACAGCTACATTAAATGCAAAAGACAGGGTTGAGTTTATGATAAATGAAAATGTAACCACAGCTACATTAAATGCAAAAGACAGGATTGAGTTTATGATAAATGAAAATGTAACCACAGCTACATTAAATGCAAAAGACAGGGTTGAGTTTATGATAAATGAAAATGTAACCACAGCTACATTAAATGCAAAAGACAGGATTGAGTTTATGATAAATGAAAATGTAATCACAGCTACATTAAATGCAAAAGACAGGGTTGAGTTTATGATAAATGAAAATGTAACCACAGCTACATTAAATGCAAAAGACAGAATTGAGTTTATGATAAATGAAAATGTAATCACAGCTACATTAAATGCAAAAGACAGGGTTGAGTTTATGATAAATGAAAATGTAATCACAGCTACATTAAATGCAAAAGACAGGGTTGAGTTTATGATAAATGAAAATGTAATCACAGCTACATTAAATGCAAAAGACAGGGTTGAGTTTATGATAAATGAAAATGTAATCACAGCTACATTAAATGCAAAAGACAGGGTTGAGTTTATGATAAATGAAAATGTAATCACAGCTACATTAAATGCAAAAGACAGGGTTGAGTTTATGATAAATGAAAATGTAATCACAGCTACACTAAATGCAAAAGACAGGGTTGAGTTTATGATAAATGAAAATATAATCACAGCTACATTAAATGCAAAAGACAGGGTTGAGTTTATGATAAATGAAAATGTAATCACAGCTACATTAAATGCAAAAGACAGGGTTGAGTTTATGATAAATGAAAATGTGACCACAGCTACATTAAATGCAAAAGACAGGGTTGAGTTTATGATAAATGAAAATGTAATCACAGCTACATTAAATGCAAAAGACAGGGTTGAGTTTATGATAAATGAAAATGTAATCACAGCTACATTAAATGCAAAAGACATGATTGAGTTTATGATAAATGAAAATGTAATCACAGCTACATTAAATGCAAAAGACAGGATTGAGTTTATGATAAATGAAAATGTAACCACAGCTACATTAAATGCAAAAGACAGGATTGAGTTTAAGATAAATGAAAATGTAACCACAGCTACATTAAATGCAAAAGACAGGATTGAGTTTATGATAAATGAAAATGTAACTACAGCTACATTAAATGCAAAAGACAGGGTTGAGTTTATGATAAATGAAAATGTAATCACAGCTACATTAAATGCAAAAGACATGATTGAGTTTATGATAAATGAAAATGTAATCACAGCTACATTAAATGCAAAAGACAGGATTGAGTTTATGATAAATGAAAATGTAACCACAGCTACATTAAATGCAAAAGACAGGATTGAGTTTAAGATAAATGAAAATGTAACCACAGCTACATTAAATGCAAAAGACAGGATTGAGTTTATGATAAATGAAAATGTAACTACAGCTACATTAAATGCAAAAGACAGGGTTGAGTTTAAGATAAATGAAAATGTGACCACAGCTACATTAAATGCAAAAGACAGGGTTGAGTTTAAGATAAATGAAAATGTAACCACAGCTACATTAAATGCAAAAGACAGGGTTGAGTTTAAGATAAATGAAAATGTAACCACAGCTACATTAAATGCAAAAGACAGGGTTGAGTTTAAGATAAATGAAAATGTAACCATAGCTACAACAAATGCAAAAGACAGGATTGAGTTTAAGATAAATGAAAATGTAACCACAGCTACAACAAATACAAAACTATAGGAATGAGTTTAGGATGAATTATAATATAACCACAGCTACTGTAGGTGTAAGAATGACAGGATTGAATTTATGATAAATTAAAATCTAGCCACTGCTACAATACATGAAAGTTTCAGATTATTGACAGACGATGTTATTCATTTTCTTCGATTGTAGATTGGAAAGACAACCAGTGGTGATGACATTAGCACATCAGTGGCAGTTGTGAGCATGTGTCTGTGTGTGTATATATATATATATAATATAATATATATATATATATATATATATATATATATATATATATATATATATATATATATATATATATATATATATATAAAATCTGCTTGAACAAAAATAATGCCATTGATGTGAAAGTGTGAAACCTTGGCTGTCAGTGTAAATAATCGGATCCCAGATATGATGTTAAAGGGGTTTAAATATTGTAAACTGAATTTCAGTTTCAAAATAAGTTTTTTTTGCTTATTTATCATTTAGAATAAATTATTCTGGAATAAACATTCTCTGTTAGTTTTTATTTTAGAATGTATTCGTTATCTCATTTGGATTAGTTTTGCATTTCATTTCATTGGTGTTTATTTTACATTTCATTTCATTTAATTTGTGTTCATTCTAGTTTTTATTTCATTGTGTTTATTCTACTTTTTATGTGTGTTCAGTTTGCCATAAGTTTGCATTCATTCTACATTTGGTTTGCATTCATTCAGTATTCCATTTCCATTTTATGCTTAAAATTACCCATTTCAGGGTCTTTAGTTTATGTTAAATTTTGAGGTGTTAAAATATTTGCTTGCTTTTGAAGTCTTGGAGCAAATGTGGAAAGCAAATCCAAAATATTCATTTGTTAAGATGCAATGAATTTAAGCAGAAAAAATTTAAATTACATTGAAATACATCTTTTTTTTGACGAAATAGCATACATTTTAAGCTGAAAATTTGCCATTATTATAGAACAATGTATTTGTAACAAAATGGAAATAAAATATTCATTTCTCTCTGTTTTGTTTTAATCACGTTTGGGCAATTTTTAGCATTGTAGCGATGATATAAAAAAAACAATGCACATCAGAAATAGTACAGTACATAAATGAAATCGCTCCAGTAGCCTAGTGGTTAGAGCATACACCTCAGATGCAGGAGGTCATGGGTTCAATTCATACCAAAGACATAAAAATGGTACAAACAGCTGCCTCGCTTGGCCCTCCGCATTAAGAGGTAGTGTTAGGACTGGTTGGCCTGGTGTCAGGATGTGACGGGTTGAGACATCATGCTACATGTCTGCAGCATAATGCCCCAGTGCTAGACATCGCTATAAACTGCCACACTGCAGACAGTAGTGATTTGACCGAAAAATTGTTAAAGCTGCTTTAAAAATCCAACACACACACACATACATGAAAATGCATTGATGAAGGAAATCAAATTGTATTCATTTTTGATGACGTCATTGGTAATGTCCCTTTGATTTAGCCTTAGCTCTAATTATAATATTCGTTACATAAAGGTCTTGTAAATCTGTCAGTTTGATTTAATTTTCTACAAGTTAGAATTTTATGGTTCCTCGACAGACTGAATCGTTGAAATACAAGATTTTAATAAAGACTTTGTTAGTATTACCCTTCAGTTCTTTTTATAAGTTTTCCTGGCATCATGAACTTTTGAATTCCCAAATAGCTAATAACTTATGGAAAGAAGTATTAGCTGTGGATCTAAACATCTGAACTGTGGGTCTGAGCTTTCCAAATGACCAGCTTAATACTGATCGAGGTAAAATTAAAATACATTTTTATGCAATTAACATAATAGGCGGTATTGTGCATTTACAGGTTCCTCTTCTTTGCTGATAAGTAAAATTAAAAGATACAATCACAGGTGAAAGCTCTCACTTATAATCATACATTGGTTTCTGCAAGAAAGGATCTTTCTGAAGAAATCTATAGTATGTTCACATTTACAATACCTTGCGTCATGCTCGTTGCTTAATATAGCCAGTGTCTTGTTATTAAGATCGATGACGTTGGTGACATGATAACATGTAATTGCAGAGATGCATAAACTCAAATGCTAATGGACATTCACTTTTAAATGCGAACATTATCAAAACAGTAAACAGACTTTCATATATGTCTTTCACTGATGCAGCAGCAGGGAGGGTGAACCCTACAAAATCTTTGCTTGTGAAATTAACCTGAATAAGGGTTCCTACAGAGGCTGAAAAAAGGGTCAATAACCCTAAACCAAGATATCTAACTTTTTATATTACCGTACGGACGGTTATAAACCATATAATAAACCACATGAGGTTAGCTCAGCTTTATTATACTATTATTGACTTTTTTATCCTGATTTTATTGAACTATTTTTTACGTTAAAAACTTGAGCAAAATTTTGTAGAGGTTCACCCTCCCTGCTGCTACTATTAATATCGGGACTTTTAACAATAGATTTGGGTTTTTAAACAGATATACAGTTCATAAACAGATAGTCCTGACTTTGTCAGGGGGAACTAACCAAATATTTTATCCAGACCAATCTAGGATCATATATATAAATTAATATATAACGTCTCCCCGCGCAGGTCCACAATATTACCATCTTGATTTGTGAGTTTGAAATTCATTCTTGACAATAATGGATTATGTACACGCAGGTAGACTTGATTTATTGGCTCAGATACAATCAGCCAGCCCGGAGGGGATTGGATACTAGATGAATATAATATATACCCCTGCTGAGCCTGATTAGACTTAGAGAGGTTAAAATGGTAGCTATTATCAATTATATCGCAAACTAAATTCAGTGTGATGGTGGATGTTATATTAACAATATTAGGTGAGATATGATGACCTGTTCCATATGGATCATTATTATATTTGAGAATTGCTGGGGGTGGAATTAATTTTTTCCAGGAATTACATATTCTTCTAAAGTGTTCATCAATAAGATCACTGATTTTTTTAGCTCCTCAGAGTCAAATCCGGGTATTATAAATGTTGGTAGCTGTTCTTCTGTAATTCCGTAATATTTCATAAATACTGTTTTAAATAATCGCTTATGACTTACACGTTGGATTTGGTTATCTTCATTAACTATATAAGAGCTAGAAGATCTATCTGCCGGCACATTTATTATTTTCTCTCTGTCAACAATAGCCTTTTTTACAGATTCTAAGTCTGCTACAACTTGATTTAGATGTTGTATTGTTTCAATTATTTGATTTTTTTAAATCATCGTTATAAAAGTATTGATGCTGGAAAGTAAATTTTTAAGATTATTAAACATGTGTTCGTGTTCAGATTTAATCGGTCTTGATAATGAGTTAATTTGCTCAACATCAAGTGTCGATATTCTTGCTAAACCACTCCTACTTTGAATGAAACTTATAAAATAAGTATGATGTATATAATTACGATAAGCACTTGCTGTAGTGCTCTCCATAAATGGAACTTTGTTTCTATATTCTGGAAGTTGTATAAATTTCTTAACATCTATATTGAAGTCGGATCTCTGTGGTTCTGGTGGAACTTGATAATCTGGCGCGACTTCAGGCCAACCTAGTACTGATCTAATCGAACTCTGATAAATATCTACAGCATAATCAGGAGAATTTATTTCAATCACTGACGATAATGTTGGTTCGTAAACAGTAATTGCTATTTTAGACTCTTTCCCGGTTAATGACTTAATTCTGCGCTGGAATTCCTCATTAATCTGTTCTAACTGATAACTGCCAGTTGGAATACTAACAACTTGCCAATCGGGAGTTCCATCAGATTTATTTTTTTTTGCGAATACTAATGAATTATTTGGTTGTTGTCCACCAAATGGTCTTGATCTAATATTAGGCCAGCTATAATAAACACGTAACTGAGCTAATGCTATCTCTTTTACTGGAATTGCAGTTGGAAAGTTAACGCTAAATTCAGGATTGGTCGAACTTATCGATATCATAGTAGTTTTTGAAGGAGTTGTATTAGCGACGATCTGCTGTAACAACTCTCTCGACTCAGTTGCTGACATTATTGTTATTATCATTGTTTAATTCTCCATTTATTTTGTCAGCAGAATCACTAACAATTTTGAATGCTTCATCGTAGGTTTTAATTCTCGTTACAAACTCCTCATCAGATATTTTACCATCACTGAGATACGTGGAAATATATCCAGATAGTTTAGAGTATGTTGTTGTTGCTGTGTGTAATTTTATCATATACTCGCGCAATTTATCATTCGTACATGTACTTATCTTTTTAGCAATAATATTAAAAATACCTGCTATAGTCGTTGAAGTTGAAACAATAATTGTTATGATTACTGGAGCTCTCATCGTTAATGTTGATAATATTAATCCGGATCCAGCAACAATAGCAGAAACTGAATACACAATTATATCAATAACGACCATACGTCTACGATATTTTTTTATTTTTAATGTATAAAGGTCGATGGTATTTTTTAGTTTGGCCAGATATTCACACGCTTGATTATATCTATGACGTTGAACGTCGATAGTTATTTGATCCATTATACTATGATGTTAAGTAGTTAATTGAGCTACAAATTCCAAACACCAATGATAACCGACTTCGGTTATATTCGGAAATATAGTAACAAGTTCGAGTGTAAATATTTCTTCAATACCTTTTAATATTAATATGGATACAGTTCCAGAAGACGTACCCATAATATGTAATGGAGATGTGGTTGAAATATTAAAATCTCCAATGCTAATCACTGTGAATCTATACACACCAGTAACTTCTGCAGTGTATTTGATAGATTTATTTTGCTGTCCATGTACTAGACCCAGAAGCAACAGTATACACAATATTTTTAATCTGTTTGTGAGGAATTTTAATCAGGTCTGTTTTTTGAACAATAACCGGAATTCCTCCAATAATATCATCAAGTTTTGTATTAATATCAGTAAGTTTTATATTAATATTTGGTGGATTTCCAAAAAATTCATTTTTGAGTTTGTTTATGTTTTCGCGAAAACCTAAAAACATATTCACGCGACTGCTAAATTCAGTTTCGATTTTGGTTATTCCATTAATGATTGGAGTCTGTTTATCATCGACGTATTTTTTTTGTTGTAGCATCATTATCTGCAGTTGGAATACCAAGATCGGTAATTTTATTTTTGTTCATAATAACGTCTCTATTAAATACACCGCCAGTTTTTTTTAACAAAATCATTAAATGATTTACCGGAATCCTGTATTTTACCCTTATCAGTAAAAGTTACGATATTATCATCAACTGCATTATGAATTCGTGTAAGTACGTCTGGTAGTCGTATATTGCTTTAATCTTTAATCTTTAATCGTCCTTGTTTGTCCTGAAAAATAACCACTTCATTTTGATCCACATTTGTAATATTTAATAAATCATCAATCTCATTTCTAAGTTGATCAAGGGTTGCATATTTAAAAAAATAACCTTGTTGTTGAATTTTACCACGAGCAGATCTTCCGTAAATATCTGCCATTATATTTACTGATGTCTTTTTAAATGTGACATCATGGTATATTCATGCACGACTTTATGAGGTGGTTTTCCTTGCGGTGCCATGGATATAGCATCAAGTACACTAAGTACTTCTCGACCACATATTGGTGGATCGGTTAATGTTTGTGTAGGTAACGTTGAATACCAGATTGGTGCAGTATTATTACTGACATAATGAATAAATTCTTTTGGTGGCGCTAATCCATATGAATCAAAATAAATAATTCCACGTGGATCAATTGCATACGCCACCCAATGGGTACCTTGTCCAGAGTTTTTATCGAGATTTGTAATACCTGTTTCAGTATTATTTGGTTGTTTTGGTAATTGATCGCGCATGAAAACACCTCTAAAGTTTTTTATTTTTAATTTTTGAACAGCATCGAGTAAATCAAAATTAGACATAGGCGAGATTAGTAAACTGTCCCTGGAAGTCTTAGGCCTTTTCCATACCACGAGGGTGGGGTCCCTGGTAATCTGAGACCTTTTCCCTTTTTTTTAGATGTTCGTTTCATTCCCTGTCCGGTCGCTTTCTTTAATGCCATTTCAGCGGCTATTCCAACGGCGCCTAATGCAGCTGCTTTTGCAACAGCTGGGGCTGCAGCGGCTATTAATGCTGGTATAGCTGCGAGAAGGGGAAATATACCACCAGTTTTAAAAGTATCCTTAATAACTGCCGCAGAAAGATCCAATTTGACACCTTTATTTGATTTTTTTGCTTTATTAAAATTTTTGAATTGTCGATCAGTTAACGATAATTTATTTGAACCACTCATGTGTTCCTTTTTTAATGATATTGTTATTCCACAGTTATTATTTGATGCTGATTGCAGTCTTTTGACCTGGCCAGGAGTCAGGGTAACATTAACGTGATTATATGACATTTATAATAATGATAAATGATCTAATTACACATTACATATTTTCTACTGGAGCATCAACGACTCTCATTCGTCCACCAACACCTTCTATGAGCATTGATTTATCGCTAAGTATAACAGCAATTGCTCTATAATTATCAATAACTCCTCTATTAACACTAGCTCGAAAATGTATATCTACCACTGATTGTCTGGTCAAATCTAAATGTTTGAGCGAAAAATAATAAATAGGATACAAGGATGTAAAATCTAACTGAGATATTTGTAATCCAGTATCAACATTTTGATCACGGCCCATGAACGACATAAGACGATGATATGCACGTGCTACATGATTTTGATCAAAATTAAGTAATATATCCTCGGATGGTTCTTGATGTCCATTTATCCTTAACGAAACCTCAGAAACACAGAGTTTATCAAATATCATAATACTACGCGTTTGATCATTTACTCGTGCAGCATTTTGTAATACAATAAATATGTGTCTTGGTGCAGAAACACCTTGCTGAGAGGCTATCTGCCATGTAAATAAACCGTTAATATTACTCTGGATAGCATCTGTAGTCATTGTCAGCCATGATAGCATTGATTTACCGCCTTGACTCATAAAAAGATAATAATCGTTGTTCTTCAGATATTGATGGGGTCAATACTGACATCCAGAGACTATGTTTTGTAAGAATTACCATACCAGCATCACCAGCGGGTCTCCATATTGCATCATCATCTGCAGCTTTTCGTACTAGTACAACTGTATGTTTGGCTCCGAAAATGACTTTTCTGACATTTCTACAAAATCCAAAAATATGTGATAGTGGAATTGCACATGAAAATATTCTTCTATTTCCTTTTAACATCGCCCGACGTGATCTAAATCCTAAGTTGAAATCTGGATCTACATTAATAATCATACTTTGTACATCTGCATCGGCGTTTCTAGCAAAATTTCTTGGTCGTCCTATTTCATATTGTTGATATTCTGGAGAATCAGAAGTATCTTTTACAAACATCATTGATGGATCAGCTGATCTTGAATAATCGTCGCTGTATCTGGCAAGACCAAGTACGGTTGTAGCTACGTCAACATCTTTTTGAATTGATTCAATATTTTTTCCGTCAATCATGTATGTGGCGCTATCAAACAACGCCATAATACCATTATTAACAAAACCAACACTAATTTCGGCTGCATATTCAGTATTATCGGTTTTTAATATTTCACCTTCGACCTCAATAAAAGCTTCTGAGGGCAGAAAATATCTACTTGTATCATGAACCTGAAGTTCAATTCTTCCTCGTTGATTTGGAATTCGTGCTTCATAAGAATAATACTGATAATCATGTATAGACTCATCTTTGAGAACTGGTGCGTCCATGTCAAACGCGGGGTCACTCATACGCTTGAACATATTTATTATAATCATTATCGTCTAAAACGAAGATCATTTCGGGAAGTGAGACCACTTCCTGCTATCAGACTAGCGGTTATGTTTTTATTTTTTTCTGATAAGGGTATGTCAGCCATAGATGGCATCGCCATTGCTGCTAGTTTTTGATTAGCGGCTTGATTTATTATTTTACTTACACTTGCGGGCATCATTTCAGTACTGGGCAATTTCACCGACTGAGATCGGACAGGTTGTGGTCTACGTATTAATTGCGCTAGTCTATCTTTAATCGCCGAGAATGCTTTACTGGCAAGGTTACCAGCAACACCTATACCCTTTTCACGAACAACATCAATAGCTTTCATACCCAGCTGCTTTGCAATTGGTATTGCTTTTGGGGCTATCCTTCTAAACAAACCCTGAACAATATCTCCTAACCCATCTCCGTAGGTTGCCCTGTAAATCGGTATTCTAGAATTAATTACCCTGACCATGGTTGGTCCACATTGAGCATTGTGTTTTATCATTTTATTATTAATTAACTTATCACTAATGCATTAATCACTTTCAAACTCCATTAAAACTTCCACAACCAACACAACTTCCCTAAATACCATCACTTGTATCTCCAACAAAACAATCCATAAACCCCCAAAAACCCCTCACATATCAACACAATCAAATTTTTCCAAAACTATAAAAACAACCTCCAAATCTACTAACCCACATCCATTCCTAATAATTTCCCATCTTCACCTCCACTCCCTCTTACATCTCCAACAACTAAAAACAAATTTATTAATATCAAAATTCTCAATATCCCACCAGTTTTTATTGTAAGAGATGTGTAAGAGAAGCTCCCGACTCACTCGATCCATATAGAGTGAATCTATGCATAGATGTATTTATTCTATAAATACTTATAATTATACAATTAAATTTAATAGATATATATCGCTCGCGCTCTATCAGTATAAATTGATTCTACCGTAGATAGATACTCTAAATAAAACACAACTCTCTCTAAGTAAGTATCCCACCAATCATATCCTCATAGAGATATATCTTTGTATCAACATACTTGTCATCCTAATAGAGATCTCACCGCAATATTTATAGCACGATTAAGACCTACTACGCTCTCTCTCCTCACACAGAGATGTGTGTCAAGCATTACTCGCACTCATCTACTCTCTCTCTCGTCTCAAGAGATGTCGCCTCTAATAACATAATAAACTCTGCAACCCTAAAACTCCCCACCCCTCCACGTAGTCGTGTCGTGTCATCCAAATCACCAATACTGAGAGAGTAGATACCGTGCAGGTTTAATAAATATAGAGACCTCATCTCACTCTGTATAGTGTGTAGCGAGTGAGCGAGCGGTACTCTATATATGTAGTGAGTAGAGAGAGAATAGATGATAGATCTGAGAGATAGATATGTACCCTGCTCCCATCCTACCAAACAGCATCAAAGTCAATTACGCAGAGAGCTGTGGTTGGTGGTTTGGTAGAGAGAGAGAGTTTGTTTTATTTCACTCGCGTCTCGCTTCGCCTGTCGCGCAGCCGCGCGCGCGCTGCTAAGTGGAGCACAGAGGGTGTGGCGCTCTCGCTCGCATTTGATGTGGTATCTGTTATCGGTTTAAATAATTGTTTTGTATCCTCTGCAAATTAAACTTGACTTTCCTGACGTTGTTGCAATTGTTGTTTGACAGCATCACGGATAGGTAAATATTTTTCAATTGCCTCTAAACGCTGGCGAGCAATTTTTGTTGAGTGAGGTTCACTAATACTCATTATTTATTATGTATATTTTTAATTATATATATATATATATATATATATATATATATATATATATATATATATATATATATATATATATATTGTCTGATTTTTATATTTTATATTTTTATATTTCTGATAAATATTATTTTTAATTATATATATATATATTGTCTGATTTTTATATTTTATATTTTTATATTTCTGATAAATATTATTTTTAATTATATATATTTTATATTTTTATATTTCTGATAAATATTTTTTTTATTTATATATATTGTCTGATTTTTATATTTTATATTTTTATATTTCTGATAAATATTATTTTTAATTATATATATTGTCTGATTTTTATATTTTTTATTTTTATATTTCTGATAAATATTATTTTTAATTATATATATATATATATATATATATATATATATATATATATATATATATATATATATATATATATATATATATATATATTGTCTGATTTTTATATTTTATATTTTTATATTTCTGATAAATATTTTTAATTATATATATTGTCTGATTTTTATATTTTTTATTTTTATATTTCTGATAAATATATTCATTATTTTTTTAGTTGTATATATTGTCTGATTTTTATATTTTATATTTTTATATTTCTGATATATTGATAAATATATCAATGTATTCATTATTTATTATATATATTTGTCTGATTTTTGTCAAAAATAATCAGAGCGATCACCCTTCACTGGAACCCCTGATAGCCTGTGCGTCTTTTATGAAGTCCTAACATGTTTGTCTCCCTTATGACTTATTATGCGGCACTTCATAATACTGTTTCTTTTGGCTAGCATTCCTTTCTGGAATGTGTTATTTTGGGGGTTCTCCATGGGGGCAGAGAGCTCAAGGCATGCTACTGATTATTTTAGGGGGCGACGCATTGCATTGTGGTTTCGATAAATAAAACCCTGTGAAAACCCTTTGGGTACACAAAAATGTACTCACGTGGCTGACACAGTGAGATATTTATCGAAACCTGAGGAGCGCCCGCCCCCCATTTATATATATATATAAAAGGCATCCCATGGACCAAATCCATTTCGGCGAAATCTGGAATCGAACCACAGATGTATAGATTTAGAGTCCAACGATCTACCTCTACACCATGCTGCGTTCGATGAAAATAACAGTTTTAATTATTACTATAATGGTTTTACAAATATAATTTTATTATGATAGTTATGTGTATGAATCTTACTAAAATATATAAATAAAATTACAAGCATTTATAAATTTATGTGAATAAATCTTACTAAAATATATAAATAAAATTACAAGCATTTATAAATTTATGTGTATTAATCTTACTAAAATATATAAATAAAATTACAAGCATTTATAAATTTATGTGTATAAATCTTACAAAAATATATAAATACAATTACATGCATTTATAAATTTATGTGGATAAATCTTACTAAAATATACAAATAAAATTACAAGCATAAAAATGGGAAATAACCCATACCGGAAATCGATTAACGCGTTTGAATAACCCAGATCTGTATACACTGAGAGAGTTTAATTCATTAAATTGAAGTACTGTTTGTGCAGTCTGCAGCTAAAATACATCAACGGGGTATGTTTATAAAGGTAACTGTTTAAACCCGTCTACTTCAAGCTATTTAATTCACCAGACCAATGCAGCACGCTTTGCTGTAGATTAAGTTACCACACTATACAAAAAGGATTCAATTACGTCTGTATACATAGGTAATATTACGTCATCCAAGGTCATTAGGTATATAAACAACCGGTAAGGGAGCTAACCGTATGTTTGTTTTCTAAACAGACAGACAAATAAACACTTAGAAAATCTACAGATTTCTGAAACATTTACAGATTTTAACATAAATAATAACTTATTTTAATTTTTGTTTGTTAGCGTAATAATATTAATATTTTATTTGTTTTTGGGCCTAATTTCAGCTTATGCTTTTTGATTCTGCGATAAAGGACACTAAAAGTGAAGACGGTAATAGTCTGGAAATATAAGTGTAGCTAAGCAGGACCCTTGGCAAGATTGATAGTCAAATTTTATATAAAAGAAATGATTTTTTTGTGAGTAAGGGTACACAATTATACATATTCAAATATAATCCTTTGGTCATACTTTATTGAATATTCAGACTTGTATATATGATCAGCCACACGTTTTATTGAAGCCACACAAATATCAAAATATTTGGCAGCTGCATGCATAGAATTAAAAACCATTTTTTCACCAGTATCTGTGTTGGTAGAAATAACTGTCTTAGGAGTCTTACGATAAATACCAGTATTTCCAACCTTACAATTTTGGCTTTGTGTAATTGATTCTAAGTTATTTAGATGGTTATTGTGGGGATTTCCATCTAAATGATTAACAACAAGTCCATCTTTAACAATACCAAAATAACACTCGAATATAAATTTATGACAACAATATTTTTTCCCCACCAATATTAAATTTAAAATAACCATTATTATTAAGATTACCGAGTGGTTTCTTTAGTCTACAGTGTCTAATAACACCATCTCTGGATGCCTCGTAATTCGTATATATTGGATGTCTTACAAATTCTTTTTGTTCCATTTGTATATAATATTTATTTGTTTAAATCATTATTTTTGAAATCTGGTTAGATAATCATTTTCTGTTTTTATAGGAGATTTACCTGTCGATGTATCTTTTTTGTCATAATATCGTTTAAAAGCTCTCTGTATTTTTTACCCCCGCAATTTTCACATAATTGTGTGCTACCTCTAACTCCAATACCACATTGAGTACATGGCTTTGGTCCAGTACTTCCATGTCTCATACTTTGCATATGGTAACCGCAGTATTTGTTTACACATGATTTATTACAATAAGAAATATGTCCAATTTTTAACCAAACACATTTATTTTCTGTTTGAATCATTTATTTATATATACTAAATTTCAATTTGAATATAATATTTGCCTTAATTATAATAATGGAAGAATTATCAGCAATTGAACCATCTGCTACTAGATTTGATCTTGACAGACTATTAGGATATAAATTTAGTGTTTCAATGAGAGATCTAGCTTCAATAAATGTAGATATAACTAAACGTATCCGTGAGGCCAAAATGGAATTTCGAGAAGATGGTGCTGTACATGTTTGGTCAACTTTTAGAGTTGGAAAAGTTATTAATGTGATGAACGACAAACGAGCAGAAGTAATTATTAACCACCTTGATAATCCAAAATATCTTTTTTTAATAAAATTTATTGTGAATACAGACGATAATATTTGGATTTTTCGTGACGAAAGAACTCCTATTCATATACAGTCTGGAAATAATAAAATGATATTATTAGGTAACAAATCCAAACCCGGAATACTGACTGGTATTGATAGGCCATATTTTGAGCGAGGATATCCAGTTACTGCTGTGGTATATGGATTGTTTTTACTGAATGATAAACCTAATATTGAAGATCTCAAACCGATGAAACTGTCAGAATTAAAAATAAATTGCGTGGCTGAACGCATTATTGAACATTTTACCAATGCGATGCGTAGTAATGGCTTAACAGATTTAAGACGCAAAAAAATATGTGAATGGAGTAAGGCCGTTAAAATTTTGGTGCATCTATTAAGGATGTTGCTAAGCTAGAAAAGTTATTAAGATTTCCAATAACAGTAAAAACACTAACAGGAGAGATATTATACAAACCAAAATATATAAGAAATGGAAACCCTATAACGATTATTGATCATAATGCACATGCATGGACTGATGCAGTAACTATATTTCCACGAGACAGAATGATTAAATTTTATAATGGTCATATATTTGATTTTATTAAAAATATCAGTAAAAATGATCCTGTATCTTTTTGGTTATTTCAGAGTTCGGAACGCGATTGTCATGATCAATTTTTACGACCCAATGGTGATATTTATCGTACAGAATTTGTTTATGAAGAAATGAGAAATCTTGCACTAAAATATACTTCTGACGAGATCAAAGTTAGACAACTACTGAATAATTGTTTTACTGTACCAGCGGTAGCGGCCCATGTCGCTCAGGAAAAAAATTCATGGAAACCTACAAGATCAGAATTTATTGAGGATATACAAAAAAGTTGCATAGAATATGGGCACGGAGGATTATGGAATACTAAATACGAGTGTGATGATGTTATATCAGTCGATATGGCTGCATGTTACCCTGGGAGTTTTCTTGGATATGGTGAGTGTTCTAAATATTTTAACAGATTCGGACACCCCACACATGACATGGCTAGAGTTTCAATAAATGGACCCTTACCAGATTTTGACATAACAGGATTTGCACATGTAGAATCATTTGAGTTCGCAAAAGATCTCCATCCGATTACTTATATTTGGTTTGGTAAACACTTTTTAGAAAAATGTTGGGCTCCAATATTATTATTAAGATATATGCTTGATGTTGGAATATTAATATCGTTCAAAGTTAATGAAGCGATTATATCCTATAATGCACAAAAACAAATTTGGTTACCAGAACCTGATAGATTTAATATTGATGATGCCAGGAAAGAATTTCCTGATCTTGCCGAAGATGACATTATTAAAATTACTAATAATATACGTAAATGTAGAGATGAACATTATGAGAAGCGTGCAAAAGATCTTGGTAGAAAGATAATTGGTAAATTTACTTAGGGTAGTTCATACGGTCATAAACGACACTGTACAAGATTGATTAAGGACGATACTGAGTTAGATTTTATAATTAATGACACAACGGAGAAAAACACATTTATAAGCCGAAGTAATGCTTATTTATCGGATGGGACCAAACTAGGTACTATTTTTGAGCTATATTGAGGGCGATTCACCTCAGTTTACTCATTTAAGATCTTCGATGCTAGCTTATGTTTCTATAAATGTACTGTCTATGATAAATAGATTTCCTCGTTACGCTGTTAGAGTTGCTACGGATTCATTTTATATACATAAAAATATAAGGATTTATTAAATCCGCTACTTGGTAATGGTGAGTGGGGAACATGGAGGATAAAGCAAGAAAATATACTTAGTTATTCTGAATTTTCTGACGTTGAAATTAAGGAAATATATTACAGAAATAATAATCAAATATTAGAATCATTTGCACCATATGTGTATGATCCTGTGGCTAGATATAAGACTGTTTATCTTAATGGGTGTGGAGGGTCAGGTAAAACAACTCGTGTGATTAAATTATTTATGAACAATAATTCAGATATGATTGTTTTGACACCTACACATAAACTAGCCAGAGAGATAAAAGAACGAGGTGTCGAAACTTGCACCTATCATAGTTTGTTTAGATGGTGTGGAGATACGTGGACTCCTGAGCGAATGGGTGAGAAATATATACCTAAGCATATTATATGGGACGAAATATGTACGGTGTCGTTAGAAACTAAAAATATTCGTTGAATGGTTATTAACAAAAAATACTGCTGTGATTATGTGTGGTGATCATGGTCAACCACCACCTTTTGTTGGACAGTCTCCACATGAATGGCTAAAGAATAATATAGGTTATTATGAAGAAATATATGATGATCATAGAGCTATTGATGAACCGCTGAAAGAACTTAAAAGATTAATCAGACTAAAGCCAGATAAAATACAATGTGAAATAATGCGTGAGATAATTCCAGAAACTACCATGAATAATTTTTGGATTTTATGGAGACCTACTGATTTGATAGTCGCAAGTAGAAAGATAGTTCGTGATGAATTGCAAAGGAAATTATTTACGCTACATAAAGAAAAATTTTCACATCTACCTGTACCATTATGTTATCGTCCATCAGATACTCGACGACAGAATATTGATGTTGAAATTCCTGGTGGAGATATCCGAGTACAAAATCTAGTATTGAATGATATTATTTTGATAGATATCAATTATGTTAAGAGCGCATTGAGTATGGAAAAATCACCGTGGACGTTACGATACGCTATAACGATTCATTCGTCACAGGGATTAACCATCTCTGATACAAATATCTGGATTGTAGATGACCGGATCAAGTGGTCAAATTTAGTCTATCTCGCAGTATCTCGCGTCAGAAGAATAACTCAACTACATAGAATTGTCATAGATTATGTGATAACTGAGGAGATTACTAATGACGCTGATGTAATAAAGAAAAAATTAGCGTCTTATAAACAATGTGACAAAAAAATAAACGTGACTTTGATATTGATACTGAATTTATTATAAAACTAAAACAATTACAGAATAATCACTGTGCAAGTTGTAACACAATAATGTTATGGCAATATTCGAATAATAATCCAAGACAATTTACCGTAGACAGAATAAATAGTGATCTTGGTCACACACGTGAAAATGTGATGCTGACTTGTCTTGAATGTAACCGACGTCGGGATGCTGGACGCCCTAGTGCTAATTTACATAAGGGAACGAGGAGGTAATTGTGTATCCGCAGGAATTACTTGCAATTGTTCACGCACAAATCCACGTTGAGGGGCAGTAGAATCTAGTCTTTATATGGGTGGTCTTCCAGTAGATCTAACCACGCTAGAAATTGTATGTGTGGTCACACTCCAAATAGGGTCAGTAGCTCGTCTTTTGCCACCCTCCAACTCCCCTGGTTCGTATAAATATCTCACAATCACATTACCAAATACTGGTTGTTGACCTCGTTGTCCGTATTCATAGCTACGTGGTATATATTTTTTTGTTATTGCATTAGAAGGTTTCATGGAAGTTGTACGAGTAATTTCATTATTTAATGCAGATATCACAGTTGGTAACCTTGCAACCCATTCACGAGATCTCTCACCGGACTTAAAGTCAGCAGATATTTCCTTCGCATATTGATATCCAAATAAACGCTCAGCAAGTGTTCGATTAAATCGTTCAACGATTGCTTGATCACGATAAATTTCAGTATACCCTCGTCTGATTTTGACATTATGCTTTTTCATCAAAAATGATACTGCACCAAGAAATTCTTTGCCAGGATCTACTTGTAATAACTGTGGTCATTGTAGACCACCACGTTGATAAATTCGCTCAAACGCAGATGCTACTTCAAATGATGTTTTTGTTAATAATGGTTCAGCTTCTTTATATCTACTTGCAATATCAACAACAGATAATGCGTATTTGTACGTGCGTGACTTTCGTCCACGTGTTTTAATAGTATCGTGTGGTAAAAACAAAATATCTGCTTGATGAACTTCGTTAGGAACACTGACATCAAAATGTGCATATTGAATTTTTTTTGGTGGTGGTAGATAAATTTGCCATATTGCCTGTCGTGCTAACCACGCTGCAGCAACCGAATGTGAAACTTTTGCTGCTTTAGCAAGTTTAGTGATCGCTGCTTTACCCCCCCCAATACCCTGAAGGACTATAATAGATTCCATTATAATAATTATATAATTAATTACCAGCCCCTAACATTATTTTACTTTTCATAGCGGATTTTATTAGAAACCTAGCGAGTTACTCTCTAACAGATTTATTGGGTATAGAATTTAGTGCATGAATCAATTTTACATCTGCAAGATGCCGTTGTTGCAAATCAGGATTTTTATAAGCAACGTCGTGAATGTGACATGCTTGATCAATTTTATTTACTGGATACTCTCCTGGTCTTGGTTGATCTTGATCATCAAGTCGGATATCAAGTCGAATTCCAGGACCACAATAATTATATCCAGGTAGGTGTTTCTCACCAACATATTTAGCCCATGGTAATCCGGGTAATTTTCCTAATGATGCAGCTATATCCCCACCTATCTTTGTTGTCCCTGAGATAAATTTATATTTTTTTGTACCACATTTTGCACATTTACCTGTTAATGCATGTCGTTTATTTTTTGTTATTATTGTTGTCAATCCAACGGTGGGTGTAGATGATCTACATGGAAAACAATATAGACTCATGTTATTAATAATATGGATACAATAATTGATTTTTCGGCGACACGAAAACAAGAACCAGTAAAGCACAATCCAGCATTACCAAATTCGATAAGAATGATTATAATAGGTCCATCTGGATCGGGTAAAACACAATTATTATTAAATTTAATAACGAGATGGATGAGATGGAACAAACTATATTTAATAGCACCATCTGTGGATGATCAGCATTGTTACGAAGTACTTAAAGATTTTAATGAAAAAGCAAAATCTGTTAATAAAGACGGTGAAGATATTATTGACTTTATCACAGATATAGATGAAGCCCCATCTGTAGATGACTTGGATGGATTCATTAATAATCTCGTAGTATATGATGATGTAATGTTGGACAAACAATCTAATCCAGCTAGAATATTTTCTCGAGGTCGTCACAAAAACACAGACGTGATTTATGTTACTCAAAGATATACACAGATACCTAAAGTGATTAGAGATAACTAATATTTTGGTTGTGTTTAATGGAGTAGATAATTATACCCTGCAGAATATTTATTATACTTGGTGTTCAGGGGACATGGATATGGTTAAATTTAAAAATTTCTTTTCTAAAGCACAATCAGTTCCTTTTGGATTTATAACGATAAATTTACATGATCCTAGATCCAGATATCGTATAGGTCTGGATAAAATATTTGGTTAGTTCCCCTTGACCATCTGTTTATGAACTGTATATCTGTTTAAAAACCCAAATCTATTGTTAAAAATCCCGATATTAATGCCCTGACAAAGTCAGGTGACAAAGTCAGGTGACAAAGTCAGTAGCAACAGGGAGGGTGAACCTCTACAAAATTTTGCTCAAGTTTTTAACTTAAAAATAGTTCAATAAAATCAGGATAAAAAAGTCAATAATAGTATAACAAAACTGAGCTAACCTCATGTGGTTTATTATGTGGTTTATAACCGTCCGTACGGTAATATAAAAAGTTAGATATTTTGGTTTAGGGTTATTGACCCTTTTTTTCAGCCTCTGTAGGAACCCTTATTCAGGTTAATTTCACAAGCAAAAATTTTGTAGGGTTCACCCTCCCTGCTGCTGATGCTCTGTGTTATAGATTATACCCAGATGCCACACATAAAGGGGAGAGGTATTTAAACTGCGGTAAGATGTATCTTGTATGATAAAACTTTTCTTGAAACCTAATTCGAACTTTTTAAAATAAAAGTAAAATGAAGGGGAATTGCAGTGTGATGTTTCAGATCTGTATACACTGGCATAGGATAAAGCTTCAAGCGTTCGATACCAGTGTAGATACGGTTTACAAGTTGATGGAAAAATTATGAACATTTGAGCGACGTTGTATTTGCTTTGCGATTGACTTGGAATCCGGCATAGGAATTATCTGGTCTCGGATAAAATATCGCAAGTTCAGAAGGAACAGAAGAAAAAAAAAAATCAAAGACTATGAAAACAAATAACATGCAGTCGTCGTATCAAAACATCGCATTTGTTTTACCGTTTTAACTCGTACAGTGCGAAAATAAGCTCAAAAAGAAACTCTAGTAATGATTTATATTAATTGGCGACTTGTGAAATTGGCGTATATGTGGGTGAGTAGGTAGGTGTGATTTTGTATTATCATCGTTCATAATTGTTTCTTCCAGTCTTATCAAACGCGTTATTATTATTTGCTCATTTTGTTTCTCCATTAACTTTTCATTTTCAGAATCCGTGAAATATTTTACGATATTGTACTCACGTGCAGCTTTATATTGAACCCTATAGTGTATTAAGAACTACTTTGTAAACAAATCATGTACCCTCTCGTAGATGATCCTTTACGTTTGGGTTAATTAAATTTGTATCTAAATGAACTAAAGCAGATGTTTCGTGGACTGCCACATACCAGCGCTTTGACACATTCCGCGTTAACTTTTTTGATACAATGTTTCCGATTTAGGCCAGCTATAGGCGCCACACAGGGTCCTTACAAATAACATGCAAGTGAAAAGGCATAAACTGTCTTCTTTAGCTGGCAATAAGAGTGGCAAAAATATAATTACAGTTTTACATCCTGAATTTCCTCCAAATGTACTTTCTTAGTTCTGCAATCAAGGTATATAGAAATTTTGTATTACAAATAATTAAAAATATATACCAGACAGAACAGACTGTGCTATCCTAATCCTATATACCTTGATTTCATTCATAGGAATCTGGAACGACTGTGTGTATATATGAGAATTATTTACTAGGTCATCATGCGAGTGTGTCTGCTACACACGAGCTTATATAACATCGATTTAGTGCCATCATTTTTTGGTGATGCGTGCTTAGTCGTGACGGTATATGAGCTGGTGCTTGCAGACAAGGCGATGGGTGCCATTTACTCGCGGACCTGGGTTCGAATACGGAAGGTATGTGTGATAAGCCCAATGTATCGCACGTGGATGAGCTTCAGACACTATAAGTGATGTGATCATGCTTAAAACGTCTCGAACATATCTTTCTTGTGCTTGACTAATGAAAAGACAAGTTCTGTTTATAAAAAAAATCTTGTTTATAATAATTTTTGTTTCTGAACAAAGCATGTTCTAAAGCTAATTATAGAACAACGTTAAAATGCTCGGTCTTAGCCATTCTAGTTTGACAATCCACCCACCCCTCCAATCTATATTGATACTAATGGACGATTTGTGAGTCTGATGTCACTTGTTCATTAAAATGTGGAAGACGACAGAGTACAGTTCAGACACTTACCGGTATTTGGCAACATCTTTATGTAGCCTTTAAATTAGAAATGGTCATACTACATCTTTTGTTATGCACATGGATTTACAAGTTTTCAAACATAAATGATCCGGGGTTAGTTGGTACCTACCGCTGAAAGAACTCTTCATCAGATGGATGCACAAGTGACGCGAGAAACGCCGGAGTCTTAGAACTTACACCGATGTGTAATACATAGTACTGTCTGCAAACAATTCCTCGATTTTATAAATAGGTGAATTCAGACCTACATATCATCCATCAGTATTGACACATATTTTGGGGGGCTGATTTATCTAAATAACTCATTAACAACGTCGACGTCAATTCTACGGATCATATTGCGAATATATGGCGTTAGTAGCTTTTCGGATTACACCGGTTATTTTCAAAGCAATGATTAATCGAGAATTCCTAAATACATTGAACTTTTTCATTCACATCTTCTGGGTAAGTTATACAGCCAATAAAATCGTAGTCAGCCGCGGTTGTCCGAATGGATGTTTCTTTCTTTGCGAAGAATTTATTGGCGACAGAAATGTGATTTTGCTGTAAATTACTCACACACACACACACACACACACACACACACACACACACACACACAACTGATGCTTATATTTGTGTTGCAGAAATGGTCGACGTGGTCGGAATGCGTATTACTACAACTACATTCATAACAATGATCATCAATCTTTTTCTGCTGCTCTTACTTCTTTTATAAAAATGTGAGAAAAATAAACCATCATATTCATTTAAATTGTATAGAGCAACCTATACGCCTCGTTTATGCTGAAAGATTCTGACTGTTATACAAAGCAACCTCTACGCCTCGTTTATGTAGAAAGATTCTGACTGTTATACAAAGCAACCTCTACGCCTCGTTTATGTTGAAAGATTCTAACTGTTGTACAGAGCAACCTCTATGTCTCGTTTATGTTGAAAGATTCTGACTGTTTTACAGAGCAACCTCTATGCCTCGTTTATGTTGAAAGATTCTGACTGTTTTACAGAGCAACCTCTATGCCTCGTATATGTTAAAAGATTCTGACTGTTGTACAGAGCAACCTCTACGCCTCGTTTATTTTGAAAGATTCTGACTGTTGTACAGAGAAACCTCTATGCCTCGTTTATGTTGAAAGATTCTGACTGTTGGTTGGGACACCATTACATAAGATGGATCAGTTTCATATCTCTGTTTCGAATATTTATCACGCAATTCACGACAAAAATCCAGTCAATTTAGTGGCACACATTTGTCTCAGAATCCCAGTCTTAGAAACTGACAAGATTAATACATTTTATTTACGCTTATACTGGTCAGTTGTTATACATATTCACAAAAGAGCGGTGCTTAAATTCTCACACAAGGTATGTACGTTATAATTACACTTAGTTGACCAATTACCATATTCACACAAGAGGATGCTTCATAATTACACATATCGGTCAATAACCACACACACACACACACACACAACGGACGTCCTCTATACTTAAATATATTGAGCAGATATAATTGTGAAAGGTGTGTAAATAATCTAAAACTAAACGAGTATCCATCTTATTAAAGGGTCTTATTTTTTACTTTTAAATATTGTAATGTTAGATAAAATGCCACTCCCTAATGACATCCAGAGTTAGTACTACGTATTTAAGGATGATTTATATCAGAGGTGTTTAACTATGTTAGGCAAATACAACAAAGGTGTTATAAGTATTGACTTCCCACGGAACTAATTGTTTAGTAATAACTAAAAGAATCGTCGTTTTTCGAATACTTCCAAATGTTGAACTTATTAAAAATTAAGGTCAACACATTCTATTGTGGATATGTCTCATGTATTGTCTATATGTCTATTGGGTATATGTCTCTGTATTGTCTATATGTTTATGAGGGAAATGTCTAATGAATTGTCGATATGTTTATTGGGGAAATGTCTCTGTATTGTCTATATGCCTATTAGGGAAATGTCTAATGAATTGTCTATATGTCTTTTGGGTAAATGTCTGTATTGTTAATATGTCTATTGGGGAAATGTCTCTGTATTGTCTAAATGTCTATTGGGGATATGTTTCATGTCTGGTCTATATGTCTATTGGGGATATGTCAATATATCTCATGTATTGGACTGAAACTCTCCTGCTATGGAAACACAAATCTCTTGCAATATGAACAAATACCTTCTAACCCTAAAATATCCTGCATAAGAAACACAATTCTATTGCAATAGGAACAAATACCTTCTGCATTGAAAAAACAAATATTCTGCATTGGAAACACAATTATATTGCAATAGGAACAAATACCTTCTGCATTGGGTACACAAATATCCTGCATTGGAAACACAAATATCTTTTGTATTATACTGCATTTTGCACTGTAGGGTGGACTTAATAACGTATGTGCTAGTTGATTTTGTTTTATTGGCACAAAATTGAATATAAACTGTTTCATTCAGCTTATACAGAGTTCCTAGATAAATTATTTACTTTCACGGATTTCAATGAAACCTGTAAAAATCTTTATCACTATTATATATTTTATTGCTTCATTCATTTTGAGTTTCTAATAGATTCTATACATATCTTGGTCATACAATTTTTTTCATGGACACATTACCGTACTTATTTCCGTATATATCAGGCCCTGTGTAGCATGGTCTTGAGAATGTTCAGTCGGATCCTTCCATGGAAGGAAGACTAGCAGAGAGTACGTGAGCAAGAAATAAACTTGCTTACTTTGTCGAAACCTAAGAGGATTCTTTTTGTTACTTATAGTCTTTAAGGCAGTGCTGTCCAACCTTTTTGACACCCTGGGCCACTGAAAATCTTTTCTTGAAGCCAAGGGCCGCAGCATGAAATGAAAGTAGGCTATCGACTTTATTTTACATAAATGCACAAAAACTGACTCGAGCTCTGGCAGAGCCTTTAAAATCAGCCCGCGGACCGCATGCTGAACAGCATGGCTTTGAGGAATCAGTATAATTACCAACATAAAATTATAAATATAGATCCCAACAGACAGCCTGGTTTGTTCTCTGTCTTTTCATGTATACTGTGGCATTTTGTTTTACAAGCAAAAACAAAATATTTTAACTGTCAAGTAAAATGGTTGTATAAAACATTTCTCTGAAATTGTCTAAAAGCGACATCATTGGTATGTGTTTATACACTATTAACTTGAAATCGTCTGTGGTGACCTAAGAGGGAATATTTTATATATATATAAAGAATACAATCTATATGGCGAATAACAACCCTTCAAGCGTACTGGATCCACCAAGGGATCACGTTTGTCAGGGATTAATTAAAAATAGATGCAATAAACTGACGACGAACAGTACGAAACTAGTAACTAACTAGCCTAAGCGCTTTCGATCTTAATGAGTCTTTTTCAAAGGCAAATACAAAACATAGTTACGACAATTTGCCTTTGAAAAAGACTCATTAAGAGTCGAAAGCGCTTAGGCTAGTTAGTTACTAGTTTCGTACTGTTCGTGTCAGTTTATTGTCTTTGACTCCGCCATAAGGAGGTTTAATAAGCGAAAAATATGCACTGAGTGTACTACCAACCATCATCTTCATTGCTACACACTAATCTTGGATAGGATCTATATTATACATCATTTCAAATTTATATATAGACTTTTCATGGCAATTATGACTGAATATGAAGCATTCTGTTTGCAATCTGTTTTTAATTACATTTCTGAATAAACATTTCAAATGATTGCTCTTACATTCTAATTTAAATCCATAACGAAAATAATGATCTGTCTTTACAGTTGTGAGTAGATTAATATTAATATTATTATTAAAATATTGTTGGCACAGTTTTATTTAGTTAAACTGAGTAAGATTCGATATCTTTCTATGCTAATCCTTGCTGTGTTGGAAAAACTGTGGTCCGAAATCGCTGTATTTTCTGGAGGCCTGTTTTCCATCATGCTTTCACTTTGGCTGAGTTTGTATCGCCTTCGGATTACTATCTTATTCCCAGGTTTTGGTCTTTGTTCCAGTTCCTATAATAATAATAATAATAATAATAATAATAATAATAATAATAATAATAATAATAATAATAATAATAATAATAATATCCAAATAATTAGTTTTAGATACCGAATCAGACGCTCTACAAACTGGGCTGCCGCGGCTATTATTCTGTCTTTCTCTTCCGTTTATCTCTTATTCTCTTTCTTTTTTAATTTATCTCAGTATATATGTATGTGGTTTAACGGGACAGCAGCTCTGTAGTACCAACTAAAAGTATGACTTAAAAAATATAAAGATTAAAAACTGCTAGAATCTTCAAGAAGGTACAATTTTACAATGTAAGTAAACTTGTAGATAGGAAATCATTCAAAAATTCTCTGAAAGATGTATAATATAGGGGTAACATAAGCACAGTCCATAAACTATAGCGTCGAAAAATTAGCTTTGTAAACTGCAGTCTCTTAGAAAGTTCAAGATTTAATCGAGTGGTACATAATCATAAATTTTCTTCAGCGTAAGTAAATAAAAAGAAAAGCAAGTTATCTCATTGAGTGCAGCTCGATACACTCACATGGACTGCCTATGCGACTGGAATGTGCTCATCTGTAAACGAACACTGGTTGTAAACGTACTCTGGTCGGGATTCACCCATCAGGAGGTATGCACGAGTAAGAGATCTGTGTGTGTGTATGAGAGAGAGAGAGAGAGAGAGAGAGAGAGAGAGAGAGAGAGAGAGAGAGAGAGAGAGAGAGAGAGAGAGAGAGAGAGAGAGAGAGAGAGAGAGAGAGAGAGAGAGAGAGAGATTTTGTGATTTTTAACGTTGCTTAAACAATTGTTCAGTCATATCGCTACGATGTATGCAGTGTGGCTGTTTATAGTGATGTCTAGCACTGGGTGACTATTTTGCAGACATTAAGGTTGATGTCCCATCCAGTCACATTATCGTGACACCAGGCCGTCTAGTCAAAACACTAACCTCTTAATGCTGAGCGCCGAACGTGGTAACTGCTAGTACCATTTTTATAAGTCTTTGATATGACTCTGCCGGAGTTCAATCCCGCAACCTCCCGCATCCGAGGCGGACACTCTAACCACTTTAGGCTACTGGAGCGGTCTGAATAAGATTTATGTGTCCTATAAGCACGAACAATATATGTGTGTTCTATACGCACGAGTAAGAGACTTGTGTTCTATACACACGAGTAAGAGACCTGTGTCCTATATACGAGTGAGATGTACGTGTCCTATACGCATAAATAAGAGACGTGTCCAATACGCATTAGGCACAAAACCACGTCACCTCTATGACACGTTCTATATAAATAAAGCCACTCTCCAATAAAGTCTGATCATCACAATAAGCTAACGACACACAATGCAAAACTAGTATCTAACTATCCCAAGCGTTTTCGAGTCTTAATGACATTATAGCTTTTTCAAAGGCATATACAAGACATAGACAAAACAAAAAACCCCATAGAAAACGTGTTTGTAAAACTCTACATGACTGTTTCTACATGAATTAAACCTATAAATGCATTATGTCTCAACCAGCTTATATAGACTTGTTGCAGATACTGAGAAATATTTATATTTAACAAGAAATCTATGAGCCATAGTGACATCTATTACTTTGTGTACATTAATGTAACGCAAATTATATCCCGGATATTTGATTATATTCTAGATATTATTTTATTAATATAGCAGTAATTAAAGGATGCTATGATGATTTAGAAATCCTTGTAAATAAACTGTTTTGGCTGCAAAGGATAATTCTACTAGTGCATCACTTTCTTTTACTAGTCCTTTTGTTTTAGACCGCTTGGTTTCAATGTTCAAAGGCGGCGTATCCAGTAAGATTCCGTTTCTTTCCTGGTTTCGGAACTCCAGTTGGAGTTGTTAGCAATTGCGATAAGTGTTATATCATTGAATGTTTGGCCAGGGAAGGAGAAGTGTTCTGCGACCGGTATTCTGTAAGCTTCTTTGTCATCCAATCAGATCTATGAAGGTTTATCCTTTTGTGTAGCTTTTCAGTTTCTCCGACATACTGAAGGCTACAGATCGTACATGTAATGAGATAAATTACATTCTCTATTTTGCACGTTTTGTTTGGATCGTGTATGTTTGGTTTTATGTAGTCATTGTTCAAGTGAATGTCTTGGTCTCTATAATATGTTGACAGGTTTTGCATCTTTTATCTCCACAGGGACCAGATTGACTGGAGTGGTCCTGACTAGTGACTGAATTTAGCTTCGCCCTGACCAGGATGTTATTGAGGTTTTTTGGTCTCTGGTAGGCTACTACAAGTTTGTTCGGAAGAATTAACTTCAGTAAATTAGACAATTCCATGACGGGCCAGTGTTTTGCCATGATTTTATCTACTTTGGGGTAGTCTGGATGTTAGGTCAGGATAAATGGTATCAAATCAGCATTTTCTTTCTTTTCATATTTGAGTAGGTCATTGCGGTTTGTTTGTTTAATCCTTTGGATTGCCTCCGCAATCAGGTCTTTATCGTAGCCTCGGTAAATTAAATATTTCGACAGTTCTTCATACCTTTCTAGGAATGTTTCATCGTTGGAGAAAATTATGTGTGTCCTCAGAGCCTGGCTGTATGGATTGTTCCTAATGCAGTGTTTTGGATAACAGCTTGTTGGGAGGAGATACTGGTGTTTGTTGGTTGGTTTCGAGTATATATCTGTATGTAGTTTGTTTTCGACCAATCTGTTTGTTGTATCCAGGAAAGCGTAGTTTGAGTTGGAGATTTCTGTCGCAAATTTTATTGAAGGATGAAAGTTGTTTACCTTTGATATGAAGTCATCCAGACTCTCCGTTCTATGTTGTCACTAGGCTGGTTGAGACATAATGCATCTATAGGTTTAATTCATGTAGAAACATCCATGATGAGTTTTACAAAACCATAACGTTTTCTATGATTTATTTGTTTTGTCTATGTTTTGTATATGCCTTTGAAAAAGACTCATTAGGAGTCGAAAACGTTTAGGCTAGTTAGATACAAGTTTTGCACTGTTTGTCGTCAGTTTATTGCATCTATCTCAATCAATCCCTGACACGTGATTCCTTGCTGGATCCATTGCACTTGAAAGGGCCAAATCTGCATTGTCTGTTGAACCAAATGTTTAGCTAAGGAAAAGCAACTTAGGAGTTCAAAACTTATTAACAAACATTGAAGATATGTCTACTATTTTCAACGAAAAATATCTTACAACTATATGTCTGAGAAGATAAATCAATGTGCATGAATACAGCAAGCAATCTCCTTATAGTCACACTAAATCAACAGCTACTTAGTGTACCATAACATTATAGCAACTTTACAAATAATAATTATTTGTCTGTTGGTTTTAATTTGTTTACATGCTATTTATAAGGTTACTTTGTTTACTGGATTTGACATTTTTTCACAAATTCAGTTTAGTTCTGTTTGACCTGTCTGTTGTAATAAATGAAACACTGTATCTAGTTTCTGACCTTGATTCTAAAACAGTGGTAGATCTGGTAATCGACTCTTTATTGTTTTAAAAATTCTTTCCAGAGTAAGAACCATTGATAGTTAAGGCCATATTTGGTGTTAGGGATGTAAAAATTACTATTTTGTTCTGGAAGGGTGACCATGTAACCCTCTATGGGAATAATATTTTGTGTCTTAAAGTCTTGTATAACTGTCTTCTGGATAGAATTTGGGTATTCAGGCTTCAAGCCATTGACATTTAAAGGGTTTTTGTTGTGACCAGTTTGAGTTGAAATTTTATTTTTTTGGAATACAAGAGATTCTTTTCCCTGAAAATATATAAGTGCTCATGCAGAATTCTTACACAAAGACATTCATTTAAATTTATTCGGAATTGAGAAACAGAATATTATTTTCTGTGATTCAACAAGGAAATGTTGACACATCTATACTTTGAAAGTTACGACAAACATTATCGTCTTCCTTTTTGAATTTCATCGAGGCTTGAACTCTGATTTATTTAGGACATTTTAATAATAGGACTTATATTTATTAATTCTTGGATTGATTTCGGATTTGATTCCCAAAAAGTCAGTTCTTCTTTCATTTCTACTTTGTTTTTCGTGATAAATAAATTTTTGTTAAAATTTACAAAGCTTTCGTTCCCCGGGTAATAATTTTCAAGGTTGCTAGAACCAAAGAATTTAAAAACTGAAAGAAACATATAAATCAGTGAAGTCTAGAAACTCCATCCCACCTTAACCCAACTATAATTCCAAACCAGTCCAAGCACATAATATTAAGTACTAACCTGACTGTCTTTTTTTGTAAAGTCATGAAAAAGGAAAGCCATCAAAATTCCACAAACACTATGTATATAATAATATGTTGGCATGCATATAAAGCATGAACAAGCAGTCCAAACTCCTCTTGATTTCAAAATCATCAGTTTTCATTTGATGAGAAAAATGAACATTTATGTTTCCACACTCACCATTTTGTTTATGAAAGATAACAAAAATAGCTATGCTCGGTCTGAGCGCGTGAATACTAAATATTCACACAATAAAAGTACTGCAAAGTGCATCTTTGGCTGAAAAACGACAAACACATCCTTGATTTCTTTCACTTTAAGATTCTCTGGAATAAAATATAGCCCTTTTAAAGCCGATATTTTGAAATAAGAGAAGGCGATTACTAAAAAGAAGGAAGAAAGGACGAAAATAACTTTTCAAAGCTCTACATGATGCTAAATATGGACAACTTAAAACAACTATGTTCATCTCAAAAATAAGTCAGAAGAAATCATACATTAACATTTGGAGGGAAAAATCATCTCTACTTCTGATTCCAATTTGCAGTGACTAGATTGTTAGTCAAACCACTGGGAAAAAATTTGTCTCGTTTGGCAAATATTGCTTGCTTGGAAATTTGATTACAATTCAAATATATTAGAATGTCAGCAATACGGAGGAGTGGAGCATTTATCCAATAAAGTGATCAAAGTACATTTCTCCTTCTAGTTCGTTCATGGGCCGTTGTTGTCTGCCAGTCCTCACTGAAATTACACAATCTGTTGGATCTTTTGATGGTAGAATGAAAAGCTTGGATAACACCAATTTTGAAAGGGCGATACAGAAATTCCACCTCTACAACCAGAGTACAACCAATTGCAATATTTTATATCGCTTAGAAATTATAATATTCCACTGTGTTTGATTTAATCAACGATTCCAGTGTTTTTTTAAAGGAGTTTTATATGCGATGCTGAACACGCAACTGATATAAACGAATTCTTATATATCTGAGAAATATGTTTGCATAACAATTATATTAAAAACCAAGCCATAAATATGCTCACCGCTAAGGCCAGCCTTCGCAGTTTGGTGATTTTGTTACCTCCCTTTGGATTATTTTCCCGCAGCCATGATAAAACTTTCTGCTCTAGTTCTGATAAGGCGGCCTCGTTTTCGTCACTCTCGTAACCCGAACTGTTGTTATTAATCAGATAACTTGGGAACGACGTGACCTTGGATGCAGTATCCTCTTCACCGGAGTTTTCTTCTTTTACATCCAAACAAGTCTGTGTAGCACTATGTATTCTTCTTCCAGACAGAACACTATCTTTAAGTTGCTTTGAACTTTCTGCCCTAATCATTTTGATTGAGTGTTTGTTTGTTTTGGCATTATTTGATCTATTTTGCTGATATTGAACCTTAGGTTCTGTATCTATTGCAGAGTCATTGGTTCTCGTTGCCCCAAGCATTCCTGCTGCCATCAGCAAAGAGTGGGGCAAGGTAATTGAGTGCATTTGACTCCCAGTTTGTTGTTTCACTTTTGGATTTTCTCTCCTTTTCTGGTAAGCTTTGAACTTCAATTTCGACTCCTCTCTCTTTCGTATCATATAAAACACACTCCCTGGTCCATGAATGTCCAATAATGGTCCTTTGTGGTTGATAAATTGTTTTAGTGCTGACTGTACCGAAATTTCTTTCTTTCTTTTGTCGACTGGGGGAGCAGGATTGTTCATTAAATGAAGAGCTTTTTGTAGTAAACCGAATAAAGGTATTTCACTTTTCTCTTTGGAAGTCATGAGTGACTTTCTGGCCTCTAGTTTGACCCCAAGGTTGTCGCACATGCTCTCTATGGTACGCGAATGTCGCTTAACAAAGAGGCGTTCATAATGCTTCATCTCAAGTACCAAGACTTCCGTCTTTTCTGTACACACAGCTGTATAAATGTAGGTGTCCATATCAAGAAGGACCTCCGCTTCACCTGAAAATAATAGAAATATTCATCGATAAGTTTATAACATGAAACTCGGCACAAATTAATTACAAGGTTTCATTGTTTCTGAACGGAGAAATACAACGGATTTTGTGCGTAGTACGTAATCAAAATGTGAAGGGAAAGAGCAAAGCTTCCTGCTTGTTAGAAATTTGCCTCGTGCACTTCGGAAGATTTTCTCAAGGAGTTGATCACGAAACTCGATACCTTTGTTTGGGGAATTTTTCGCATAGGATTTCATTTTAATAGATATAGCTTTTAAAGTTTGGCTTCCTTTTGCATGTTTGTTCTTTTCTTTTCGTTTCTTGCTACTTTGCATTTTAAATCTGAACGGGTACTAATAAATTGCCTTTGTTTATCAAGGGAATGCGAGAAACTTGAAATAAATATATTTTCAACTCCAAATAGGATGCCGATCGTTAAGCACGCAAATGGTACTTACCAATAGTTTCATTGATGCCAAGAAAAAAGAGTTTCGTGGTTTTCGAACTGTCTCTTTTCTTCAGACTGATCGGTGTAGACTGCGCCTCAGTGGGCGGTCGCAACTTTTTTTCTTGAATTAACCTATAAGATACAGTAACATACAGAATTTGATAACGTTTGTCTAGAAATCAATGTTCCGTATCGCTCCTCCACCACGTTTGTCTAGAAATCAATGTTCGTATCGCTCCCCCACCATTTTTTTACCGTTTACCGTTCTTATACTTCAATGTTCGTAATTTAATTGTGTATAGGGGTGGTTTTAGGGAGGTAGGAGACATTAGAGTACGTGTTCAAGTGGACAGGTAGGCAGGTGGACAGGTGTTCAGACAGGCATGAAGATAGGTAAGTTTAGTACTGTAGCCTTAATTATGTAGGTAGTAAGATGGGAAGGGAAGAGGAGGTCGAAGAATGCTTCGTATGTATGTATGTATGTATGTATGTATGTATGTATGTATGTATGTATGTATGTATGTATGTATGTATGTATGTATGTATGTATGTATGTATGTATGTATGTATGTATGTATGTATGTATGTATGTATGTATGTATAATCAGAACCTGTTTCGAGTTGTAGTAAACAACCGCTTTTATTATTAAATCTTATAGTAAGATTTGTTCAGTAGAGTCAAAGTCGTACATAGTGAACGTGATAATCGGCATGTAATGTTTCTACGCCGCTTGAAATAAAAGTGATTACGTGACCCTATCAAGTGATCCGTTCTTCGTATTTTTTGGGTTTGAAACACGTTATTACAGTGAATTTAACCAGTCTTGCATTTAACCTTTGGAGCTCAAAGGTGTTTCTGTCATGGCCAGTTTGATTTGAATTTTTATTTTAATTCAATTTAAAGTAATTTATTTTCCCTTGAAATTACTAGTACTCATCAGAATTCTTGGACAAAGACATTTATTGGAAATTATTCGGAACTCCAAACTGGACTATTATTCTTGGTGATTCAGAAAGGAATTGTTGACACTAAAATACTGTGAAGGTTACACCATACACCATTCCATCTTAGAATTTTATCATGATTCGAAATCTGATTTAATTAGGACCTTTTATTGATAGGACTTACATTTATTCATTCTAAGATTAATTTTGGATTAGATTCATAAACTGTAAGTCCTTTTCCATATGTTTGCCTTGTATTCTAGGGAACACAATTATTTGTTAAATTTCGCAAAGCTTGTTGGCTTCACTCTTTTCTTTGTTACTTTTGTACGAGCCTAGACATGTAACAATATAAAGTGGTATGGCTCTAAGAAAAGCAAAACACTTATTATAAAAGTCAGAATTTGTTTGAGATACATATAACTTCTTTGAGACGGATCTTTGTATACACAAATTTTTAAACAAATTTAAAATTTCATACAAGATAATCATGAGTCAAGCCATGCAAGGATTTAAAGACTAGCAAACCCTTTTTGAAACTGATGTCTGTGCTGAAATGGAATGCACTTTAGGGTTTTAAAATGATTTGTTGATGGTGTGCCTAAATCAGCATAAACACTAGTTGCTCCATCTTGAAATTTCAGCAGGCATTCCTAATTTTCAGTACCACTATTGCCCCTGATAAAACAACAATACTTTTTGTACCACTATTGCCCCTGATAAAACAACAATATTTTCTGTACCACTATTGCCCCTGATAAAACAACAATATTTTCTGTACCACTATTGACTCTGAAAAAACAATATTTTCTGTACCACTATTGCCACTGATAAAACAACGATATTTTCTGTACCACTATTGCCCCTGATAAAACAACAATATTTTCTGTACCACTATTGCCACTGATAAAACAACAATATTTTCTGTACCACTATTGCCACTGATAAAACAACAATATTTTCTGTACCACTATTGCCACTGATAAAACAACATTTTCTGTACCATTATTGCCACTGATAAAACAACAATATTTTCTGTAGCACTATTGCCCCTGATAAAAAAACAATATTTTCTGTACCACTATTGCCCCTGATAAAACAACAATATTTTCTGTACCACTATTGCCCCTGATAAAACAACAATATTTTCTGTACCACTATTGCCCCTGATTAAACAACAATATTTTCTGTACCACTATTGACCCTGATAAAACAACTATATTTTAGGTGTGGCATGATATCTGCATTATAGTATATCTTTATTTCTTCTTGAGGTAAATAAGATTTTATTCTGTGCAAGAGATAAAACAATGAATGATATTTAATGACTGTATCAGCTTGTATTTTCCAACACAAGATCTTGTCTGAAATGATGCCAGGTAGTTTTTCATTTTATATCCATTGCATTTTGCTTTACTTTGAAATACTTTTACTCAGCTTTTACTCCTGCTCGACTAACTATCATCATGGCTTTTGATTTTGTTGCATTTCTCTTCATACCATTGTGTTCACAACAGATAGTTATTTTTACTAAATCTCTTTTTTAATTTAGAACTAATCGCATGGCTTGTTGATCCGATGTTATATAATTTCGTATCATCTGCCAAACATGTTGGTGGTAATATGATATCGTAAATCATTCATATACAGCAAAAAGAGTAATTGTCCAAGAACTGATCCTTGTGGAACATCTGACATTTTAATTTCTTATTTGAAGGTTTATTTAAAATAGAAACTTGTTGTTGGATTTCATGATAGATTCTAAACTAAGTTATGTTTCCATGGTTATCTTCAAATTCCTTGAGCATTTCCAGCAGGAATTTGTGATTTACAAGGTCAAAATCCTTTGTAATTAAGGTCAATAAAGACCGTGCCTACAAATATACACTGATCTATTGGGGTAAACCAATCAACCACCAGGGTAGCCAGGCAAGAATGTTCTTCATAGAAGCGTGATTGTCGTGAATGTTGTTAATTAAATGATTCCTGGTAGTTTCCGAATTCAGTTATAACATGACGTTTTAATATCATTAAAAGTGATGATATAACTGATATAGGTCTATAGTTATTCATGTCAGAAAGATCTCCCTTCTTATGTAGTGTAATTATCTTTTCCAGTTTTAACCTGTCGAAAAAACTAAGATTGAAGATGTAAATAAGTGAAGATGCAATCAACTGAAATGAGCGTTTTAGGAATTTAGCACTTATATTATCTAGACCTGTAGCTGTTCTATCATCAAATTGGTCTAATTAAATTAAAATGAATTCAAGACTTATTGTGTGTGTGTGTGTGTGTGTGTGTGTGTGTGCCAGCCAATATATCCACTCAAATAACGAAGTTCCGAAACTTGTCGATTAAATATTTGAACATAATACATGTACTCACTTTGTTCTTTCGTCTTCAAGCAGTTTGAATAGTTTGGGGTATTGACTTGGATGCTGAGCTGGGTCAGTTCGAATCTCCACTTGACCGCTGAAACAAAATATTTGTATCATGTTTGATGAATAGATGAGACTTATTATCAGGACTGTTGTTTGTCACTCTATCCCGTTACCTATTTTAAGAGTATTGACTCGTGACTAAATTAAACTGCATTTGTTGGGAAATATATTATCAAGTTTTTCTTAGACAACTACACCAGGGGCCCTGAGTGGCTGAGTGGTGTAAATCGCTCTCCGTTACGGATTACTGCCATCTCACATCTGTCTGTGTGGGTTCTAAGTCTAAGATTCGTTGAATGTGGATATGTGAGAAAGCTTGCCAGTAGCTTCTCGTGGGTCGGTGGTTCTTTCCGCGGATCTCCAGGTTTCTTCCTCCAACATTAATACTGGCTGCCATATATACCCTATTGTGTGCTGAAAAATGGCATTAAGCCCCAGAACAACAACAACAACAACACCAGTTTTGGGAATACAGTACTTGTCGAGAAAAAGTCCATATTTTCCAATACAAATTCATTATGCTTGTATTATCAACACATTTCGCTTACCTACCTACCTACCTACCTACCTACCTAGTAGGTAAACTGAACGAAAGTGAATTTATACTGCTTTTCAAAATAAATGTACATCCGAAGATTTATCAATGTACTAACAATATCGATGCCTACGTAGCAACGCCCAGTGAACTTTGTATTTAGTTGCGCGCTCGACATTAGTTTTAAAAGCATATTTTCATTTTGGTATAAGCAAACATTAAATTTATAGTCATATTTGAATGAATGAGCATTGAAAATTGTTTTGTAGTTGATTTGTAATGGATAGATTGTGTTTTTCTGTTGATCAATTTTAATTTTGCTTTCTGCTTACGATGGGCTGGATTTATTGGGTCAATTCAATGCAATAAGGAGAATGTGATTTCAGTTAGATATGGAGTCGAAATTACAGTACAGTTCCGGTGTGTATCAGGTTTGCCATGACAATGGCCATGTCATTCTTATTTGCAGAACTAAAGTACATTTTGAAATTGAAGATGCATAAATATCAGTATATGTATTAACATTCTTATTAGCAGCTAAGAAGACACAATGTTATGCACTTAAACTTGCATATTCACTTTAGAAGTGACCCCAGCTATGGCCTGTATCATACATTATATGTCTTCTATCGCTATCATGTATCATGCTTCTATCGCTATCATGTAACAAGTCTTCTATCGCTATCATGTATCATGTCTTCTATCGCTATCATGTAACAAGTCTTCTATCGCTATCATGTATCATGTCTTCTATTGCTATCGTGTATCATGTCTTCTATCGCTATCATGTAACAAGTCTTCTATCGCTATCATGTATCATGTCTTCTATTGCTATCGTGTATAATGTCTTCTATCGCTATCATGTATCATGTCTTCTATCGCTGTCATGTATCATGTCTTCTATCGCTATCATGTATCATTTCTTCTATCACTATCATGTATCATGTTTTTTATCGCTATCATGTAACAAGTTTTCTATCGCTATCATGTATCATGTCTTCTATTGCTATCGTGTATCATGTCTTCTATCGCTATCATGTATCATGTCTTCTATCGCTATCATGTATCATGTCTTTTATCGCTATCATGTATCATGTCTTCTATCGCTATCATGTATCATTTCTTCTATCACTATCATGTATCATGTCTTCTATCGCTATCATGTAACAAGTCTTCTATCGCTATCATGTATCATGTCTTCTATTGCTATCATGTATCATGTCTTCCATCGCTATCATGTATCATGTCTTTTATCGCTATCATGTGTCATGTCTTCTATCGCTAGTGTAACCTTGTAAAAAAATAGTCAAAAGAGGAAAATAGCAAAGCAGTTGTTGTGTGACAATCCATTTAGCTATTGTGTGACAGTCCGTTTAGCTGTTGTGTTACAGTCCATTTAACTGTTATGTGACCGTCTATTAAATGTTTAACGTATGTATTTAACCATACAATGTTTAACGCTAGGAGGCTCTTAGTTTCCAACTAAAACCTTCACTTGCAATTTTTTCTCGAAATTAGTGTTTCGACTGAATAGTAAAATAGTACATATCTAATAGATATGCGATAGTCCTTGACTTTAATATGCTTTTGTGCTATTTTTATAACAGAGTGTCTGGGCCATTCTGTTTTTCGAAGAGTTACACTATTTCTCCTAAATACGTGTTTAAATGAACATGTTATTGTCAATGACTGTGCCTCTAATGCTTGTTGTTGATAGTGCGAATACCAGGTTATTTCGTTGGCTTGTTTGAAAGTTTCATTTGTCACTCAGATAATTTGTCTAAATCGTTAGCTTTATCTACTTTCAAATGGATGAAACAGCTTGTTTAGTTCATCCACGAACAAATCTAATCAACCAAAATCTAAATCATGTACAAAATGAGAGTACATTGTTTGTTTGCAAAGTAGTTTCTAACACACACACACACACACACACACACACACACACACACACACACACACATACATATGTTGAAAGAGCGAATTGGAACATTGCAGTTTGGTTTGACCCACAATATCATCTAGTTCAATCTTGCACATTGTTAAATACTGATTAAAATCTAAAATCTTACTTTACCTGAATTTATCACACCCTTAAATATTTATATCACACTTTAATCCAAATCAGCATCTGAATAGCACTAAACTCCATGATCCTTGATTAATTCAAACGAAACTACGAAAATGCATCCGCAGCAAAGATGGCTGATGCAAGATCACGCATGAGCGGTTCAACAGACTAAATTTGCCAATTTCATATTTTTATTAAGTTTTATTTGTTTATCGTAAATGCTCAGATTATTTTATACAAGTATGAGTATGTTCGAACATTTAATATTGTATTTTTCATTTGTATGCTAGTCAATGTATTTCCAGCGTTGGTAATTGTTTACTCTTCATCCATGCCTAACAGTCTTAGTTAAGATATAAAAGTCTTTGAAGTTTGACGGACTGATCTTAATACGTAAGGTTTATAGATTTGCTACTTTGATAGAGTGAAAACGGACAAGTAACGCTAATTACATTGGACCCTAAGTTTGTTTCATTGATTGTATATGATATGTTAGGCAGAAGGGGCGGACAAGAATTTATTGGTCAGAATTACGTCTCATGATTGTTTTCCGAAGTTTAAATTAGAGAAAAATCCGAAGATTGTCACATAGCTATCAACATTCAACCACAGATACATTCAAAGCGTCCACAGATACATTCAACCACAGATACATTCAAAGCGTTCACAGATACATTCAAAGCGTCCACAGATACATTCAACCACAGATACATATCTCCACAGATACATTCAACCACAGACATATCTCCAGTATTTAAAAGTGTTATTGCCATGAGGAAGTTACATTTACAAATTTAATGAAACACATTCAGGGGCTCATAGACAGGTATAAAATTCAGATATTCTTTGAATTTTAACTTATTATCAAAGTTGAACACACAGACAGACACACACACACACACAAAACATACACACACACACACACATATATATATATATATATATATATATATATATATATATATATATATATATATATATATATATATATATATATATATATATATATATACCACAACAGTATGAATCAATCAGATTCAGTCAAAATGAATTGACTGATATTGATTTATACTTAATACAAAAGTAATATTGTGCCGTAGTAAATATAAGTAGCTATTTCCAGCCACACTAAGGATAACTTTCAAATACGTCATTCATTTCATGACGAATGATTACAGTGAGCTTGTATCCTTGGTACCAATCTTTTCATCTTGCGCTCCCTTGACCAAAGTCATACTGGACAACTTCACTGCTATATTGAATCCGATCCTACGAAGAAGTTGGGGGAGCACCCTAGGGACAATGTAAATTCAATGTTAAAAACGGTTCCCGGCACTTTGGGGACAAACGGAACTTTGACATGCGTGGGCCTGTCTATGGCCACTCCATTGCCTATTTTTTTTTAGTCGGTTATAGAGTTGTTTGTGTGATATAGATTTATGTCCATAAATCTAGCAGCAGGGAGGGTGAACCCTACAAATTTTTGCGACAAAATCGATTAAAGCCTCAGAATGCCAAATGGAGCCTTCCTACGAAATCTCATATTTTAACCAAAAAAAAATTAAAGACCCCATTTTACAAATGGAGCCTTAGCGATTTTGTCGTGAATACATTGTCATAACCACCCTCAAATTGCTGCCATCTACGTCTACAAATTTTTGCGACAAAATCGATTAAAGCCTCAGAATGCCAAATGGAACCTTCCTACGAAATCTCATATTTTAACCAAAAAAAAATTAAAGACCCCATTTTAAAAATGGAGCCTTAGCGATTTTGTCGTGAATACATTGTCATAACCACCCTCAAATTGCTGCCATCTACGGTCGCAAATATGTTGTCATTTCACCCTCCCTGCTGCTGATTAATACAAATTATTTAACCAAATATTTGTTAGCTTTTCACAAACAGACTAATCGATAATACTTCACCACGTAGATCAATCAAATTATTTGACTGATCGGTGAGTGTAAAATTAATTCTAGTTAGTAAATCATTTTGACATTGCATATAGACTGGATTAGTGGGATTTTCAACAATTAAAAATCCGGGGGGTGCTGTTGGTGAAAATGAATAAAGAATGTAACCTTGTCGGGCTTGATTTGATTGTTCCATATTAATTTGATAACTTCCTTCGATTACATCACACGTTAAATTAAGTGCGATCACCGATGAAATATTCACATTGTTCGGTGCGATATGTCTACCGTCGCCGTCGGGAGAATTATTATAAGTGAGGATAATAGGCTTCGGCTGGCTATCTTTCCATGATTGATAAATTTTATTAAATCCTTCGTCGATGGCAGTTCTGAGTTTTTTCTTTAACTCGGGAACATTATATCCTGGTAATTTATAATTTGGATTTTCATTTATATTTTTTTTATAATCTTGAGCTGAGCTAGTTTTTGAAATCGGGCTATTTTCATCAGTGAAGAGATTAGTAATCCTCGAATTAAATATTTCCATGTCATCGATGATTTTATTACCCGCGGCGACTACACTAGTAAACTCAGCTTGTGTAAGAAAGCCAGATCTTAACGACGGTAATAGCAACAAAAAATCATTATTCATTCTATCAAGGATGTGATCTTTAATGTCTACAAATGTTGGACTTGTTTCATGTATTTCCAGAATTTCACCTTCCTGTGGGATATAATCATTAAAAAATGGAATTCTCCACACATCTTCACCATATTGATTCTTATATCGATATCTTTTTGTGAAGTTTATATCCTCGAATTTTTTATAAGTTTTTGATGGATTTTCAGGTCCTATTTCATCAGTGACGTAATCAGATTTTACAGGCTCGGGCGTGGAATTACCAGCACTTCTAGGTGGATCTTCGGGCCATCCTAATACTGTTCTTATTGAACTGTTATAAATATCTACAACGTACCCAGGAGAGCCTATTTCAATTGTAGATGACAGTGTTGGTTCATGAACTGTTATCGCAATTTTTGGTTCTTTTTTAGTAATGGATTTTATTCTACGTTGTAATTCATTATTAATTTGCTCAATTTGATAGGATCCAGTTGGTATTGAAACAACGTTCCAATCTGGAGTGTCATCTTTTTTATTCCTATATGCAAATACCAGGGAATTATTAGGTCTCTGACCACCAAATGGAACCGATCTAATATTAGGCCAACTATGATACACTCGTAATTTTGCCAACGCGATTTCCTTTACTGAAACAGGTGAGGGAAAATTCACACTGAATTTAGGGTTTGTTGACGATATTGATATCATACTTGTTTTCCGCGGAGTGGTATTTTCTGCTATCCGCTGAAGTAGTTGAATCTCTTGCGACATTATTATTATTATTTATAATGTCTAATTTTGCAATAGATGAAAAAACGCTAGCGTTTTTAATCGTAGTATCATAAATACGTATCATCGCGGAGAACTCGTCTTCGGTAATTATCGTATCATCAATCGATGATGACATCAACGAGGATAATTGTGAGTAACCGTTAGATACTGCTTGATGTTTTACTATATAGTCGTTAAGTTTTTCTTGAGAACACGATGATATTTTTTTAGTAATAGCATTTGCAATTCCAGCAAATGTTGTCACCGCGGAAATAGCAATTGGGACAGCAATCGGAGCTACCATTGTTACTGAAGATAGTATAATACCAGCACCGGCCATTATACCAGATACCGAGTATACTGTAACATCAATTACGGTAATTCTCCTGCGATACTTTTTAATTTTTATTTCATATTCATCAATGAGTGTTTTGAGTTTTGTTAAGAACTCTTTGACGGTATCATAGCGATATTGCGATGACGGAATCATATTATTTTAAAATCTCAAGTGGTTTCTAATTGTTAAAAATTCTAATTTAGATCAGCTACAAACTCATGTACCATACAAATGATGTCTTATTTAAATTAGGATCAGTGCTTGTTATTGTAAACCGTTTGTATTCATCCATGTCAATAGTCGTTGAAATCACGTTGTTGTATCCATATGAAGTCGATGATGATATATTAAACTGATTCAGTGACACTATTGTTAATCGATAAATACCCTTCTTTGACACAGTGAGAGTTATTGTATTCTTTTTAGGTTCCCAATCTAATGATCCAGAGAGAACTGTGTATATCATATTTATGATATTCCTCTCATGAGGAATCTTTATTCTTTCAAGTAGCGGAAGATTGTCTGTTTTAAATTTTGTAATATCCTCGATAGATTTTTTAATACTATTAATGTTATCTCTAATAATACTAAATCCAGTATCATTAATATTTTTAATACTGGATTTAATTTCATCAAAATTGGATTTAATTTCAGCGAGAGATGGAGAGGTTACCGCTGGTGTTCCAAAAAATTTATTGATAATATTTCTACGAAGGGAAGTATATGCTGTTATATGTTTTTCAAGTTCTTCATTTAAATTTTTTAATGCATCTGTGATTGTAGAAACGAGTACACCTGGTTTGAGTTTTCCATCATTTGAATATAACACTATTGTATCTTCAACGACGTCACGTCTTCGTATTAAGACATCATCCAATGAAACATTACTAGATTTCAATTTGCCCTGGCGATCTTGAAATACAACTATTTCCCCAGGATCTACACTTGACAAATTTAATGTCTCGGCGATTTCATCTTCGATTATTTTTTTTACACTTTCCACAGCGAATTTACTATCGGTTTCTGTTTTTTTTGATTCTGATAAAGGTCGTCCCCAAATATCAATCATTATACGAAAACGCTACGTTTTTCTAAATCATAACGCTATCGTTTTTGCCATTGCCTGCTAGTATATTCATTAACAACAACTTGTGGTGGTTTCCTTGGAAATTTAGATATCTCTGCAAGGAAGTTTAATACTTCACGACCGCATATCGGTGGATCATTTAACTGTTGTGTTGGTAGCGTGGAATAAAAAATTGGAGATGACTTTGTTATTGTGGATACATATCGCATGAATTCTTTTGGTGGAGCTAATCCATATGAATCAAAATAGACAATTCCACGTGGATCAATTGCATATGCGACCCAATGAGTTCCTTTTCCGCTGCTGTTATCAAGATTGATAATACCCGTTTCATTTTTCATTGGTTTTGACGGTAATTGATCTCTCATGAAAACTCCTCTAAAGTTTTTTATTGATAATGATTTTACAGCATCAATTAAATCAAAATTGGACATTGGTGAAAATCCTAGGGATTTTTCCACTAATAAGCCGTTCCTGGTATTCTTAGGCCCGTGCCCTTGTACCAATTGTGTGGAGTTCCTGGTAGTCTTAGACCCTTTCCTTTTTTTATAGCCTTTCCCAGTAGCTTTTTTCAGGGCCATTCCTGCAGCAGTACCAACGGCTCCTAACGCTGCCGCCTTCGCAACCGCTGGGGCAGCCGCTGCAATCAATGCTGGAATAGCAGCTAACAGCGGGAATATTCCACCTGATTTTATCATATTGGCGATTGCTGCTTTCGAAAAATCAATTTGATCTCCTCGTTTGTTCTTTAGCGCATCATTGAAATGTTTTATTTGACGATCTGTCAGTGATAATTTATGTGCGCCACCGGACATTTGAGTGGGTTTCAGCGTTATTGTAGTTCCACATTCTTTAGCCGACTTTGATTTCAATTTCTTGACCTGACCATCAGTCAACTGGACATTAACAATACTATATGTCATTCTATTCTAAAATGTAATTTACACTTTCAATTGATCTTATTGCGAAAATCCTAACTACATGTTTGGAAAATCAAATGATTTTTGAAAACATTACATGTTTTCCACTGGTGCATCAATAAGTCTCATTCGTCCGCCAACTCCTTCTAACAACATTGATTTATCACTGAGAATGACAGCAACTGCTCTATAATCAGCTATACCAGCAGGGCGTTGTACCCGAGCTTGGAAGTATATATCAACAACAGATTGTCTCATCATGTCAAGATGTTCCAATGAAAAGTAATAAATCGGATAGTGTTTTTCAAAATCAATTTGCGATATTTGCAAACCAGTATCAACATTTTGATCACGACCCATATACGACAATATTCTATGATATACACGAGCTATGTTGTTGTTTTCATAATTAAGATGTACAATCTCTGCTGGCTCTTGTTGTCCGTTTATTCTCAATGAAACTTCACTTACTCCTAATTTATCAAATATCATATGACTAGATACTTGACGACACACTCGATTTGCATCCTGTAACGCTATAAAGATATGACGTGGAGCTGAAACACCTTGTTTTGATGCTAAGTGCCATGTAAATGTGCCATTTACATTATCCTGCTTCGTATCAGTCGTTGTTGTTAGCCAACTTAGCAATGATTTTCCACCTGTGTCCATAAACGATAGTAATTGTTGCTCTATTGTAACTGCTGGTGTCAAGACGGTTATCCATAGAACCAATTTATTTAAAATGACTTTACCATCATCAACACCATTAGCACGCCAGATTGCATCATTGTCATTTTCTTTTCGCACTAACACGACTGTATGCTTTGCTCCATAGATGACTTTTCTGACATTTCTACAGAATCCGAATATATGATGTAACGGAATTGCACATGAAAACCGTCGATGTTGTCCTTTCAATGTTCCATTTCGTGTTGCAAATCCTAGATTGAAATTACCATTGACCCTTTTTAAAATGTCGAATTGAGCGCCTGGTCTATCTTCACGGTCTAGATTAGCTGCGAGTTCTTGATCAGCTTCTGCAGTAGCTTGCGCAGTTCGTACTTTAATAAACTGAATATGGTCAGCATGTTCAGAAGTATCCTTAGCAAACATCATAGACGGACCGGCCGACCTTGTATAATCATCAGAATATCTCGCAAGTCCGATTATTGTTGTTGCAATATCAACATTTTGTTCTATTGATTCAATTTCTTTTCCATCAATGATATATCTTGCACTGTTAAATAGCGCCATAATGCCATTATTTACAAAACCAACTCGGATATTTTGGTCATCCCCATATGGCGTATCAGCTGCAACATTTGTTACAAGTTCTCCTTCTACTTCAATAAACGCCTCACACGGCAAAAAGTATCTACTTGTATCTTGAACTTGAAGTTCAACTCTCCCTCGTTGATTAGGCTCTCTTGCAGGATAGGCATAATACTGATAGTTAATTTTAGAATCATCTTTATTCACCGGTGCCGCCATATCAAACGCTGGATCAGCAATTTTTTTAAATGCCATTTATACTAAAACGTATCGTTTTTCTAAATCATTTTCTTTTACGATTTCCTCCAAGACCACTTCCCGCTATCATACTTGCAATATTACTACTATCTGGTAAAGTCATTGCTAATGATGCTAGTTTTTGTTCCACTGCGTTATTTATCACTTTACTGACATTTGCAGGCATCATTGTTGTTGAAGGTAGCGGTGGTGGTGGTTTTCGTCCGAATCTAGATTTCACCAATGACGTTATTCTATTCTTTGCGGTAGAAAAGGCCGTTCCTGCAAGATCTCCAACAGCGTTAATTCCCTTATTACGAATAACATCAATGGCTTTCATCGCTAATTGTTTAGCAATTGGTGCTACTTTTGGGGCTGTTCTTGTGAATAAACCCGCTATGGTATTTCCAAGGCCGTCTCCATAGTATGCCTTATAAACGGGCAATCTTGAGTTTACCACATACACGATTGTTGGTTTATTGTGATTATAGTGTACTATCATCTTATTTGAAATGACTTTGTAATTTCTAAATACAATTTCAATCACTAAATTCCCCCGGAATTCCGTCCATTAACTCATCCAAGAGTTCTCGATACGTATGAATATCAATTATCCCACCTTGGAATAATCGTCTGCAAATATCAAATGCTTCATTAGTTATTTCGACTGAGTTATTCCCAGCTCGCTTACCTCCCATAAGAACCTCAAGTCGTGATATATCATTAATGATATTACTAGGACACATATGAGAATCATGATGAGAACTTCCATAACCCTCTCCTGAAGTACTTTCTGGTTCGAAAACGTTTTGAATTTCTAGATCTGATTCGGAAACGTTTTGAATTTCTGGAGATTGTCGACCTCGACCTCGACCTCGACCTCGACCTCGACCTCGACCTCGACCTCGACTTCGACTTTGTTGTTGTTCTTTTCGTTGTTTTTGTTGTCGTTGTTGTTCTAAACCATCCGCATCAACTCCTATTTTAAAAGCTCTGTATTCCAATGTATTCTTTTTTAAATTGCCGGTGATTTCTTTATTAATTTTATATATCCAATCCACCCATTGATTTTTGTTTATTATGTTTTTTTTATACTCTTCTTTTAAAAAATCCTCCCTGTTATCATAACTTTTTACAGCAAAGTCTCCAAATAACGCATAGTCTTCTTTAGTTTTCAGCAATTGAAATCGTTTGATTACTTCTATAGCTTTATCAGTGAATTTCTCGCTAAAAGGAACGCTTTTTTTAGTGGAACCTTTTTCAATAGAATCACTAGCATCTTCAACGGGGTTATCATCAGTATCAATATCAATATTACCCATTTGTTGTATTTCTCGCTGAGTTTGTAACTCACCTGAAAGCTGTTTTATTCCCTCGTGAGTTTTTTCAGTTTCTGTAGCAATCTTTCCTAATACATCAATAATAGGTACTGCTCCCTCTTTAGGGATGTCGCCGTATATAGCACGTTCTGTTGCAAGTTTCATATCTTTAGTGGCTTTAGTTACAGGGGCAAAAAGTTGTTCGCTTCCAATAGAAAAGTCAGTCTGCGCTTGCTGTCTAAGTTGTAGTTTATCTCGCACGTTATCTCGAATTGGTATAAACTTTTTCAGTAATGCTAACCTCTCACGGGCTAGTCTGGTAGTTAATGCTTCTGATGTCATTATTGGAAATGCTAACGATTTTTCAATTGTCGGTTTCAATACTTGCATCAATCAAACGTCTTATAGATTTCACTTTCAAAGCAATCTCTGACCGAACTTGGTACTGTTCCCCGAGTTTCTTTCTAATTGCTTCAACTATACTAAATAGCCGAATGAATAAATTAATATCATTGTTATACAAAGAAGCATTAACCGCTTTTTGGATTCTTTTTATCAGTGAATACATTTTAGGTAGAACATATCTTCCATGTTTCAATTGTATATCAATTTGTTCAAATTCATTCAAAAGTCTGTCTTCATTCAAAAATTCAGAAAGTACGATTCCTTGATTTCTTAAATTTGATATTTCTGTGATGATAGATGTAATATCTTGAAATTCCATTTATTGAATATTATTACTAATGTATTTTCTTATCTTTAAAATATTTTTATATACAAAAAAAAAACAAAACATATACAATGCCCGTCTCTTCCTCATTCGAGTTCCGAGGCAAGAAAGGGCACATACATTAAAGACTTATACAATACCCTAACCCCCCAATCGAGTTCAAGGGCGGGTTATATTGGGTATTAGACGTGAAATCCAAGTGATTTCTTTACAAACATATAACATATAACACAAAGCCCCTCATTTGGAACCTCTTTCGCGCCAAACGACGTCAAAGAGGCCCAGAGGGGGGACAGCACATTCTTGGAACTCATTTAGTGCCTTCGCATTATATAAGCCCAAGGGCCACAAACATAGATCTCCCAATTGGAAGCTCTAACGTAACAAATGCTATATTAGGTCTTCCGGAAGATATGTTGTGGGGGGGGGACAGTACATTACATATATACAATGCAATTCAATGAATGAATATTTACAATGAATGAATATTTACAATGCGATTCAATGAATGAATATTTACAATGCGATTCAATGAATGAATATGTACAATGCGATTATATATATATATATATATATATATATATATATATATATATATATATATATATATATATATATACTAGGGACAGTACATTACATATAGGATGGTTATATATACAATGAAATGATAGGATGGTTATATATACAATGAAATGATAGGATGGTTATATGATAGGATGGTATGATAGGGACAGTACAGGACGATACAAACATGAAACGACGGGGCGGCCTACACCCAATCTACCAATCAAAAGCAACCCAAGAAATTAACCCTGGTTGCAGTTGAAAAAATTCAACCACACCATGTCAATGGCGTGGGAGTTTTGATTGGTAATATTGGGCTTCGTTTAAAGCCCCAAACTTATTACGACTCATATTATATATAAGGTGAACTAATACTGCAGTGTCAATGTGTAGGTGTGTATTTATTTTTCTAGCATTTCATAATGAATACTGTGTAGTAATTTCAATGGAAGCTAAGTATTTAAATAAAACATTAAAACAAGAAATACAACTGTTAAATAATAGCAATTGTTTTATTAATTTCTATAATATTACGATTAAATAATCGTAGTAATAATGGATTTACACGACGAGATAACTCCGTAATGGGGATCCCTGTCAATTCAGGACCTGCTATTTCTTGAATCGAGAATGATATTTTTCTGAATTTTATTACACATAGCCACACTAAAAAAACTAAACTACATGTAGCGCATTTTACTATTTTGACCTCACATACAATCTATTTTAATTTGTAATTATAAAGTAATTTCATTTTCACACAAAATCTAAACAGCGCTGTTAATGCTGTCTTTGTAATTGGGATTTTTAAAAAATCTATTAATAGAACCCTGACCTCGGCCATACATAACTCTGTCAAATTGTCTACCTACAGGTTTTTCCAACAAAACCCTAACTGCTGTTCTCAATACAGTCTTTAGAAACAAGAAATAATAACACAAAATCAAAATCCGTACATACCTGATACGTATAACCATTAAATACGTACATGAGATCACACACATCATTAATTCAATCCAATTTCACATGTTTTCTCGCACGAATTACATATCCGGGAATCAATATCGAAAGTAGGATAGTCACGTGACGATCAGTAGTAATGAGGGGAAATACGGAACAAAATAGTAATTATTGAGAGTTATCTTGTAAATAGGAAAACTTTATTCTATGTCCATTTTTCTTTGAGATAGCTGTTTGATAAATCCCTTCAGCAACTTTTCGTACTGAAGGAATACATATTCCAAAATATTTTCCCGCAGCATTCATTGAATGAAAAACTCTTTCTTCATTCGTCGTTGTATCAAATGACTGTACTGGTCTCTTTGCAACTGACTTACAAGTCCCTGTCTTTCCTTTTTTTATATTCTCTCTTTGAGAAATACACTGTAAATTTTCAAGAGAATTATTTTGAATATTAGAATCAATGTGATCAATAACACAGCCATCTTTAATCGGTCCCATATAACACTCAAAGACTGCCCTATGACAGAAATATCCCTTTCCTCCAGCAGTAAATTTCAAGTATCCTTGACTATTAACATATCCCACGGGTTTCTTTAGTCTACAGTGTCTAACAACACCATTACGAGATATTTCATAATTAACAAGTATTGGATGTGGTCTGAATTCTTGCTCCATTTATATATAATAATACTATTTGTCTAATTCATTATTTGCTTTAATTATAAATCTATTAATGTAGTCTTGAGGGGTTTTTATGATTTTGTCTTTGACAGAGTCATGGTTAGGGTTAATGATAGCGTTTTTTATTCGTTTATCATAATAACGTTTTAATTCTCTAAACCGCTTACCCCCACAATTGATACATAATTGTGATTTTCCTCTCACACCCACCCCACAATTTATGCATGGGGACGGGCCTGTCGAATTATTTCTGACACTCTGTAAGTGATATCCACAGAATTCACCTCTACACGATTTATTGCATGGGGTTACTGATCCGATCATAAGCCATTTGCAGTGATTCATTATATATAAACAAACTTTTCTATTTAAATACTTGTCTTATTTATATGAATGAAGAATTCAAGAGATTATCGGCAATCAAGCCTTGGAAAAATATTAAATTCAATCTTGATAGAACTCTCGAAGATGTACCAAAAGAGAGAATAAATAATAGAAGTCTGATTAGAAAAATACGAGATTGTGTTCATGAGTTTAAACAGGACGGCGCATCACACACCTGGTCAACATTTAAAATTGATGGTGTTGTTGATGCTAGAATGAATGATGAAACAGCAGCTATGATACTATCACAACTTGGCAATAAACGGTATTTTCTCAGAGTGAAATTCATTATCAATTTAGAATCGGGCGAATGGGTTATAAGAGACAAGTTTGAACCAATTCTCAAAGATAGGACAACAGTCGTTGTTAGCCGTGATTCCAGACCAGGGCTGTTAACTGGAATTGATAAACCATACTATGAAAAAGCGTATCCAGAAACAGCAGTCGTTTATGGGATGTATCCGTTAAATAACCCTGACATTGGAAAACTAGCACCAATGAAACAGTCAACATCAGTGGAAAAGCCACTCAACTGTGTGGCTCAACGAGTCTTAGAACACTTTGCAAATGCACTCCGTGGGAATAAATTAACCGATCTAAGACATAAAAAAATAGATGAATGGGAGCTAACAGTGAAAGAGAACGGAGCAACTATTTCCGATATAGCTAGATTGGAAAAGTCGTTGAGATTTCCGATAACCGTTTTAACGATAACTGGCGAAGTATTATACGAATCGAAACACAATAAAAACGGAGCTCCAATCAAAATTATTGATCATAACAAACACGCATGAAATTCCGCGGTTACAATATTCCCGCGAGAGAGAACAGTGAAGTATATCCCAGAAGAATTCACCAAGGATGGCATTCTCACTGAAGAAAGATTATTCGATGCTATTGCTAGTTTGTGTAAAAACGACCCTGTATCAGTATGGCTACTTCATAGTTTTGAAGATGAAGAATGTCAATTCAATCAATTTGTGAAACCTAACGGTGAATTATATCGCAGTGAAAGTCTACATAATAGGATGAAAAATCTAGCAATAAGTCTCAGTGAAAACGCTAGCGTTTTTAATGAAAAATCCGAAGATTACGAACAGTTACTTACAAATTGTTTTACAATTCCATCGGTTGCAGCTCATTTTGCAAGAAAGAAAAATAATTGGAAACCAACACGAAAAGAGTTTTTACAGGATGTTCAATCCAGCTGTTTGGAATATTATCATGGCGGTCTATGGAACGTTAAATACAATCGTGAAAGTATGATATCAGTTGATATCGTTGCCTGTTATCCAGGAAGTTTTCTAGGATATGGATTCGCTGGTGAGTATTTTAAACGGTTTGGACATCCCACACATGAAATGACTCGCGTTGCTATTAATGGACCACTGCCTGATTTTGATTTGACCGGTTTTGCTTGCGTAGTATCATTTGAATTCGCTGAAGGACTTCATCCGTGTTGTTATGTTTGGATTGGTAGACACATGGCTGAAAGGATGTGGTTACCAATAGTGTTATTGCGATATATGATTGATTGTAAAGTGTTAGTTTCGTTGATTGTCAGCGAAGCGATTATCTCATATCAAAAACAAACTAATGTCTGGTTACCAGAACCAGAATGTCTTGATAGTATAATCGATAAGTCTAGAAAACATATTGATGCTGACGAGGAGTACATCATTGAATGGTCAAAAAAGATATTTAATCAACGAAATAGTGAAGCAAAGGATCTCGGCCGAAGAATAATCGGTAAATTTACACAAGGTGGAAAAAAATTTAACTTTAAAAGACAATCCTCACGATTGATTATAGATGATGCCGAATACGACTTTGTTATTAAAGATGCAGTAGAGAAAAATAGATACGCAAATTGTAAAACAGCCTTTTTGTCCAATAAAACAAAGTTAGGTAGAATTGTTACTTACAGTGATGGAGAAAGCTCTGCATATCTACATTTGAGAGCTTCTATGCTGGGTTATGCATCTATCAATTTATTTGCAATGATAAATAGATTTCCTAGTATAGCAGTCAGAGTTGCAATTGATTCAATGTATGTCGATAAAAAATATATCAAAGAGATAACTAAATTTACTAATAGCGAAGAGACTTGGGGAACATGGCGAATTAAACGTGAAATACAATGCGATTATTCTGAATCAGCAGACGTTGAGATTAAAAGCAGTTACCTAAAGAACGATAATTCTATCAGTGAAAAATCTATGTCTAAAGCACCACCGATATCAGATCCAATTTGTAGATATAAAACAGTTTATTTAAACGGTTGTGGTGGATCTGGAAAGACAACACGTGCGATAGAATTATATCGAGAGAGAACGTCCATGATTGTACTCACACCAACCCATAGACTAGCGAGAGAGACATTTGGATTCATGATAGTCGACAGCTTCAGTTTCATAGTTATCTTAAATTCCCGACATTTCCAGCGAGGATTGTGATTTACAGGTCAAATCCTTTGTAATTAAGGCCCAGCCGGTCTATTACTTTGGGACATGAACCCCAGGGTACCAGAGTGTTCTAGAAGGATTGGTAATTTTAAAAATGTTCTGATTGATTCATTGCATAAATGATAAACAGTTAATAGTGTGGATCTGTATGGTCAACCAGTTTGTTGTAGAAGTCTCCACTTATTGGTTAAAGGATCTTGTCTGATTAATTCGAAGAAATTGATTACTGAATATAGAGCAACAACTGATGAGCGTTTAGTGATTTAACAAAACTAGACTGTAGTGTTACACACAATGGAATTCAATTAAAATGTTAGCCTTATGTTTGTTGTGTGGTGTGTTGTTGTGGTGGAGGTTGTGTTTTGTAGTCCAGCCAATACCAAAATAACAAGTTCCGAACGCATTAGAAAATCATGACCTTTGTTTTTCGTCTACACAAGAAAAATTCAACGTTTGGGGTACGTTGTGCTGATGAGCGAATTCCACTTGGAACCGCGAAACAAAATATTGAAGTTGAAATAGCATGGCTATTACGGAGGTTAGACTCTAATCCGTTTAAACTATTTTAGGTTAGATTGACAAAATTAAACTGTTTGGAGATTATTGCATTTTGCTTAGAAATCACCAGGGGCCCTTGGCTGTGTGTAAACCTCCGTTACATTACTGCATCTCACATCATCTGGGGCTAAGTCAAGATTCGTTGATGGATATTGATAATGCATTGATGTACTTATCTTTGGTTCTTTCGCGGATCCCAGGTTCCCTCCAACAATTAATACTGGCTGCAAGATTATTTGATGCTAAAAATCTTTAAGAGAAAACACACACACTTTTGGATACAACTTGTCGAAAAAAGTCCATATTTAATACAAAATTATCTTGTTTACAACACACGCTACACTAAAACTAATAAAAAACAACAACGAGAATTTATATTGATTTCTAATGTAATAAGATTTAAATGTACAACAAATATCATGCCACTAGACGCCAGTGAACTTTGTATTTATTGCCGACTCGACATAGTTTTAAAGACCCTATTTTTCACTTGTAACAGCAAACATTAACATTTTAGTCATATTAGAATGAATGAGCATTAAAATTGTTTTGTAGTGAAATTTGTAATGGATAGAGTTTATGTTATCCATTTTAATTTGGTTTCGTTTCGAATGGACTTTGTATTGAATTCAATGCAAAAAAGTGATTTCAGTTGATATGAGTCGAAATTACAGTACAGTTCGGAGTGTATCAGGTTTGATGCAGGCCATGTCTCTTTTGAAATAAGTACTTTAAATGCAGAGCTAAATCCATATAGGATATTACCTTCTTTTACCAGCTAAGGCACAATGTTCTATAATATTCTCACTTTAACATGCACCGAGAAGTGGCCTGATCATACATTATTGTTTCTATGTCGTATATTCTTCTTTGTATTGTCAACTTTATAAGATTGCTTTCGCTATCATGTAAAAGTCTTTATGCTACAGTTATTCTCTATTGCTTTTGGCATCATCTACCATCATGTAACAACTTGCTACCTATCTTACTGTCGTTTTTGCTTGGTTAATTCTTCTTGCTATTGTATATTCTCTATCGTTCTGAAATGTTTTCTATTAAATGTTCATTCTTCTATCCTCTGTATCACGTTTTTAACGCTATATGTACCCGTTCTACGTATTGTATCATGTCTCTATGAGTCGTTTCATGTTTCATGTTGATAGTACAGTCTCACGCTATTGTATCTTCTTTTTCGCATCATGTATCATCTTCTAGCTACATGTAATTGCTTCTCACTATCATGTATCATGTCTATTATCCTATCAGAATCAAGCTCACGCTTCATGTAAGTCTGACTTTGTGTTTCAGTATCATGTTTCCCTCGCTTTAAATCATGCATTATCGCTACATGTTAGGCTTTATCGTGTAACATTCATGGGTAAAAAAATAAATCAAAGGGAAATACAACTTATTGGTGACTAATCATTTAGCTATTTAAGTCCGTTTAGCTGTTGTGATACATCCATTTAACTGTTATGGTGACCAATCTTTAAGTTACGATGTTTTTCAACATTGTTTAACGCTTAGGAGGTTATCACTAATTCACTTAATTTTTTCCGATTAGTCGTTTCGACGAATATAAATAGTCCCATACTCTTAAAGCATATGCAAGTTCCTAGACTAAATAATTTGCCTTTTAGTGATTTTGTATACAATCCTGAGCCATTTTTCTTCAAAGGGATTAAATTTCGGGAATACGTGTTTAAGATAAAATTTTAATTTCAATGCTTGTGCTTTGTTGTTTGGGCAATACGGTTATTGTGGGCTTGTTTGAAATTCATGCATAGACATGTTTTAAAATCAATAGCTTTATCTATTTTCAGGTAACAGCTTGTTTATTCATCAACGTCTGATATCCAAAATCCTAAATCATGTACAACTGGAGTAAGGTGTTTTTTCCAAAGGTATTTTAACCCACCACACGCGGATTACACACCAATCCACAAAATCACACACCGATTAGCTTATGTTGAAAAGCGAATGGAAATTGTTTGTTTGACCCACATGTTATAAACTCAGTAATCGCACATTGTTTTAGTAATGAGTTAATCTAAAATCTTACTTTACCTGTTTTACACTTAACATATTTAGATCCACACTTTAATAATCAGGTTGAATGCATAATTGATTGTTTTCAGACGAACTAAAAGCAGGAAAGTGCTGATGACATCACGCAGAGCGGTTCCGACTAATTTGCCAATTGCCATTTTTTTTAATTTGGGCATTGGATCGTAAATATCAGAATTGTTTAAAGTATGAGTAGTGCAAAATTTATATTGTATTTTATTTGTTGCTCAATTTTCCAGCGTTGGAATTGTTCAACTTCTTATGAATGCCTAAAAGTCTTAGTTAAGAAAATGATCTTTGAAGTTGACATGATCTTTATAGTAAGATTTGATGATTTGCACTATAGAGTGAAATCTCAAAGTAACCTAATAATGGACAATTTGTTTACGATGAATGATAATGTTAGAAAAGGGGCATCAAAAGAAAAACCCATAGATATTTTTCCGAGGTTAAATTAAAAAAACCGAAGTTTGAATAGTCAACTCAACGACAATACTCAAATCCACAATAATTCGAACCACATATACATGCTAAATACTTCAAGCTGATCATTCAAACGGCATTCTCAAACATAACCACGAAATATCTTCAGACATTGTGTTATTCCATAGGAGTTAATTTATTTAAAAATTCACTATCGGTATTCTAATATCCTTGATTTTAACTTAATAAATTTAACACGACGACCACCGGTAAACACAAATCTACACACGAACACAAAATAATTGGTTAAATAATTTGTATTAATAAGCATGGATAATAAACTATATTTATAGATGACAATTTAGTGTTATGACATATTATTACCACGATGAACAATCGCTAAAGGCTGTATTGTTAAAACTTTAATACTTATTTTTTGGTTTAAAATATAATGTAGAAGGTTCCAGGCACCTTAAGGTAACTTTAATCGTATTATTTCGCAAAAATTGTGAGCTAGTATGGCTACAATTTTCATTGGTTATGACCAATGTCTTTACGACAATTCCCGCTAATGAATCCATTGAAAATTTGGGGGTACCCTTAACAATGTATATTCAGGTTAAAAATTTTTGAAAGGATTTGTAGGAAGGCCTTTGGCATCTGAGGCTTTTTTTTTTTGTCGCAAAAGTTGTTGGGATTACGATTTACTGTGCTAATCTATTTATGTATATGTCTTTCTATATCTATAACCCTGTCTATAACCACGTCTATATGTCCATGTCTCTATGTTTGTGTATGTAATTGTCATTTGTCCCAAGAGTGGCACATTTTCAGGGCAGCTCCTCGTCACACTGTTCCGCCCGATTGAGGTCAGCCACTTGCAACATTGGTACCATTGTTTTCCCAGTGTCCAGTACTATGACGTGACCCCTGCTCGATTATTATTGTACATAGACAGGCCCAATACATTGCCTCTATACATTCTCTATGTTAAATCAAATTGTCCCTAGACAGGCCCACGCATGTTAAAGTCCCGTTTGTCCCCAGAGTGCCGGGACCATTTTTTAACATGGAAGACGCATTGTCACTAGCGTGTCATCTTTCACTATTTACTTACGAGAGAAAGATAGGCGTAAACAAGGGTGCTAATTAATACATGAAAATATTTTTATCTCATTCTCTGAAAATTGCCGAATTTTACACCTTCTGATTCCACGCGATACGTCTAGACTAAGCAGCCTCAGTTACAAACACTTTAAAGTTAAGTGTGCACTGGAACAAGATGATATTTCGTGTTCGCAGCATTCCCCTCAAAGTAAAACTGCTTGGCTAATAATCATTCTTTGACTCTTTTATCTGTAGGATTGCAGGTTTGTATGCGTAGTAAGCCGGTGTATACATGATTTGCAAACGTAGTATGGCGGTATTTTATCGCTGCATAAAGGATTTCCTGGTGTTTATAGATATTTAACGGCACATAACCACAGAACGGTTACATTGTGCCGAACAAAAAGGAATAATGTTACTTGCCCAGTGAAAGACAGCAGTGGCTGACCAAGCCTGTTCTGGGAAGGTTTGGACCATCTGCTTCCAGCCAGTTCTGGCCGGTTCCAGGAAATTTTTTTTAAAAAATTAAAAAAGTTGATCAGATATTAGAACTGGAACCTGTATCCTTTCGATCGCTGTCTAGCATTTTAACAACTAAGCGACTGCGGTGAGACGTTGCAAATATTACTGTACCAGTCAGCATTAGCAATAAAAGCATAGGAAGAAAAGAATGAAATCCAATATAAATTTCTCTCAATTAGCGACCCTTACCTTATTAAGTAGTAAATATTGGTGACAGGCTCCCCCTGTCGGACAAGATGAGTATCATATGGAAAGCTCTCCTTGTACAGCGCCATAGTCAGCTGTTTCCGGTACTTTGGAGCCCAGTTTGAGAAGAGTCGGTGGTTTTTGACGAAATTCTGTTTTTCCTCGAATTCTTGCGCTAGAACATCCCTAACGGCACGGTTATAGAGTGCTCTATCCACCACTAGGAGGTCAGTCTTTTCCTCTGCAATAATAGTAGCAGTTCGAATGCAGTCCTCCGATATCAGGGCCACCTCTCCGAAAGGGACACCAGATTCTAAATTTGAAATTGTATTTTGTTGCTACGCAAAGAAGTGAATTTCAAAAATGTTGTAAAAGTTTCCATACATTATTTGGAAAATTTGTAGAATGTATAGCAGCTTTATTTGCAAATTTCAAAGCATTTCAGTTCAATATTAAGCAAACTTCTATTATGCTGGCAATAATTTGTGAAACATTATTAATGGGCATGTGTTGTTTTTAATTTAAATGTAAAGAAAATTATCGTTTCATTAAACCAAAGCTCTATGGCCAGTTTCCACAAAGAAAAGTATAATTTCTTTTCTAACATTTCTAACTACTTCCTTTTTTAAACATCTATTTTTCTCCTCCAACTCGTGCTACTACTCAAACTACTAATACTACTCAAACTACTACTACTACTACTACTACTACTACTACTACTACTACTACTACTACTACTACTACTACTACTACTACTACTACAGAACCTCGATTTTTTAATTACAAAGTTAAAACTCTCACCAAGACTGCAGACGAAGTTCCCAAGTTTTGATCTGTCCAGTTCACCATCTTTAGTCAGAGCTCCGATCTGTGCAAGCGCTTTAGTCTCGTCCCCTTCCTCCTCTTTGTCCTTGTTGATGATGAAAATGGAGATCTTCCCACCAAGTATGATGTAAAAACTACAAAGAATTATCATGAAGCAAATTCAAAGTTTTCCCCTGGTGACTGCTATAACGATACTGATGACTAGAAAAATATTAGCCATGAAGCATTTATTTGGAAAGATGCCTTGACATGCCAGCCTAACAATAATTAAAACAAGACGGAACATGTTTCAAAAGTTAAAAGTACTTTCTTAGCAAACTGAGGAGTAGACAAATGTTTCGATAAATGGTCCCTAAAATGATTAACCAGCTTATTCAGAAGCTAAAGTTTTCATTTTACACTGAACATGTTTTGTTTTCTTTCGTACGATTTTAGAAACATTTTTAAATTTCTTTATTTGAGGAATATATTCTTTTGCCTGCGACTATTTTCACTTTAACCTTGAACCTTTTGGGACCCGTTGATTGCAAGGAATATCTCGTTCCAAAGCCTGTAACTAGCTAATTGGCATAATCTGGCCGATCTTTCATAAATCTCTTTTGACTTGTCTAAGAAATCGGCTAAGAATATGGACCCATAGTGAGATGTATGTAAACGTAAAGTTATGTCCAGCATCTCAGAAGTTTGACTCAGTGAGATCTCTTTGAAGATAAGTTACTGGTAGCATCTCAGAATTTTGACCCAGTGAGATCTCTTTGAAGTTAAATTTACTGGTAGCATCTCAGAAGTTAGATTCAGTGAGATCTCTTTTGAAGTTAAAGCTACTGGCAGCATCTTTGAATTTTGACAAAGTGAGATCTCTTTGAAGTTAACTTACTGGCAGCATCTCAGAATTTTGATTCAGTGAGATTTCTTTGAAGTTTAGTTACTGGCAGCAATTTAGAATTTTGACCCAGTGAGATCTCTTTGAAGTTAAAGTTACTGGCAATATCTCAGAAGTTTGATTCAGTATGATCTCTTTGAAGTTACGTTACTGGCAGAATCTCAGCAGTTTGATTCATTGATATCTCTTAAAAGTTAAAGTTACTGGCAGGATCTCAGAATTTGACCCAGTGAGATCTCTTTGAAGTTATGCTACTGGCAGCATCTCAGAATTTTGATCCGGTGAGAGTTCTTTGAAGTTTAGTTACTGGTAGAATCGCAAATGTTTGATTCAGTGAAATCTCTTTGAAGTTAAAGTTACTGGCAGTATTTCTGAATTTTGTCCCAGTGAGATAATTTTAAGTGAAGTTACTGGAAGCATCTTCGAAGTTTGACCCAGTGAGATTTCTTTGAAGATAAGTTACTGCCAGCATCTCAGAATTATGACCCAGTGAGATCTTTTTGAAATTAAGTTACTGGCAGTATTTCAGAATTTTGACACAGTGAGATCTCTTTGAAGTTTAGTAACTGGCATCATCTTAGAATTTTGACCCAGTGAGATCTCTTTTGAAGTTAAGTTACTGGCAGCATCTCAGAATTTTGACCCAGTGAGATTTCTTTAAAGGTTAGTTACTGGCAGCAGCTCAGAAGTTTGACACATTGAGATTTCTTTTAAGTTAAGTTACTGGCAGTATCTCAGAAGTTTGATTCAGTATGATCTCTTTGAAGTTACGTTACTGGCAGAATCTCACCAGCCTGATTCAGTGAGATATCTTTGAATTTAAAGTTACTGGCAGCATCTAAGAAGTTTGATTCAGTGAGATTTCTTTGAAGTTAAAGTTACTGGCAGCATCTCAAAATTTTGACCCAGTGAGATCTCTTTGAAGTTAAGTTACTGGCAGCATCTCAGGATTTTGATCCAGCGAGATCACTTTTAAGTTAAGTTTCTGGTCGAATTTCTGAATTTTGACCCAGTGAGATCACTTTAAAGTTAAGTTACTGGCAGCATCTCAGAAGTTTGACCCAGTGAGATCTCTTTGAAGTTAAGTTGCTGGCAGCATCTCAGAAGTTTGACCCAGTGAGATTTCTTTGAAGTTAAGTTACTGGCAGCACCTCAGAATTTTGACACAGTGAGATCTCTTTGAAGTTAAGTCACTGGCAGCATCTTAGAATTTTGACCCGGTGAGATCTCTCTCTGAAGTTAAGTCACTGGCAGCATCTTAGAATTTTGACTCAGTGAGATCTCTTTGAAGTTAAGTCACTAGCAGCATCTTAGAATTTTGATCCAGTGAGATCTCTTTGAAGTTAAAATTAGGGTCATCATTTCAATATTAAACTTAAAAATAAACAACTTGTTTTAAAATCAATGCTAAATTAATTTATATTACCATATGCTACGAAATCGTCATCTAAACTCGCAAGTGAGTTTATACTTTCTCTTGTACCCAATCAAAATTTGGAAGACAATTATATATGCCGGTTCCCAGAAAATATCCTATTTAGTGACGTTATTCGCGCAAAATTGACGTCATTCGCATAATGGCGAGTGGGAATATATTTTGGAAGCTTTACACAGCATTGTCTAGTTCAAACAGACCATATGGTGTGTCTGTGTAATGTTTCTTTCCTACCAGCAGATCGAGACTGTCCTCAAATATTGGCAAAACGATGCTATTTGCCGATAAAATGAAATGATGTCGTTAGTACTGTGATAATAAGATGTGATATCATCTAACCTTGGACATTTTTATTCGCTGATTGGGGCACAACTCCTGTATCGGTAATGGTGAAAATGTGTCTTTTTATATTTTCTATATTGTTGTAGCTTAAATTGTTGCAGAATATATCTTCAGAAGAAAGGTTAAAATAGGTAGAGGTGTCTTTTGGTTGCATTTTAACATAGTTAACCTAAATTCCCTCTGTAGGTAACAACGATAAGGGAAACATTTTACAAGCCCTAGAGTTCTCAGAGCCAAACGAGTCTGGGTGAATGAAACTGGCCTCTTGAATGGAATAATAATGCTGGTTACAGATCCGGTGAAGTGGTAAGGGGTAGACATTAATTAATTTCCGGACTATTTTCAAAGTTATTTTTGGTCTCATAACCACCAAAAGTGTGAGGTAGCAATCAATGGACGTTTTTATTGAAACTTGGGACTCTTTATGAAACCGGAACTTGCTAAATAAATATCTAGTGAAACGTTTCCAAGCCTAAACTGGCAAGGCAATATTAAATGCAGATATCTGCTGAACTATGCCTACCGTTTTGGCTATGCCATAATTGGCAAAAGAGTGACAAAGTCCCACGACTGCTAAGTTTGAATCTTATCCCTGAACTTCATTGATTCTTTGAAAGCTTTATGTTAGCATTTGCACAATGGAAATAATTTTTATTTACGATTTGCAAAAGATGGTGTTTGATGGCATTTGTAGCCATAAAATTATTTGCAGTATGACGCAGTTATCAGCAGAGTATAATGTGTGTATGTGTGTGTGTGTGTGAGTGTGTGTGTGTGTGTGTGTGAGAGAGAGAGAGAGAGAGAGAGAGAGAGAGAGAGAGAGAGAGAGAGAGAGAGAGAGAGAGAGAGAGAGAGAGAGAGAGAGAGAGATAACTTGTTTATTTTATCATGGAGCCAAAACAGTGGTCAGACATGAAAAAAATGTTCTGATAAGGTATAACATTTATATTCTTTTAGATAAGGTTTTGTATTAAGATAAAGATGAACGTAAGGAAGAAAATGGCAATAAGACAGAAGTTGCATTGCCATAAATCAGTGGATTATTAATTTGTTTACCAGTCTCCTCTGTCTCCTTGACGAATAATAATGTTATCTCTTTCGAAGTTCACGATTCCACAGTTCCGAACAATGTCTTTTAGACAATCTGAAAAATAAATCGGGTACAATAATTACACTAAACTCTTATTGCTCTTTATACGTGTATACAACGTATTGGCTGCAAAGTTGCCTTAACATATTTGTTACCTGTTTATTTAGACTTTTGTAGCTAGCATGACAACCCATCGTTAAAATTCATCCGGAGATTGTCAAATTTGCATTGCAGATTAGCACTTTAAAATTCCAACTTCAAAGCGAACAGAATGAAGCGGTCATGCTGAATGTGTTCATGCGTTAAACGACAGAGGAATAAGCCCAGAAGATAAACAGAACACTGCAGAATATATTTGTAATAAACAACTATAAAACCTTATCTCTGAGGACTCGTTTGAAACTTTGTCATCAGGCTTTCATTCTATTTAGAGAAAGTTTGAAATTGTTTTCCATTAACTGGTCGTAAAAATTCATTGTTCCAAATCAGCCAGACATACAATAGTACTGAAATTCTAATCAATAAATTACAGTGATGGGGCAGTGCGAATCTAGCATATAAAACTAGATCACCAATCAGGTCGTCTAGTGGTTAGATCGTCTGCCTCAGATACTGGAGGTCACGGGTTCGAACCCCAGCCGAGTAATACCAACAACTTATAAAAATGGTACTAACAGCTGCCTCGCTTGGCGCTCAGCATTAAGAATTTAATGTTTGGACTGGTCGGTCTGGTGTCAGTGTAACGTGACTTGGTGGGACACCATACTAAATGTCTACGGCATGATAGCCAAGTATTAGACATCACTATATACTCTCACACTGCAGATATGACTGAAAAATTGTTAAAGCAACGTTAAAAATCCAAAATCACACACATCTCCAATCTAAGCAACGGTTCCGATATTTGACACGCCTTTACTTTTAAAACTGGTATGCCGATCAATAGGTCAATATAAAAAGATAACAAGCCTTGAATAAGGACTTCGCTCTAACGCATTTAAATGGCTCTTAATAGCGTTGCTTCGTACAAAGCAATAGTTCTTTGCTTATAGTTTTCTTTCCCGTGGACAGAAAACTCTCAGTAGGCAAAACTTACCCATAATATTTTAATCAAATTCGAGTTTTATACATTGTTTGTTTATATTCAGATTTTTCGCCCATAATACTTTCAGTTTTATAAAAAAAAAATTATAAATTTCATTAGAATTCACTTTTCTATCTCTATGTAAACTTTAAATTCATATAGTTACTGTGCACAAGATTTCTGAGCCAGTTTCTAGAATGTCGAATTTGCCATGTATCGTGGCATGAATGGTGGAATGTTCTGAAAGGTAAACCCTGCAATCCACACAGTAATCCACACAAATATTAGCGACTATAAAATTTGCTCGAATTGAACGAGTTGGTTTACTTTTTGGGATATGATTCAATATTAAATATTAGTATATTTAATTTTCCCAAATCTAGCGCATTTATTCGTGAAATGTGAACTATACATTACTTAGAGGAGTCGTGTCATAAAACATATTATACAGGAGTCCTATGTCATAAAACTTAGAATACAGGAGTCCTATGTCATAAAACGTAGAATACAGAAGTCTTATGTCATAAAGCTTAGAATGCTGGAGTTCTATGTCATAAAACTTAGAATACACGAGTCCTATGTCATAAAACTTAGAATCCTGGAGTCCTATGTAATAAAACTTAGAATACAGAAGTCTTATATCATAAAGCTTAGAATGCTGGAGTCCTATGTCATAAAACTTTGAATCCTGGAGTCCTATGTCATAAAACTTAGAATACAGAAGTCTTATGTCATAAAACTTAGAATACAGAAAACCTATGTCATAAAACTTAGAATACAGGAGAATATGTCATAAAACTTAGAATACAGAAGTCCTGTCATAAAACTTAGAATACGGGAGTCCTATGTCATAAAACTAAGAATACAGGAATCTTATGTCATAAAGAACAGTATACAGGAGTCCCATACAATAATGATGGGTATACAGGAGTCCTTTATCATCAAGATTATTGTACAGGAATCCTATATCATAAATATTTGTATATAGGAGTCCTATGTCATGAAGATTTGCATATAGAAGTCCTATGTCATTAAGATTTGCAAATAGGAGTCCTATGTCATGAAGATTTGCATGAGTCCTATGTCATGAAGATTTGCATATAGGAGTCCTATGCCATGAAGATTTGCATATAGGAGTCCTATGCCATGAAGATTTGCATATAGGAGTCCTATGTCATAAACAAAGTGATACAGGCGTCATATGCAATAAAGATTTGTATACAGGAGTCATGTGTCTTAAAGATTGTTATACAGGCTTTATATGTAATACTGATTTGAAAAGGAGCCATATGTCATAGTGATTGCTATACAAGAACATATAAAATAAAGATTTATTTACAGAAGTCCTGCATGATAAAAATTGTTATACTGGAGCCATATGTCATAATGATTTATATACACGAGTCATATGTCATAAAGATTAGTGTACATGAGTCATATGTCATAAAGATTAGTGTACATGAGTCATATGTCATAAAGATTAGTGTACATGAGTCATATGTAATAAAGATTAGTGTACATGAGTCATATGTTATAAAGATTAGTGTACATGAGTCATATGTTATAAAATTTAGTTTACTGGAGTCACATATCATACGGACTGGTAGACATTAGTTATATGTCATACGGATTTCTATACAGGATCTATGTACAAAAAAACATTATTGTATATGAATCATATGTGACAATCACTGTTATTCAGGAGTCACATGTCACATAAATTAATATCCAGGACTTGCATGCCCTAAAAATTAATATCCAGGATTTGTATGCCATAAAAATTAATATATAGGACTTGTATGCCATAAAAATTACTATCCAGGACTTGTATGCCATAAAATTTAATATCAGGACTTGTATGCCATAAATTTAATATCAGGACTTGTATGCCATAAAATTTAATATCAGGACTTGTATGCCATAAATTTAATATCAGGACTTGTATGCCATAAAATTTAATATCAGGACTTGTATGCCATAAAAAAATTAATATCCAGGACTTGTATGCCATAAAATTTAATATCAGGACTTGTGTGCCATAAAATTTAATATCAGGACTTGTATGCCATAAAAATTAATATCCAGGACTTGTATGCCATAAAATTTAATATCAGGACTTGTATGCCATAAATTTAATATCAGGACTTGTATGCCATAAAATTTAATATCAGGACCTGTATGCCATAAAAATTAATATGCAGGACTTGTATGCCATAAAATTTAATATCAGGACTTGTATGCCATAAAATTTAATATCAGGACTTGTATGCCATAAAAATTAATATCCAGGACTTGTATGCCATAATTGTTAGTATGCAGGAGTCATATGCCATAAGGAATCATACTTATTTATAGCATGCACAGCGCTTTTATGAAGAAAAAAAACAACAACATACTATGGCCAATGCTTTTATGAAAAAAGAAACCATAAACAATTTCGCTGGTTATCATGTTGGTTGTTACAAAATAACTCTGTGGGTATTGGTAAATAGCTTTTAATTCCCTTGCTTGGTTTACGATTGACAGATGCAGCTTGGCATCACTTTGTGTTTGTTCCTCTCAAATGTATGCTGCCTCTGCTTGTGTATTTTCATTTTCTGGACTTCAAATGTAAGTTGGAAAGAAAATTAGCTTAAAACTTGTTTATATTTTAGCTTTATTTTTTCATATATGAAAACTCATATATTGCTTTTTAAGAAGTTTGTATTGTCTACTCTTGCAAAATTAGATTTGCCTATTTTAATATGTGCTAAAGTTTAGTGTACTTTTGACTAGCTAAGGTTCAGTTTTCGATCAGTTGGGTGCGTTAGGCAGTGCGTTATTTCCTTAGAACCATATATAAAATGATGTAATCACAGTGCATGAAAGTGACATAGAGGTATCCAACGTTTACTCCAATATGCTTGTGACAAATGAGCATAACTTCATTGCATATCGGTAACGCTTTGAGAAATGCATAAAGGCTGTAGAGTGTAACCTTAATGCCATAGTTACCTAATAACTTTTGCGAAATCTTAGCATCAGATAGGAGTTATGTATGCATTCATGCTACACTTTTGTGTTCACTGACAATATTTGTAAACAATTGGTAACGTATAGTTCTGCATGTTATTATTTTTGGGACATTATAATTTTATCACAGTTTGTAATTAAAAGAGCTGAACTTAATAATTTACAAGATTCCTGAAGTCATGAAATTTAAAAGCGATTTCACACTGAACGAATGTCCTTAACTGTCGTCGACCACGCCGGGTGTAATCGAATTTCCGGTTTCATGAGTTCATGAATTGTTTAAAGAATGAAGTGCAGTTCGTAGGAAATGCATGGGGTTTTACAGTCTTCAAGATCAAAGTCCTAGGGAATACTAACCTAGCAGCGTTCGGGTTAGGTATTATAAACCCTTTGATCAATGCTTTTCCAATTTAATTATATATTTTATGTGTGAGCGGTGGGTATATTGCTTTACGATTTATATTCCAATAAATTCATTTAAACGATCAAATTAAATAGATGAAACCCTTTAAACTGTTTGTGCATATTTCGCAGATATAACGCCACATCTTAGTAATACTTTAGTACAATGCATAATTACATCTGTTAATTAGGTAATTATGCTTTAGTACAAGGCATAATTACATCTGATAATTACTTAATTATACTTTAGTACAATGCACAATTACCTCTGTTAATTACTGAATTATACTTTAGTACATACCATAAGAATATATGTTAATTGCTTAATAATACTTTAGAATTCGTACAGTGCATAATAAAATCTGTTAATTACTTAATTATGCTTTAGAAACATGCATAATTACATATAATAATTAATTAATTATAATTTAGTTCAATGCATAATTACATCTATTAATCACTTAATTATAATTTAGCACAATGCATAATTTAATATGTTAATAAAAGAGAAATTCTCTTTGAATCGTGTTTGACTACACTCGTCAATTAGATTTTTAAACTTATATTCATTTCTATTTTCACGCATCACACAATTTTAAATCTGGATTTTCAGTGACTTATTAAATTAAAATTAGAATTAAATGAATATAACCAGCTCTGCCGGCGCACTGGATGTGTAGTTTTTGCATTTAGACATGAATACATACGGTATGTTTCTGGTATAACATAAATTCACTTCAAAACGGTTTCTTATTTGTCCAGCATTAGTTTTGTACAACGGTTACTTAAAAAACAGCACAAAGCACAAGAAACATCCATGCAATACTAGAAATTTCTTATAAGATGGAACACCCGTGTAAAGTAAGATACGATGTGATGAAATATAAACTAAAGAATGAGACCATAAAATTATCCCGCCAACACAGCAATTGGACTTTTGATCAACACTGCAATCAAACCTGTGATCAATACAGCATCGGGCTTTTGATCAACAACAATCAGAACTTTTTTTTATCAACACAGCATTTGATCAAAACAGCAATCGGATCAACACAGCAATAGCCCCTTTGGTCAATACAGCAATCGGACTTTTGATCAACACTGTAATAGCACCTTTGGTCACCACGGCAATTGGACTTTTGATCAACACAGCAATAACACCTTTGGTCAATACAGCAATCGGACTTTTGATCAACACTGTAATAGCACCTTTGGTCAATACAGCAATCGGACTTTTGATCAACACCAATCAGTCTTTTTGATCAATACAGCATTCTATCAACAAAACAATCGGACTTTTGATCAATACTGTAATAGCACCTTTGGTCAACACGGCAATTAAACTTTTGATTCCAATCAGAATTTCTGATCAATACATCATTCGATCAACACAGTAATCGGACCTTTGGTCAACACAGCAATCGGACCTTTGGTCAGCACAGCAATCGGACCTTTGGTCAACACAGCAATTTGACCTTTGGTCAGCACAGCAATCGGAACTTTGGTCAGCACAGCAATTGGACTTTTGGTCAACACAGCAATCGGACCTTTGGTCAGCACAGCAATCGGACCTTTGGTCAACACATCAATTTGACCTTTGGTCAGCACAGCAATCGGACCTTTGGTCAACACAGCATTCGGACCTTTGGTTAACACTTGACGAAAGATTTATATTCTTCAGCTCGTATTAGACATATGAACAATTGACAAAAAAAAATTATGTGAAAGAAAAACAACACAAATCAGATTTTATGCTACTTTTGCACAGTCAGATTGTTTAATTTTGTTTATGATCCTGAACTTTCTCCTCTTTGATAAACTTCTCCCAACAGACTATGCATAAAATTATTATTATTATTATTATTATTATTATTATTATTATTATTATTATTATTATTATTATTAGTATTAGTAGTAGTAGTAGTATTAGTAGTAGAAGTTGTTGTTGTTGTTGTTGTAGTAGTAGTAGTAGTATTTGTAGTAGTGGTGGTAGCAGTAGTGAGGAATAAAACTGAATATATTGTATCGTGTATAGTTTACTTTAAAAATTATTAGTTTTTTTTCCTAAAAATTTTAAAACATTAAATTATATAATAGAATTGAAATATCGATAATTAAACATCTACATCGAGAAGAACTGGGACAAGCTTACTAGTATTTGACCGGACTATAACTTGGTTTCTTATCACTATTGTATGAAGAAGTGCAGAAGAATTCCCTGTGTACACTTTAAAGTGATAGCATCTTTGTAACTAAGTACACCGATTCTCTAAACATGTATTGCATTATTAACTGCACTCTTAGCTGAAGATTTAGATAAAAGTATATATGCGAGATTTATTCTCCAGTATACATCTCTTATCTAATCCTCTTTATGCTAATGGTGTGGACAAAAATAGAGTTTACGCTAGCGAGGGGTAATTTTCCTAAGAGATAATTTACTTAAAACCTTAAAGCGAAATTCTTGGCTAACATGGTTCTAGTTTAGCGTGTTTCGAGTTAATGATAATTATACCTTGTTATTTATCCTTTGAAGAGATTTTTAATCAATCACAGTTGCGAATGACAAAATATGTTTACCACACGTTGTATAAATACAGTCAATATATTTACCACACGTTGTATAAATACAGTCAATATGTTTACCACACGTTGTATAAATACAGTCAATATGTTTACCACACGTTGTATAAATACAGTCAATATGTTTACCACACGTTGTATAAATACAGTCAATATGTTTACCACACGTTGTATAAATACAGTCAATATGTTTACCACACGTTGTATAAATACAGTCAATATGTTTACCACACGTTGTATAAATACAGTCAATATGTTTACCACACGTTGTATAAATACAGTCAATATGTTTACCACACGTTGTATAAATACAGTCAATATGTTTACCACACGTTGTATAAATACAGTCAATATGTTTACCATATGTTGGATGAATACACTCAATATGTTTACCACATGTTGGATAAATACGGTTTATTTATCAGTAAAGTTACTAATATTTTAAAATTGTATCTTGTCTTAACATGATGTTTGTTTATTCAAATTTCATGCAAACAAAATGATTCCAATGATTACTTAAATGAATTAATTTACATCATAGCACTAATTTTCTTTGGAGTGTGTGTATTTTGGATTTTTATCTTAGCTTTAACAGTATTTCATTTGTATCGTTACGATTTCTGCAGTGTTGCAGTTATAGTGATGTCTAGCATTGGGCATCATATCGCAGTCATGTAGCATGATGTCCCACCCAGTCACATTATCCTGACTCAAGTCTTAACATTTACCCCTCAAAGCTGAGCGCCAATCGTGGCAGCTGTTGGTACAAATTTTATAAGCCAAACTTTGGCTTGACTCGGCCGAGGTTTGAATCCACAACCTCCCAGATCTGACGTGCAGAGCCGTTTTAATAAGTTTGGAGGCCCTAGGCAAAAGCTCTAAACTATAAAGTAACCAGAATTGCGCCTCAATGTCTCAGTCTCAGATACAGAGTATTGTATTGCATTTCGATGTTAATGCGTGTCATTGTGTTAAATTTATTACTAAAGTACTAAATTGCTAACACGACCGACACCGAAATTTTGTTTTTGGGCCTCCGAGGAGCCCCTGCTACGCTTGGTCCTAAACACGTTTTTCGCGTGCCTATGACTTAAAAAAGCACTACCAACGTGGACGCTCCAACCATTAGACCACTGGAGCGGTCCAAGCTCTGCAGATACTCTGTAATAGAATGCGTGTGTCAGTCTGTCTGTCCATACGCCCGTCCATTATATCTCCCAAACAGTCGAATTGCTGTTATCCGTTAGTATGACAGCCATTTACAAAAATGGGGTAAAGGCACAATTTTCACCTGGGGTCCCTGGGATATGGTTAGTAGCTCAAAAATACAAAATTAATTTAATTACAAATGCTTTTGCTTCGGATATTGTTGACAAAACGTCATTCATCACAGGAAAAAGTACATGTAATACATTGGGATATAGGATAGAGGAGAGAACATACGGACTAATTGGGGGAAAAAACAGGACTAAGATGAAAGTGTTTAATTATATTCTGGATAAAATCCGGATGGGTTTTGAATGTATGCTATCCAACTTGTTCTATATTTTCAATGTTCAGTAAGAGTTAAAGCAAAAAATCTCGTTTTAAATACATAGTTTACGATATTAGCTCGTTTTTCTGCCATTTAGTAAGAATTTATCTTTAAAAGTCATAAAGTAAATGTGTGAGTTTTAATTATTATACCGGTTTACCATGGTATATTTTTTTCCACAATGGTATAGTACGTTTAAACTGCATTTCATACCAATTATTTTAATGACTTGTTACTACTGCAATCAACCTTGATATCAACAAAATCACTCCATTATTTTAAGACCAGTGCTTAGATTGAACATACGCCTCCACTTTGTTTTTCGCTACACACCTGCCAGCTGTGTAACACAGCATAACGCCCAGGCAGACCATTCCACACCATGTTTTTACGAAATCGTAAACAAAAAAATACTACCCATTAAACATGAAGAAGTTGAGTCTAAGAGGTTAATAAAAAAGAATTGCCTGTAGTCGGTCAGTCTGTACTCCATATATTGATTTGTACCGGTCTTTATGTCAAATTTATGGCAACAATGATAATAAAAAGAAAGACACTACGTTGAGTTGATAACATTTACATGGCTGTACCCTCTGTTAATTAGATTGTAAATATTACTGTTGTTTATGGAGCAAAACTGATCATTGAAACAACTGCCCAGCAAAAGCCGCTAAATACTTTACGTTTTTATTCCATTGGATTTTTAAGCAGATTGCTGACAATTTGCTTTCTTAATAAAGAAATAAATTAATTTGTGATGACTCATGATTATGTTGTAACTTAATCAACAAAATATCAATAAAAAACTGCAGCTAAGTTATTTGTACTAAGAATCGCTATTTCAATTCCTGCTCAGGACAAACTCAGTTATGTGCCCTTAAAAAGGCACCTAGCTTCCAGTTTATGGGCATGCTATGGCCAATACTGTTTTGTGTATCTATATGTACAAGTTGTTTGCATGCCCATCCGCATTCACATGCTGTGTGTATGTGTGTGTGTGTGAGTGTGTGTGTGTGTGTGATAGATTTTTAACGTAGCCTTAATAACGTTTCACTTCAATATCTGCATTGTGACAGTTTATCGTGATGTCTAGCATTGGGACATCATGCCGCAGACATGTAGCATGATGTCTCACCCATTCATATTATCCTAACACCAGGCCGACCAGTCCCATCACTAACCTCTTAATACCGAGCGCCTAATGAGGCGGCTGAATTATCATTTTTCTAAGTCTTTGGTATGACTTGGCCGGGATTCGATCCCATGACCGCCCGTGTCTGAGTAGGACGTTCTAACCATTAGGCTATTAGAGCGGTCAATACAGATGGTAATACAGGCTGTCAAGCATATTGAAATATCGTATGATTAAGTACAGTCTATCTGTCTCATGGACCACAAAGCTGCTACAAAATGGAAAAATATTATATTTGCTCTTTTTTCCTTTCCAGTCAAGATAGGAATTATGCTCCATATGTCTTACTCAGCGTGATTAAAACTCATAGAAATATACATTAGGTCGTCACAGAGTATTAAGGAGCATATTTCTGTATGTTTGAAGACTTTACTTGCTATGCGGTGTCATTTGTACTTACATATGTATGTATGTGTGTATGTATGTATGTATGTATGTATGTATGTATGTATGTATGTATGTATGTATGTATGTATGTATGTATGTATGTATGTATGTATGTATGTATGTATGTATGTATGTATGTATGTATGTATGTATGTATGCATGCATGTGTGTGTGTGTGTTTGTGTGGATGGATGGATGTATGGATGTATGTATGTGAAAAATATCGGGTCTCGATAGAGGCTGTAGAATAAAATCTATGCATATTCCTCGTTTTAAATGAAAATTCTGACTCTTACTGCATACAGTACCATGGTCGACAAATCGATATATGTGCAGGAATCGACGGTACTAATGTATCTAGCAGAGAACAGAGTAATCCTTTCACAAACAGCACTTTGTAAATTGAGTTTGTTCGTATATAGAATATTCTCTATAAAGATGAATGGCCGTGCGTGTGTTGAAAATAAAAGAAAAAATCAGGCGTGAACCATTGGTATTTTAATAAAGAGCGACCTCTTGCATGCTATATTTGATGCATTATACGCTTACATAGATTAGTATACCACATAAAGAAAAGAAAAAAAAAGAATACTGGCAAGTGAAAACGATGAGAATCGTATTAATAATCCACTGACATCCAATTTGCTATTTTCGAACAAACGCGCAATACGAAAGCTTTTAATCCTCGACTTACAACATCAATCGATTTTAATCAATTTATCAACCAAAACGTTTTTCATTCCGACCTTTCGCAAAAAAAGAAGTTTGGATCTAAGCTAATCCTTTGCTTCTCAAATTAGTATGATGTACATAACAATCGGAATTGATCTAGCCGAATCGTTTCCTCCTTATATTCTCATGATATATTAACCAATCAGAAGCCAATAGTTCCTTTATTTGAGGTTTTGATTTACTCGGTATCCAATCTTTTTCCTTCTTACATGTCAACAGCAAATATACTAAGCTACTACTTGTGGATAAATGTATGTCATTGAAATCACTGTAACATATAAAAATCTGAGATAGAAAATTAAAGTACAAGACAAAGGAAACAAGCCTAATATTTTCACCAACAGAAAACAGAACATTAAGCCATATTGTTGTCCACCAGTCAATTTATGAGTTCCTCTGTGTAGACCAAAAGGTCACTTCATGAGTTCCTCAGTATTGGACACCAGTCAATTCATGAGTTCCTCTAAATGGGATACCAATCAATTCATTCCAGCAAAGACTAATTTCTAGCAGATATTGTTTTCTTGTTCAATGGAGTGTAATCTTGCTTATAAGACCGGATGTTGTTGTTTTTCTTTATAACTTAAAACGAATGAGAAAGCATGACTAGCTGGATGGAATCTCGAGTGAATTGCAACTTAATTTATCATAGAACGCGGGTATTTCCTATAGAAGAGTCTACAAGATGCATTTAAGGCTGAAGGCTATCCGAATTTATATGGCATGAATCGAACGTGAGTCCATGCCTCTTACTGGATGAGACGCCAGTCCTATCAATAGTTAATCTGTATCGGCCGCTTCTGCTTATTTACGTCCTGGCTTAACTAGATCAAACACGAATAAGTGTCTTGCTCAAGGTTACTCAGCCATCACTGTGCTGGATTTCAAACCCAAGCTTTCCAGATCCTCAAACCCAAGCTTTCCAGATAATCAAATCCAAGCTTTCCTTATCCTCAAACCACGCGCTTGAGTGTGTGTGTGTGTTTGTGTGTGTATGTGACATTGTGCGTGTGTGAGGGTGTGTTGTGAGTGGATAAACATAGAAGACGACTTTATTATTAAACATAATATTTTTCCCAAGACAACTAAACCAGCACCAACATTTGGGGAATTTATTGGATAATCGCTTTTCCAATATACAGAATATAGTAGTATTTAGTAGTTAATGAAACATTATATGTGGTGTTTCATTAAATCTACACTTGTTTATATATTGCTTAGCACGAATGAAATTAAAATGCCATCTGTTACTGCTGTATATGTTACTTCATATAAATTCGGATAAATAAAACATCTCTCTGTAACGATGTTCACTTTTATTTCAATTTAAAAGTCCTTTGCAAGTGAATCGATTTTTCACATTCACGGAATGTATGATATATTTTTTCCTGAAACAACATTTATCCTTAAAACTTTTTACGTCTATAACTCTATAACCTACAAATTATCTGATTTTTGCCATCATTAATGTTCTTCAATATTTGCGCGGGTATGAATTAGTATTATTTTTTTAAAAAATAAATTTATTTCCATTCAATTAAAATTTTGGATGCAATCGGAGAAATCATATTATAATTAATATTCAAATATGTAGGTTGTTCAAATCATTGTGACCAGATCATGACAAAATCACACTCCAACGGACCTTTTAGTATTAATCTACTAAGAAAAAGACATGACGTAATAAATCAAATAATGAGATATTTACAACACGCGTGCGTGTGCGTGAGTGTGTGTGTGTGTGTTTGTGTGTCTGATCTCAACAACCCATGAGGAACGTTCATAGTATATCTTCTATAGTTCATATCAGCTACATATTACACTTGCCAGTTTATTTATTGCATATCTGATATTTCTAATTGTTTAAATAGCGAAACTTAAAACATTACATGAAATCGTCACCCAAGCTACATGTATACTGTTCCAAATGTTTATGGCTTTTTATTGCCAGCAATATCGGTATAAATGTAAGACCAGAGTGATATTGTGTACTCTAGAATTTTCAAAATAACATTACCGCCACCATAAAGTTTTCCGTAATGGTTTTGAGAGGGTCGCAAGTCGTGTCCCAGGTCGGTCATAAAGTTAAGTGTTTTATTAGAAACATAAATTCGGTTTGACGTCATAGGGACAATTACTGTGTAGTCATGTATTATACGATTTTCTTGTAAGTAAATGTATATAAGTTGATTAAAAGTCCGTCTGACGTACCTGATTATCCTGAATATCAATGAATGCATGAATCAATGATTATACGAAAGACAGTTTATAAGACGAGGTCCTGAAATCCATTATGAATGCATGAATCAATGATTATACGAAAGACAGTTTATAAGACGAGGTCCTAAATCCCACTATGAATGCATGAATCAATGATTACACGAAGAAAGTTTATAAGACGAGCTCCTGAATCCCATTATGAATGCATGAATCAATGATTATACGAAAGACAGTTTATAAGACAAGGTCCTAAATCCCACTATGAATACATGAATCAATGATTACACGAAAGAACGTTTATAAGACGAGGTCCTGAATCTCATTATGAATGCATGAATCAATGATTATACGAAAGACAATTTATAAGACGAGGTTCTGAATCCCACTATGAATGCATGAAACAGTAATTATACGAAAGACAGTTTATAAGACGAGGTCCTGAATCCCATTATGAATGCACGAATCAATGATTACACGAAAGACAGTTTATAAGACGAGGTCCCGAATCCCACTATGAATGCATGAAACAGTGATTATGCGAAAGACAGTTTATAAGATGAGGTATTGAAACCCATTATGAATGCATGAAACAGTGATTATGCGAAAGACAGTTTATAAGACGAGGTCTTGAAACCCATTATGAATGCATGAAACAGTGATTATGCGAAAGACAGTTTATAAGACGAGGTCTTGAAACCCATTATGAATGCATAAATTAATTATCATATGAATAAAAGCTGCATAAGATTAGGTCAACATAATCAAAGAAATTAGAGTGTTATTAATATTTATGAGCAGGAAGTAAGCCCTTGCCGTCAGTAAAGGCATTTACCACCCGTTTTATCATGTAACAACACCAAAATCCACTCAGTAATACACTCACCCCACAAAAAGGAGGAACAAACATAAGCATCAGTTCACTTTAATTTACTCGCTGAACAAGTGGAATTCATTCCTGAACTATATGCGCTCTATAGATTTTTAGGTATGCAAGTGAAATTTAATACTCAGTTATATGCATTGTATTTCTATTTAGGTATGCAAGTGAAATTTAATACTCAGCTATATGCATTGTATTTCTATTTAGGTATGCAAGTGAAATTTAGTACTCAGCTATATGCATTGTATTTCTATTTAGGTATGCAAGTGAAATTTAGTACTCAGGTATATATGCATTGTATTTCTATTTAGGTATGCAAGTGAAATTTAATACTCAGTTATATGCATTGTATTTATATTTACCTATGCAAGTGAAATTTAGTACTCAGCTATATGCATTGTATTTCTTTTTAAGTATGCGAGGGATATAAAAGAAATTAAAATTATAAAATTGACGCTTATGAATCAAACTAGTGACGTATTTATTATTTTTCCGCCTCTCAGACACTATCGGAATTGCCTCCCCTCCTACTGCACGTACCCTCCTACTGCACGTCCCCACTACACCACCCCTCCTACTGCACGTCCCCACTACACCACCCCTCCTACTGCACGTCTCCACTACACCACCCCTCCTACTGCACGTCCCCACTACACCAACCCTCAGACACTATCGGAATTACCTCCCCTCCTACTGCACGTCCCCTCCTACTGCACGTCCCCACTACACCACCCCTCCTACTGCACGTCCCCACTACACCACCCCTCCTACTGCACGTCCCCACTACACCACCCCTCCTACTGCACGTCCCCACCACACCACCCCTCATACTGCACGTCTCCAACAAACCAACCCTCTTACTGCACGTCCCCACTACACCACTTCTCCTACTGCACGTCCCCACCACACCATCCCTCCTACTGCACGTCCCCACCACACCACACCTCCTACTGCACGTCTCCAACAAATCAACCCTCCTACTGCACGTCCCCACCACACCACCCATCCTACCATCCTACTGCACGTCCCCACTACATCAACCCTCCTACTGCACGTCCCCACCAAAACCACCACTCCTACTGCACATCCCCACTACACCACCCTTCCTACTGCACGTACCCACTACACGACCCCTCCTACTGCACGTCCCCACTACACCAACCCTCCTACTGCAGGTCCCCACCAAACCACCCCTCCTACTGCACGTCCCCACCAAACTACCCCTCCTACTGCACGTCCCCACTACACCATCCCTCCTACTGCACGTCCCACTACACCACCCCTCCTACTGCACGTCCCCATTACACCACCCCTCCTACTGCACGTCATCACTACACCACCCCTCTTACTGCACGTCTCCACCACACCACCCTTCCTACTGCACGTCCCCACCACACCACCCCTTCTAGTGCACGTTCCCACCAAACCACCCCTCCTAGTGCACGTCCCAACCAAACCACCCCTCCTACTGTACGTTCCCCCCAAACCACCCCTCCTACTGCACGTCCCCACCAAACCACCACTCCTAGTGCACGTCCCCACCAAACCACTCCTCCTAGTGCACGGCCCAACCAAACCACCCCTCCTACTGCACGTCCCCACCAAACCACCCCTCCTACTGCACGTCCCCACCAAACCACCCTCCTACTGCACGTCCCCACCAAACCACCCCTCCTACTACACGTCCCAACCAAATCACCCCTCCTACTGCACGTCCCAACCACACCACCCCTCCTACTGTATGTCCCCACCAAACCACCCCTCCTACTGCACGTCCCCACCAAACCACCCCGGCCAAAAACAAAACCATAAAACTAGAGCCTTTACAGATCCTTATATCATTAAATAATGGCAATGTGTAACTAGAGCTTTCACTTCTGTTTATTTTCTTTGTGAAAATACAAAATCAATAAATTTGTTAACATTTAGATTTTGATAATTTATAATAAGCTGCCCTTGAATTTTACCGATCGTGGACGATGTCTTGTCTGCCTAATCTAAAATACACCACCGTGCAAAACGAAGAGATTGAGCTTTTCCCTGGATCCCACACGTATGGATACATTATAATTTAAAACACGTCTAGACCCAACACTGTATGCATGGAGACATTATAATTTAAGACATGTCTAGATCCCACACAGAATGCATGGACACATTATAATTTAAGACATGTCTAGATTCCACACTGTATGCATGGATACATTATAATTTAAGACATGTATAGATCACACACGGTATGCATGGATTCATTGTAATTTAAGACACGTCTAGATTCCACACTGTATGCATGGATACATTACAATTTAAGACATGTCTAGATCACACACTGTATGCATGGATTCATTGTAATTTAAGACATGTCTAGATCACACACTGTATGCATGGATACATTATAATTTAAGACATGTCTAGATCACACACTGTATGCATGGATACATTATAATTTAAGGCATATCTAGATCCCACACGGTATGCATGAATACATTATAATTTAAGACATGTCTAGACCACACACTGTATGCATGGATACATTGTTATTTAAGACATGTCTAGATCACACTGTATGCATGGATACATTATAATTTAAGACAGGTCTAGATCACACACGGTATGAATGAATACATTTTAATTTAAGACATGTCTATATCCCACACTGTATGCATTGATACTGCATAATTTAAGACATGTCTAGATCTCCCACTGTATGCATGGATACATTATAATTTAAGACACGTCTTGACCCCAAATTGTATGCATGGATACATTATAATTTAACATGTTTATATCCCACGTTGCATGTATGGATACATTATAATTTAAGAGAAGTCTAGATCCAATATTGTATGTATGGATAAAGTATAATTTCAGACTTCTCTATATCACACGTTGTATGCATATATACATTATAATATAAGACATGTTTAGATCTCACGTTGTATGAATGGATACATTATTATTTAAGACACGTCTAGATCCAAAATTATATGTATGGATACATTATAATTTAACGTGTTTCTGTTCCACGTTGTATGTATGGATATATTATAATTTAAGACAAGTCTAGATCCTACATTGTATGTATGGATACAGCATATTTTCAGAGTTGTATAGATCTCACGTTGTATGCATATATACATTACAATTTAAGAATGTCTACATCTCACGTTGTATGAATGGGTACATTATTATTTAAGACATGTCAAGATTCCACACTGCATGTATGAAAACATTATAATTTAAGACACGTCTAGATCCTAAGCTGTTTGAAAGGAAAAATATAATTTAATTCTTGTCTATATCCCACGTTATATGTATGGGTACATTATAAGTTGAGACATGTCAAGTTCCCACACTCTACGTAAGGATACATTATAATTAAATAACATAAATTGCAAAACAATCTCTGTGAGTGTAAAGTTATTGCCCGTACAAATATCGACAAAAGAAAAAAAGGCTCTTTTCTAAAGCGTTTTGGTAAACATGAAGGTCAAGCACAGTAGGGAGATAAATATTTGCATCCGTACTTTGATCTTGTCACCTAAACAAGCTAACTTCGGAAGTGCAGACGGATTAGGGTATACTGATGTAATTCTTCTTTCGGCTAACGTCAAGGCCCTATCTTTTCCTTCAATAAGCCATCTAATATAGGACCGTATTAGAAATTCTGAAGCTTTGATTCAATTAAAAAATGTAATTGTAGTTACTGCGATAGGTATTTTCATTCAAAATTTGTGAACACACTCAAGTGGATTAATTCAGTACACTTTGTTGAATAACTTCTGTCCATATCGAGATGGTAGCATATACCGATAAAGTTAGAGTCATTCACCGCATGGAATGAGACGGCTCAGAATAGTTAGAAAACAACAGCCGTCATGAAAAATTCAACTGTTGGACATGTTTAGGTTTAATAACAATCGGGGCAGTGACTGCAGGCTAAGAAATGAGACGGTATCCTGAAGTAGATTTTAATCTCCCTGTTTGAGTAATGTCGACTAGTTCTAGTGTCTAACATATCTATAACAATTTTCCAAGTTCCTTATTGAAATTAAAAGCTACAAAATGTAGACAGATTTGTGTTTTATATGATAAGCTGTGATAATTACTTTACCTACACGTCCTTTTTACAAAAGAGTAAGAAGCAAAATAGATTTCATCACAACAAATTTAAATAATTTGGATAACATGCATTGTGAAATTTTTTCGCTTATCACAAAGTGATAATCAGTGATAATTATGTAATATTTCTATGGTCGGGTCCTATGAAATCAAATGAATAAACAGCTATTGTTTTTATAATAATAGCTTCAGGGAGGAGTTCGCTCAAAGATGGTCGACATTTTTGCAAGGGAGGCAAATACTACCAGAACCCGGTACTAATCCTTTATTATGGAAAAATAAAATGGAATTCCTAGGTATACAAAATAGGTTACAGAGACACGAGTTAATAAAAGCACCCATCAAAATGTGAAAGGAAAATCTGTATATTCAGACGACTCTTAGAACATATAATCCGTAGATCACTACAAATATCAACACAACAAAATGCATTGCGTTCAATTATACAACACATTTTTATGTCTCCTGACGAGTTTGGATGCCCTCGTTATTAATAATAATAATAATAATAATAATAATAATAATAATAATAATAATAATAATAATAATAATAATAATAATAATTATTATTATTATTATTATTATTATTATTATTATTATTATTATTATTATTATTATTATTATTATTATTATTATTATTATCCTTACATCTGAGATTCTGTTATTATATGCAGCACAATGGCATATGACAAATACCGTATTGCTTTTCAGGGCTGGAATAGAACGGCTCACAGTCATACGACGTTAGATGATGGCAGTATGGCTCATTGTTGTCTCTGATTTAAAATTTGGCTCTTGAGGACAAAGTTTTAAAACAACGAAATAGTGTAAAAATATTCCCTCTAAGATTGTGTTAATGCCGCCATTTGTTTGTGATAACAATGTTCATGTTAAAGCTATATCTATGACATACCTGTTTGCAAAGAAATGTCTGACTGAAAAAAGACCTGACAAGATTACATTTCGTTTCCGATAGGCTACAAGAAAAAATTGATAATGCATTACGTCCGGATCCTACTCAGAAAATCCTACAATCGGAAGTTATTCCTCAATTGGTCGCCATTTTACCAGGGAGAAGTTTGTAATCATTTTCCTAAATGAGAACTATTATAATTATAATGCGATCTCTTCTAGCGGACATTTTATTTGGGAAATACCAAACGTATAGGTTTTTGTACCATTCATTACAAAGTAAATTTACGGTTTCGATTAAAAATAACAAAACCAGCAATAGCAACAAAAGAACTTAAATCCTAGGTAAAAGCTCATATTCAGTATGTACACTTGTATCGTCTAAGTACAGAAAAATATCATGGATAAGTCACATTGCAATGCTTTTTAAAGAGAAGATAATCCTTAGGTATATAAAGAGGTCACGTTGATGAAAATGCAATTATTAATAAGCGGACCATAGACTTGCATCCTTTTCTAAATTCATCAGAAATAGGTGATATCAATTTTATAAATGCTTTATATATGTCTCAACAATCAACTGTATATTCTATAAGAACATCGACGTTTAGAATATATATATATATATATATATATATATATATATATATATATATATATATATATATATATATATATATATATATATATATATATATATATATATATATATATATATATACTCACCCAGCTAATGATATAAGTTTTAAATAAGTATTAAATAAGTAACAGTAAGGGGCAATGCGAAAAGCATTGTAATTGATGACCAATATATTATATTATTCAATATTGTTACAAACGGAATTCACTGAATTTTTGCCAACTATAAATGCACCTAAAGAATTAAAATCGTGTTACGAAGTGCCAGTCTGTCCTGCCATTCTTTTACATTGCTAGGTTTTGGGACATTGTACAGAGATGTACTTTTGTAAAGTGGAAGAATATTAAAGAAAATGTCAATTTACCTTATAGGAATATCCTTTTACGTTTTACTCAAGTAATTATGGGTGTATTTATACACGAGAGGTGTATTTATACACGAGAGGTGTATATTTTACACGCGGGATATATTTTTACACGAGTGGTGTATTTTTACAGGAGAGCTATGCTTGTACAGGAGAGCTATTTGTTTTTACAAGAGTGGTGTACTTTACTACAAGTAGTATATAGGTTCCGAAGAATGCACTGAGATTGATAGAATCATGGGTAGATTGATATAATCATGGGTAGATGACAGAATCATGGGTAGATGATAGAATCATGGGTAGATGATAGAATCATGGGTAGATGATAGAATAATGGGTAGATGATAGAATCACGAGTAGATAATATAATCATAGGTAGGTGATAGAATCATGGGTAGATAGATATAATCATGGGTAGATGATAAAATCATGGGTAGATGATAGAATCATGGATAGATGATATAATTATGGGTAGATAATATAATCATGGGTAGATGATAGAATCATGGGTAGATGATATAATAATGGGTAGATGGTAGAATCACGAGTAGATAATATAATCATAGGTAGGTGATAGAATCATGGCTAGATGATAGAATCACGGGTAGATGATATAATCATGGGTAGATTGATAGAATCATGGGTAGATGATAGAATCATGGGTAGATGATAGAATAATGGGTATATGATATAATGATGGGTAGATGATAGAACCACGGGTAGAAGATATAATCATGGATAGATAGAATCATTATTAGATGATATAATCATGGGTAGATTAATCTAATATAGGGTAGATGTTAAAATAATCGGTAGATGATAGAATCATGGGTAGATAAAACCATGGGTGCACAGCATTTGCTGTTTGTAAACAGGAAGGAAATCATTGTAAAAGAACAAAAGAATTGGCTTACTTACATTTCCTAGTCTTATAGCTTGATATTCCACAGTTTGCATCGAAGACCATTCTGATTAAAATAGACAAGTACAATTCTGTGTTTTTTATGATAAAAACCGAGACAGGGTAGTGCAAATTTAATTATTAGTGTTTATGGTTAGCTGGCAAACTCGATATATATATATATATATATATATATATATATATATATATATATATATATATATATATATATATATATATATATATATATATATATATATATATATATAAATATAGGGATTGCCCTAGTGATGTGATAAGGGACGTTGTGGGATTACCTTAATAATTGTATAAGGGACTTTGAGGGATTGCCCTAATAATGTTATAAGGGACGTTGAGGGATTGCCCTAATAATTGTATAAGGGACGTTGAGGGATTGCCCTAATAATTGTATAAGGGACGTTGAGGGATTGCCCTAATAATTATATAAGGGACGTTGAGGGATTGCCCTAATAATGGTATAAGGGACGTTGAGGGATTGCCCTAATAATCTTATAAGGGACGTTGATGGATTGCCCTAATAATGTTATAAGGGACGTTGATAGATTGCCCTAATAATTGTATAAGGGACGTTGAGGGATTGCCCTAATAATTGTATAAGGGACGTTGAGGGATTGCCCTAATAATTGTATAAGGGACGTTGAGGGATTGCCCTAATAATGGTATAAGGGACGTTGAGGGATTGCCCTAATAATCTTATAAGGGACGTTGATGGATTGCCCTAATAATGTTATAAGGGACGTTGATGGATTGCCCTAATAATTGTATAAGGGACGTTGAGGGATTGCCCTAATAATTGTATAAGGGACGTTGAGGGATTGCCCTAATAATTATATAAGGGACGTTGAGGGATTGCCCTAATAATTATATAAGGGACGTTGAGGGATTGCCCTAATAATTGTATAAGGGACGTTGAGGGATTGCCCTAATAATCTTATAAGGGACGTTGATGGATTGCCCTAATAATGTTATAAGGGACGTTGATGGATTGCCCTAATAATTGTATAAGGGACGTTGAGGGATTGCCCTAATAATTGTATAAGGGACGTTGAGGGATTGCCCTAATAATTGTATAAGGGACGTTGAGGGATTGCCCTAATAATGGTATAAGGGACGTTGAGGGATTGCCCTAATAATCTTATAAGGGACGTTGATGGATTGCCCTAATAATGTTATAAGGGACGTTGATGGATTGCCCTAATAATTGTATAAGGGACGTTGAGTGATTGCCCTAGTGATATGATAAGGGACGTTGAGGGATTGCCCTAATAATTATATAAGGGACGTTAAGGGATTGCCCTAATAATTGTATTAGGGACGTTGAGGGATTGCCCTAATAATGTTATAAGGGACGTTGATGGATTGCCCTAATAATTGTATAAGGGACTTTGAGGGATTGCCCTAAAAATGATATAAGGGATGTTGAGGGATTCCCCCAGTGATGTGGTAAGGGACGGTGAGGGATTTCCCTAATAATTGTATATGGGACGTAGAGGGATTGCCCTAATAATTGTGATAAGGGACTTTGAGGGATTGTCCTAATAATGGTATAAGGGACGTTGAGGGATTGCCCTAGTGATGTGATAAGGGACGTTGAGGGATTGCCCTAATAATTGTATAAGGGACGTTGAGGGATTGCCCTAATAATGGTATAAGGGACGTTGATGGATTGTCCTAATAATTGATTAAGGGACTTTGAAGGATTGCACTAAAAATGATATAAGGGACGTTGAGGGATTGCCCTAGTGATGTGATAAGGGACGGTGAGGGATTTCCCTAATAATTGTATAAGGGACGTTGAGGGATTGCCCTAATAATTGTATAAGGGACGTTGATGGATTGCCCTAATAATTGATTAAGGGACTTTGAGGGATTGCACTAAAAATGATATAAGGGACGTTGAGGGATTGCCCTAGTGATGTGATAAGGGACGTTGAGGGATTTCTCTAATAATTGTGATAAGGGATTTTGAGGGACTGCCCTAATAATGGTATAAGGGACGTTGAGGGATTGACCTAGTGATATGTTAAGGAACGTTGAGGGATTCCCCTAATAATTGTAAAAGGGAATTTGAAGGAATGCCCTAATAATGGTTTAAGGGACGTTAATCGATTGCCCTAGTGATGTATTAAGGGACGTTGAGGAATCGCCCTAATAATGGTATGAGGGACGTTGAGGGATTGCCCTAGTGATGTGATAAGAGGCGTTGATGGATTGCCCTAATAATAGTACGAGGGACGTTGAGGGATTGCCCTAAAAATAGTATGAGGGACGTTGAGGGATTGCCCTAATAATTGTATAAGGGACGTTGAGGGATTGCCCTAATAATTGTATGAGGGACGTTGAGTGATTGCCCTAATAATTGTATGAGGGACGTTGAGGGATTGCCCTAATAATTGTATAAGGGACGTTGAGTGATTGCCCTAATAATTGTATGAGGGACGTTGAGTGATTGCCCTAATAATGGTATAAGGGACGTTGAGGGATTGCCCTAATAATAGTATGAGGGACGTTGAGGGATTGCCCTAATAATGGTATAAGGGACGTTGAGGGATTGCCCTAATAATTGTATAAGGGACGTTGAGGGATTGCCCTAATAATAGTATGAGGGACGTTGAGGAATTGCCCTAATAATCTTATAAGGGACGTTGAGGGATTGCCCTAATAATGGTATAAGGGACGTTGAGGGATTGCCCTAATAATAGTATGAGGGACGTTGAGGAATTGCCCTAAAAATGGTATAAGTGACGTTGAGGGATTGCCCTAATAATAGTATGAGGGACGTTGAGGGATTGCCCTAATAATAGTATGAGGGACGTTGAGGGATTGCCCTTATAATGATGTAATCGACGTTCCTGCGACCTTCGCACATTTTCCCTTTTTCTTAAACAATTGGACACTGCGGTTTTGATATGTCAGATATATTCTCATATTCTTACATATATCAGTCACTGGTGCTGAATAAAGTTGTGCCAAATTAAGTCATACATACATCAGTCGTTGGTAATAAATAAAACTGTGCCAAAGTACGTTCAGAACAGCAATGTCATAAAGCTTGCTCAAGTCCGAAAACGATTTGTATATATATATATATATATATATATATATATATATATATATATATATATATATATATATATATATATATATATATATATACATATATATATATTGCTATTATGGTAATGCGATCTTGACTCTTACCTCACGTTGAGTTTTCAACATCAGAAAATCCTGATCCTCATCCGGATTTTGTGATGCTGACAGCAATCAAGATCGAAGCACCATCTAAAGACATTTTGTTTTATACCTATCAATATTCAGATAAATTAATAAAATCCCCAAAACGTAAATGGAAAATAGAAATTGCTTGACACCGCAACCTTTTTGTACAAGAACATCATCTTGAGTTATAAAGCAAACTTTAGGGTCTGTGTTGCTTGCTGTTGAAGTAGACTTACAATTAAGTATAGAGTAGAATTACAACTGAGTATATACGATATTATAAATAATTGGAATAGACTTATAATCGAGTAAAGACGGTATTGTATTTATTTAGACCACTTATAATCGAGTACAGACGCTATTGTATTTATTTGGGCTAGACTTACAATCAAGTAAAGACGGGTTTTTTTTGGGGGGGGGGGTCAGACTTACGATCGAGTAAAGACGATTTTTTTTCTCTTTAGATTAGACTTACAATCGAGTACAGATGGTATTGTATTTCTTTAGATTAGACTTACAATCGAGTACAGACTGTATTTTATTTCTTTAGATTAGACGTACAATCGAGTACAGACGGTATTTTATTTCTTTAGATTAGACTTACAATCGAGTTCAGACGGTATTGTATTTCTTTAGATTAGACTTACAATCGAGTATAGACGTTATTGTATTTTTTAGACTTACAATCAAGTATAGACGGTATTTTATTTCTTCAGATTAGACTTACAATCAAGTATAGACGGTTTTTTATTTCTTTAGATTAGACTTACAATCGAGTATAGACGGTATTGCATGTATAACCAGTCTTAGTCTCCTTGAGAAATGAACATAATATGTGAATGGAAAGTTTGATGTCACCTTCTCGGTATAGGTATATTCAGCAATAATAATTCAGTAGGACATTTCTATTTTTAACAATGCTAAAGAATCGTTGTAAATTAAAGATGACATTTGCAGTAGCTTAATAAGGGATGTTGACCAGCAAAGCATGACATCGTCAGGATATCTTTCAACCTCGTTTAATTATAGTCTGGACTGACTATATTTCTCTCGCAAAAAGTAAATCTCTCCACACCTCTACCCATCATCCCTACCTCACACACAGTAACAAGAGTCTTAGACTGGTAACAAATCTTTCCACCAAACGAAGAATTGCATGCTTCATTACATGTTATCACGAAAGATATTTTGCCAATTTACACACATGATCAATTTTTATCTAACCAGCCCATCTACACAATAAGTGGAAGTGAACACAATATTAAAATGTATTTTTATTCTAGCATAAAAAATGACTGGAAATAGATAATTTAGATGATACGTAGGTTTTCTTCAGGTATTCCCAGGGCCCTAGAGAGCAATCACGGAGACTATAGTAAGAACTATCCCGGCTTCTTCTAGATCTTGTTCAAGCAAAAATTTTCTTTTATAAAATTAAAAGGTGTTGTTCGGTCCAGGTCCTCTTACGGGCACTGGCCCCGGGGATATATCCCCGGTTGCCCCCGCCCCCGTCGGCCTTGGGTATTCCTAAACTGTTTACCTCTATTGATCTGTAGGACATGCACATGTCTTTCAGAGTTTCCTCTACAAGCTATTCTTCAAGCTATTTTATAAGTCATTCTACAAGCTATTCTACAAGCCTTTCCACAAGCTATTCTACAAGCCATTCCCCTACAAAAGCAACAAAAAGAATGTTTAGTGTCATACTGGCAGCTGTTTACGTTTAGCTATCATATCTGAGAGAGTGTGTTCGTGTATTTGTATATTTGTAACGTCACTGTAACAGTTTTGCTGATGACACTACGATGTCTACATTAAAAAAAGTTTATTATGATGTTTAGACATGTAGCGTCATGTTCTACCTAGGTACATTACTTGACACCACGCTGTCCAGTCCTAACACTAACCTCTTAATGCTGAACGCCAAGCATGGCAACTACTAGTATCATTTTATGTCTTTGGTATGACTCGGTTGGTTCCAGCCCTTGACCTCACGCACCAGAGGTATATGATCTAACCACTTTGGCAACCAGACCGGTCAGCTATTGAGGTATTTGCGGGTAGTTGTGTGAGCGGGTGTGTTCAAAATTTTGCCGACGTGACTAAATTATTTGTTGTTTGTTTTTCTGTAAGTTTAATATCTTATCCATAACTCTTCACAAATTTTGGTCGAATTTTATGAGATTCATTTTTTCTCCAGACCATTTTCCAGTTGGTGTTACTATGCACCCACAAAAGCTGTCGTTTGGAATGCAGTATTTAATTTAAAAAAGTAAGCAAAATACATATCACCTTTCCATCAATTAAATCCTAGTTTACGTGTGAATCACAATTGGTATCATGTTTTATATGTGAAGCGAGAGAGAATAAATTGATCTTTGGTTAAATCTCTTTGACGAATGCGGACAACGGTATCTAGCTGCGTGCATAATCTTTTGAATTATTGCTGGAGCGAAAGATAAACTGGCGGAAAAACTATGACGTTACCAGTGGTTTTGTGCTATTTTACTGTTGTAACATGTCATACAAGTCAAAATATGACAGAGATGTGTGACTTTATGTCATATTTGAGAGAAATTCAACCTTATATGCTAGGTTTCTTCCATTACGATCGAATTAAACTTCGATATACATGCTCTCTATCTCTCTCACACACAGACACACAGACACACACACAGGTACATTAAACTTAAACGTTCTGAATAATCAATATCACATTTCTTAAATATGATGTTTCACGAGCTGTTGAGGTTTTTTTCTGTTTTCGAGATAGAACAGCTAAGGTTCTCATTTTTGGATAATTAGAAGCGCTTCAAAAGGGAATTTTTACGCGTTTATTGACAACTCATTTGTTACAAATCACGATGTACTTTTTATAGTGTGATTCCTGTTTGACTGTATATTTTTTTCTCATAGATCATGTTATTGGATATTAGTTCTAGATTCATTTTGGTGTATACGCAAATACATATATAGTTCAAAAGTATATATGTCAAATATATCATTTTCAACCTAAGTCATTGCAGAAATATGCATTTTATTTGCTTTAAAATCTTTGCTGAAAATAATAAATTTTAGGTTTTATGATGCTAAAACTATCCATGACATACTTAAACATAGACCCAGACATTCATAAACACAGACATACATACAAACAGACACATACATTCATAAACACAAGCACAGACATACATAAAACAGATACAGACAGATCCATACATACATAAAAACAGATACAGACATACATAAAAACAGATATAGACATACATAAAACAGACACATATATAAATAACAAAAGACACAGACATACATAAGCACTCAGACATACGTAAACACAGACACATGGATACGTACCAGTTTTCAGCTTTGCGAACAGTTGAGACTTCTTCCGCAACCATGGTAACAATGCTTGAATTTCAAAGTCCTGTCGAAGGTGAGGTTTCTTGGAGATGACACTGACCACCTTGTCATATGAATTTGACATTTTATTCTCCTGGGCAACAGAATATATCTAGACGGGTGGAAATGATAACAAATAGCCTAAACCTAGTGTGTTCATAGGAATCAAATCATTAATGAACTTTTGTAAACAGTGTAGATGTGTGTCGACTAGTTCCATTTAAAGATGAGCATCACATAATTTTCAGTGAATCTGTATATTTTGAATTCTGCAGAGTTGCTTGAACAGATGTATATTTTTTTACGAAGAAAATGTTTGTTTGAATGGTATCAGGTAAATCGCTTTCTTTGATCATTTAGTACCTTATGATTCCAAAGCTTTGAACACTCCGAATGCAAAGCGTCAGCAACATTAATTATGTGTTGTCAGGGCAAGTAATTATGAGATATCAGGGCAAGATTTCAGCTAATATAAATGTACTCCAGCAATACTGTTTTTTCTTTAAAAACAATATTTTCCAGCACAGGTATATATTATTTGCAATCAGTTATCTGTTTTCTTCCTTACACTCATTTAGGGATTTCGCTTATAAACACCATAAAGCATCATTAATAAACTGTTGAAATTATCTGAGACACAATGGTCAAACACTAAAGTCATATCGATAAATCGTTTCTGTTCTTATAAAAGTCTCCCGCATTACCTTGTGCGTCCATTGCTGATACTTTGGAATAACTCGTAAAAGTGATGGGTATGTCTTTAGTGTCACTCGCATTAAATGACAGATACATACTACATCGAGATGAACGGCCTAATCCACACACTCTTAAATACAACATTGTTCTGTCATCCGCTTTAATCTGGCGACACGTCCTAGGGTGGAATTTCACTATCTCTTGACAAATCCCTATTCTGTTCAGAGTTTTTGCTGGTTTGTCAATAACTGTCGCAATGGGCGGGGATCTACACGTGCAAATCAAATAATAACGATGGCTTAGTTTAATGAGACATGTTTGTAACAATTTGAAGGCGAGGCTACAATGTGGTCATAACAAGGTATTTTGGTTAAATTGTGCTCGTATGAAAAATATATAAATTTAATAAATTACATAAACAATGAAACTAAACAAGACAGTTGAAGGATACACTTTCTTTTAGAAATAAACTTACCAAATTTATAAGAAATGCAATTAGATATTCTGCTATACCGACAAAATAAATTTGTTCACATAATTAAGTGAATGATCGAACTCATTTGCTCAGCATGCTTGCATGCTTGCATAACCCAGTTCTTCAGGTTCTCTCAAAGTCAATATTGGTTTACAGGTCAGAACCGCCATACTCTCTCTCTCTCTCTCTCTCTCTCTCTCTCTCTCTCTCTCTCTCTCTCTCTCGGGCCATCAACGGTACTTTGGTTGTCTGCTCTCTTTCCCCACGGTGTGATGCAGATATGGAATTCTCCCCCTTTTGATTTCCGGGACATGCTTTCTTTTCAATGAAGATGGATCTCTCTTTCCGTGTCCTCGGCGTTCAGATACCAGTCCCTTGTACAATTTATATATATATATATATATATATATATATATATATATATATATATATATATATCTATATATATATATATATATATATATATCTATATATATATATATATATATATACTTGTTATTTGCCGGAGGTAACTTCTTGACTCCCTGCATGAAATTAGACTAAATAATTTCGCAAGTGATTTACTTAAGACACTGAATTTCGTCTGCTGCCCTCTCCCTCCCATTTAACTTTTCCAGTCAGGATTGACTTTATCTAACCGCCAAAATTGTAATATGCCTATCGAAATTATAATAATCCCCTCTGCTTTTATTAATAAACGGTTCTTGAAAAACTCGTTTTATGACACTTTCAAATGGCACAAATTTCTCTGGATTGTCTCCATGTTGTCGTTTTGCAGCTACTTAACCCCAAGTTAACATCGTCTATTTGTATCTCTCTAACCGTGGTCCAAGCGGATTCTAGTTAAAAACCAATCATGCCCCCTGAACAAGAACAGGACAAACGTTGCAGGCTATAGCTCTATTACTTTTTTGTTACGTTTCACGCTGACCACGACACAATTGAATCATGCATGTGTTGCGGTAACAATTTTTGTTTTACAAATGCTATCTGTTACAATATGTTCATTTACATATACATTTACATCTAATGTGTTTAGAAAGATCAACCCCTTCCTTTTTCTTAACTGAAGATAACAATAATGCGCGGTGTATTCAAACATTTCCCACAGACGAACGCCGCTCTGATTCCCTGTTTAAGGTCTGTTAAAATTCGATCGACAACTTTGTCGTGTGTACGCTGACTAAACTGACGTTTGTCACTATCTCTTAAAGTTTGCATTGTTTAGCCCCTCCACCCCCGCCATATCTTTTGGCTTCAACAGTCAAACAACTGTCAATGTGTTTTAGCAATTTAGTCCAGCTAACATTATGTGCAATCGAGAGCAAGTTTATATTTCAGTTGGTTAAAACAAAATAAATACGACAGAATAAATATATAGATTTAATACCACCCTACCGGAATTTTCATATTTCACGTGGATTGTAGGAGCAGGTTGGTGATAAACACATGGGAAAATAGCGTGTTGAGTGTGTAATGATTTTGACAGTCTTAAAATTTCTTCTTGTATACAAGTGTTGTATACAGACGTAACTAAGTATATATATATATATATATATATATATATATATATATATATATATATATATATATATATATATAAATATATATATATATATATATATATATGTGTGTGTGTGTGTGTGTGTGTGTGAGAGAGAGAGAGAGAGAACAATGATTTTATTGACATAATGATATTACAAGTTTTGTGTGCAAAAATGGTTTGAAAGCGTAAGTTATGTAAATGATGATGTCGCAAAAGCTCGTCAAGAAGGAAACCATGAATATTTGACTGATTTTCTGTTACATGGCTATATTTTAAGAAATCTCATAATACGTTTAAGAGTGCATATATAAATATACAGAAGCGTTCATTGTTTCAGAACATTAATTTGATTTATATTGTTATTTAAGTTACAGAGATAAATTGTGCAATGAGTATTTGAGATATATGTTCTGATGACCAATGTCATTCCAATAATACTTAAGCAGATGAAATATTGTTGTATTTTCGCATTTTGAACTATGGCTGAGAAGCATCGATGCGTGCCGAACGATTTCATTCACTTTCCAAATTCTGAAATCAGCATTTCCGTTAGCTAATTCAAAGATGACCAGAACATAACCCATAAGCGGTCTCTGTCAGATCTTAAATCATGGCAGTGAAGATCTAGGTCGAAGTAAATCACGTTGATTTTTTTCGCAATAATCATATATTAAAATATTTGCGTCTCTTACCTGTTCATCAAACGTTTGATTTGTGTATATTGTTTGTATCTGTATTTATACTTTTCATTTTTGAGGCTAGTAATGTATGAGGGCGACATAGCCTCAGTGAGCGCAAAGGAGGATAAACAGCCAGCAGTGATATGGCCTCGAGATTTATAGGCCCAAAACCACAGCCCGGGGTGATATAGCCTCAATAGGAATTCTGTATAGGAACAAGAGGAATGGCACAGGTGACATGACGTCACGGTACTGGACAATGGCAACACTGTAGCAAGGAGCTGACCTAAATAAGCACAGCTACTTTCTACTCCTGGGAGAGACACATACAATAGAGACACAAAAACATATAACACATATATAGATATATGGCAAAATTGAAAATGAAAATCTTTTTGAGGAATAGGAAGTGGCCATGAAAAGGGCCCTAGTCTTTTTTTCCTTCTTCTTTTGTTTCCTCTTCTACCATGTTCACACTCTGGTAAAAATTCCTTTCTTCTACATTTTCTTTTCTTCTTCAGGAATCCATTCCGGATGAATCAGAGCTATGAATTTTTGTTGGATTTTGATCTAGTTCTGATTGAGTTTCTCAAACTATTCTTTCTTTCTTTTTAGTATTGTTTTTGTCCTTTCGTTTTTTATTACACATTTCCTTTATCTTTTTCACTTCTTCCAGCATTTTTCTTATCGGTCTTCTCCTTTCTTTAAAAAAAAAAAAAACCACTTCTCTGCAAGTTGTCTTCCAAACGACATCTCACTTGGATCTGTAATCCAATTACATCGTGTCAGACTAAAGCTGATACCTAAGCCTGAAGAAATAGAGAATGAATACTGTATATTCATAACCTGTTTTAATGTTCTCACTCTGAAGTACTTAGGATTGATGATGTCTCTCAACTTGTCCGCTTCTTATATTGTTATTATTTGCAAATGATAACTTGCTGCTTGCAAACTGTTCACCAAATCTAGACTACTTGGGAACTTCCAATCTTTGTCAAGTTTGTCCAGTACGTGCGCTCCATCTATGACCCACCACCAACTATCTGTTAACTTGTTGAATAATTTTATCCAGCCAGTGATTTTGTACGTTCTGAGTAGAATGGCGCGAATGAGTATGTCTTTTTGAGACTATTGGGTAACCGTGAAAAGGGCTGCTTTTATTTTGTTTTGTTCACGAGAGTAATGGCAATCTCTGTTTTTACTAAAACTGCTTCCCCGTCTGATAGAAGGCTTTCCTACGCGATATGGCCTGCTTTTGAGAAAGAAAATTATGTGGTGTTTATTGACAGTCCACAAAAACTCTGTCTGGTTCTTGCTTTTGCTGCTGTTGCTCCTGATGCTGATGTTCTTCTGTGCTGCTGCTGTTGTTTTACTCTCTGCTTCTTCTGAAGTCTGTATTTCTCAGTCCATACTTCTTGTTCTTTTTCAGTTTCTTCTGTAAAGATCTCTTCTATGTGGTCTTGGGTTATGGAGAGCATCCTGATATCCTCTATTTCGTCAGGCATCAGGTTTAGTCTGACACGATGTAATTGAACGTAAGAGTCGTTTAGTTTAGCTAATCTGGAAGGCATGTTCATAGGCTGACGATTCAAAAGTGAATGGTCAGACTTTAGACCCACACACTTTGTATGATTCAAACGAGGACGTTATAGATAACATGCCTTTTGGGTTTTAGTATGATAGCTCATGTAATGGTGAGGGATAGAGAGAAAAGTCAAACAGCATATGTTCACAGTGTATTTAAAAAAAACCCAAAAGACAGGCACTTTAAACAAAATACAACATATTTTTTTCAAGTAACAATAAAGATAAGGAATAAAGAACAAAGAACAAGGAACAATAAATATCAAACATACAAATTATGTTAGACAAGGTTGACAACGTTGTGAAATCATGTGAGATTTACATTGAGGAAAGTCACGAGTCCATTGATGTACACAAAGTTTTCTAGCTAAAGACAAAATATAACCATAACGATCACAAAACTATCGATCTACTTTCTCATCGTTTCTAGTTGGGTGACGATCAAAATAACTTACTAAATGTTCTAATAAATTATCCATAACTGCGTTGATGAAGAAAATACACACAATATTGTCCACACACCATGGAATCATTGTCTTGTAATTTCACATTATTGAATCGTGTCGTCTGATCATTTCTTCTCTTAAAATCAATGATATCGTCTTCCAAAGGGGGTTATCCATATGAATCAAAATGTCCCACACAATTTTCTTGAGGAAAGTAGACGGCTACGCAGCGAGGTCATGGAAGATGACTGTCGTCCGCATTGTTGACTTAAGATTGATCGACTTGAGGTTTGCGATGAGGGAGTTCATCTTTAGCACACACAACAGGATTCCAAGAAGCAGTATACGAACTATTGTTCAAAAGTTAATAAAGTTCTCAGGTATCCATTTATTCTGCTCAATGTGTGACTGATATCGTTACCCGCTTTACGTAACACTTCCACGCGACCCACGTAAATTCTGGCTTCTTGAATGATGGTTTTTGTAATTGTCATCACTAGCACCAAATGGAAAGCGGTATTGCTACGATTCAGTCTCAGGCGAATATCCACTCAATTTAGCAAATAATTGTATTGCAACCACATGTTCAAATGCAAACCATCCATCAGTTCAAAACTTTGTCCTTGCTTGGTTTCGACGAGCCAAAAATGCCGCATTATGAGGATCTTCAGCTTCTGGTGCAATTACTGTCTCGTCGAGCTGCCCCGGCGTGTCAGGTTTCCAAACCACACAAGCACGCAAGCGAATGTTCTTGGCTTCTATTCTGTACGTCAAGAGATTTTCTAGGTACGTTCGGTAAGGGTAAGTATCTATGATACTGCTGACTTGTTTGTTTTTCAAGTACAAATCCACTCCTTTGAACGAGGAATGCATGAAATTGTTGACGGGTGCTAATTCCACATCGGCTACCGGATTGCCACCGTCCGTTTTCGTCATTTTCACTTTCAGACACAAGTAACAACTATTCAGATCGATGTAATATTGAGGTTGTACTTTAATTTCAAACTCGAGGTGAGCTGAATCCGTCAAAGAGGAGACGGGATGAAATTCTACTCATTGGGATTCTTGCATCGCCATTATGGTGGGTGGCATGGCAAGTAGTTCCAGTTCCGACTTGGAACAAGCACAAAGACACTCGGTGTATCATTTTTCTTTCTGTAACATTTTAATAATAAAAATGTCTATGTCTCAGACAGTTTTTCTTTTCTTAGTTTTTCTTCTAGCTGTTGTTACGTATCGGCTCGTTCAAAGTAACATAAAAGAAAGAGTGAAGACAACAAGCTTAGTAAATTTTAAGAAAGATAATTTATTTTCCTAGAAAACATGAAAAAATGTAAATAATTTAATCAATACTTACGGTTTACAGAAATAATCCAAATTTTGTGCAAAACAGAATTATAAGTCCTGTAAAAATTCTAAACAAAGTCTGAAAGTGTTTGAAGTTCCGGTCCAAAATGGCCGATGACCACGTCAGACGAAGGCGAACAGAAAATTCCAGCATTTACACGATAAAGCACAGTTTGTGTTGTCCCGTTCCAATATAGAATATATTCGGGAAAATGTCCAAAAATCAGTAATGTTGTTTTCCAATAAAACAGTTATGCATAAAACGAAGTGAAAATAGCTCTTCTAACAAGAAATGTTGTTCTACATAGACATACGAACAGACAACTTCTTCTGACACAAAATACCTTTTTACAGGTAATAGAAGTTGTATAACTGACTTTACAACTCTACGACTGTGTATGACTCGGCTACGACTGTTGACTCTCGACTATGACTGTCAGTCTGTGACTGTGTACGACTTACCAAATATATCCAACATATAAATGAAGCTAATGCGTTGTTTAAATTGCACGCGCCTGAGGACGCATGCAATTTCGTACTACTTCTGGACATTCAGGAAAGCCTGACCCAGAATCAGTCAATCGTTTTCATGGCTATTCCTGAATGTTTATTTGTAATAAATTTGTTACCATACACACCACGTGCTCTCACGATTCACATCTATGACTCAAGTAAACACTGTTTTTTCAAAAACATGTTAGACGATATTAATATAATTATATTAATAATTACATTTAATGAAATAAAATGAAATAAAAAGATTTATACAAAATTGATTTCTTAACACACACATACTTTAACTACAGGGTCGTAACTGTGTGAAGTCCTAGGAAGGGCTGTATTAATCATCTTTTTCTGCCATAATCCTTGCCATGACGTCAGTGAAGCAGGAATGACTCAGCAGCAACCATGGCATGTATAGGAGTTTTACGCCGGCCCAAAATGTATTTGCTGTTTGAAGCAGAACATGTTTGTCTGCTCTATTGAAAGCTTCTCAGAGGTTTTGTCTGCAATGATGATATTTTGGATAAATTCTTTAACGGGTATCAACGCGGAATCTTTCACGGCGTGATATCCCGGTGTCACCATCGGTTTCAACACTGGAGCCACTGTACGAAAGGCCGATTTGAGCATATCTCCGAAATTATGTCTTCATTATCGAGCGACTCCTTGGAACACAGGACTGACAAAATTTTTTAGAAAAATCATTTTCGAACATGGAGTTTCACTGTGATTTTCCCTTGGGTTAATGGAATATTATATCACAGATCTCTTTCTATAGCAAATTCGCTGTGAACACGACAGGCGTTTCCACCTTCTTCGTCAGCAAACGCGGCAGAATCCACTTTAAAAGGAATTGCACTCATTAACGGTATTGAGGTGTGTCCCACTACATTGTACTTTACCACATCGAAGTACACAAAAATCTAATTCAGTCTTTGGTTGATTTCTATCGGGAATCGAAAAAAAAAATTGGCGAATTACGGATTGTTAGCCACGGTTGGTATTTCTTTTTTAACCAGTATCATCCCAGTGTCACCACCCAAAATGTGATACAATTCAGGACAAAATGTAATGGTTAAGACGTTGTCCTCTGGAAATGTTATCAGGAGGTGACGAGCTATTTTGTGATACACGATCGTCACACATTTTTTAGCTCTCTCCACGGCTTTAGCAAAGATAAAATTGAACCTTTTAGCAAAGGTGTTCACCAAATGTTGACCACTAACATAATAGCCTGCAGGAATATTCAAATGACAAGTGACTCGTTGAGGTTTTTCGTTTATTGTTCCCATAAATTCAGCTACCTCTCGGCGTTCATCCATGGCGTTTTGCACCTCTGGGTCAATAACTTCTATGGATACTGTGTTCTGAGTCTCAACGATGTGTTTGACTTGTGTAGGGTGAATCATTTCCACCAAAGCCACTTCCCAATGGACTTCGTCATAACATCGAATGTCCTGAAGTAATCTGGCCTTGAAACTGCATAAAGTGTTGTTGGGAAACACATCCATGAATCTGTTACTGGGCAACGTTAAGTAAAATTGGTTGTTCATAATTTCACAGTTCTAGTGTCCGAGGAGTTACTGGAAGTCAGAGGAGTGTCTAAAAGAGGATGGTAAGAGTGACTGTTGGAACTAAAGTTGGACACAAAACTTTGGTTGTTTCTGTTAGAGGAATATTTTTGGGACGGATTGGGAAGAAGGTAACCAGCGTTAAGTAAAATGATCCAAAATATTTCGTTGCAAATTTTTACTACTAATGTCGTACAAGGTACACATCAATTTGACGAGGAGATAAGACTGCAGAGACGTCATGTTGACACTGTGCTACATAGTCTAAGTGACCGCGATTTTTGTAGGATGTTTTGGTGGTTAAGTCGACGATTTGGACGTGTATACGACAGGTCCTTCGTCTTGGCACCAGTGATAAAACAAATTGCAAATAATTCGGGGTGGTGGGTTTTAAATCCACGAGTAAATAAGCTTGTGAGTTTGAATGGCATCTTTCTACGCATGAGTTATCGAAGGTGTTTCTAACTGTTTGGCTAAGACTTCCACTTGCGATTTATCTCTAGTAAATTTATATAAAAGTACGTAATGAGCATTGAGGCTGATGTTACGATGTGCTTTACTGCTTTACTTTGTTAAACAAATTTTAGGTAATGTAAATGACACTGGCATTACGATGATGCACTTTGTGTGTGAACTACAGCTTAATTTCTTCTTCGACTTCTCCTAAGATGTCATCAAAGATGACCAAGTGGGTTTGACTGGGGTCAGATACGGTTCCTTCGTCTTCGACAGAAATGCCTTCCACAAAGACTATAAATCACCTTGACTTTCTCGTAGAAGGTCGAACGCCAATTGCCAATCTTTGCAACACCAAACGATTCGTTGCGTTGGACAATCGATCAAATGATGTTTATGTTCGATCACACGTGTGACAAATTCGGTTTTGCCTGAATCGCTTATTGTACTTGTGTTCTCACATTTCTATCACTTGGCATCCTTGCTCTTCCAACTTCAATCGACGCTGACAAGTAGTATGGTACAACGCTTCCATGGTGTGTTGTAAAAAATTGGTTTTTAGTGTCACCTTGAGGGTAACATATGGGACATCCGTGAAAAAAGCACCGGTTAAACTTGTAAGCGGTCTGGGGGTTTCTACGTCGCAGCCATCCACTGAATACCTTCCGATGGCTTTCTCGGCTCCTCCGTTGCGAGCATGTTGGATCCATTTGTCATGCTTGTCACACAAGTAATATAACTAGCGTAGGGTTTTGAACGAGTATTGACGTTTGACAAAATTGGTTGTTTGAGGACTGATGACAGCTAGCATGTTTTCGGGATGAATCCTTTGCGGTACACTAAGGAACATGCTTTAGCAATGATGCAGGCTTCTTTCAATGGATCGATCCCTCCGTGTTTCATGAAAAATTCTCGAAATTTTTCACAGCAACGCCGTTAAGCCGTTAAGTATCCACATCGGAACGACACTATTTTAACATTTCTTTCTGTTATAGCCATAGGCACACTTCTCACAGTAATAACTATGACATGAATACAGTGTTACTTTTAATGGCATTAACATGTTCATCGTGATAATAGACGTGAATGTACTATCGGTCTTTGAAATCTTTGTCATTCACTTCTTGAGTGTGTACTTTCAAGGTGTTGCGCGGAGCCAAGATGTCTTGCAAAGTTTGCATTTCAGAAATGCCACAGGGCGTGTCTTTGGCTATCCCGGCTTGCTGTAACATAATTTCTCCCTCTCTTTGTTTTTTGTCTCGGTTCGATCGTCGAATAGTTTTCCTGGCTCTTTTCCATTCCACCATGTCGTTTTTGTCGTCATACGTTCATCCAACCACAATAGCACGGGTTAAACACATCTGGTCTTGAAAATTGTTAATTTGGACGAGGCTCCGCTTGATGCTGAGAAGATCGTCCACCAATAGCACATATTTGCGTTGTTCTGTCTCTTGGGGAAGAGAAACGTGGGTAATTAATATTGTCGCTTTTCCATCGGTGACGTGGAACGTTATCTTTGGATTGCTGTACGTGTTTTACCTTGTCAATGATTTTAGAACGTGTCAATTATGATGGGCTGCTAAGCCCGATCCAAACAGTAGACTTCAAACTGTCGTGATGAATGGATACTCTCAATCGATCGTCTTATTTGGCTTGACATTGATGTTTCAGTGTGGTTAACAAAGAATTCCACACATAGGGGACATACCATTTTGCTGTCGCCAGAGTTTGTCCATGTCTTGAACATGATAGTAATTTAAAAAGGTTTACTTTTGGTAATGGACATTGTTTTCGTATAGATTCTTTGGGCTTAGATCCTTTTTCACTATTCATAATCACTGTCATGAATTTGATCCAATACTTCAGCTACTGTGCGAGGCAGTAAATCACGTTTCTGCTTGATATTTTCTTTTCCTTTCTTTTACGAAATGATGCGATCGTTTCATCTTGATTGCAAAGCGTCAAATGAAAGCATATGAAACACCATAGTCTCCTATATATTAATGTCATACCAGTGCATAGAGAAAGGAATGATAACTTTCCTCCCAGTATTCACTTTGGTCTCAAACCGATCAGTATGATGGAAGAACCCACACAGATGGAAATTCTAATTAGAGCTTTGCTATGTGCCATACGAAAGTTTTCTTCAGACAGTATGACGAACTACTACTCTTCCTCCTTTCGAGATAAAAGTCAAGATACTTGCTATATCTGCCAGAATAAAGGACATTGGGCTATAGAATGTCCTGATCGTCATAAAGGCAAGACCAGTACCAGAAGAGATAAAAGTCAAGATACTTGCTATATCTGCCAGAATAAAGGACATTGGGCTATACAGAATGTCCTGATCGTCATAAAGGCAAGACCAGTACCAGAAGAGATAAAAGTCAAGATACTTGCTATATCTGCCAGAATAAAGGACATTGGGCTATACAGAATGTCCTGATCGTCATAAAGGCAAGACCAGTACCAGAAGAGATAAAAGTCAAGATACTTGCTATATCTGCCAGAATAAAGGATATTGGGCTATACAGAATGTCCTGATCGTCATAAAGGCAAGACCAGTACCAGAAGAGATAAAGGTCAAGATACTTGCTATATCTGCCAGAATAAAGGACATTGGGCTATACAGAATGTCCTGATCGTCATAAAGGCAAGACCAGTACCAGAAGAGATAAAAGTCAAGATACTTGCTATATCTGCCAGAATAAAGGACATTGGGCTATACAGAATGTCCTGATCGTCATAAAGGCAAGACCAGTACCAGAAGAGATAAAAGTCAAGATACTTGCTATATCTGCCAGAATAAAGGACATTGGGCTATACAGAATGTCCTGATCGTCATAAAGGCAAGACCAGTACCAGAAGAGATAAAAGTCAAGATACTTGCTATATCTGCCAGAATAAAGGACATTGGGCTATACAGAATGTCCTGATCGTCATAAAGGCAAGACCAGTACCAGAAGAGATAAAAGTCAAGATACTTGCTATATCTGCGAGAATAAAGGACATTGGGCTATACAGAATGTCCTGATCGTCATAAAGGCAAGACCAGTACCAGAAGAGATAAAGGTCAAGATACTTGCTATATCTGCCAGAATAAAGGACATTGGGCTATACAGAATGTCCTGATCGTCATAAAGGCAAGACCAGTACCAGAAGAGATAAAAGTCAAGATACTTGCTATATCTGCCAGAATAAAGGATATTGGGCTATACAGAATGTCCTGATCGTCATAAAGGCAAGACCAGTACCAGAAGAGATAAAAGTCAAGATACTTGCTATATCTGCCAGAATAAAGGATATTGGGCTATACAGAATGTCCTGTTCGTCATAAAGGCAAGACCAGTACCAGAAGAGATAAAAGTCAAGATACTTGCTATATCTGCCAGAATAAAGGACATTGGGCTATACAGAATGTCCTGATCGTCATAAAGGCAAGACCAGTACCAGAAGAGATAAAAGTCAAGATACTTGCTATATCTGCCAGAATAAAGGACATTGGGCTATACAGAATGTCCTGATCGTCATAAAGGCAAGACCAGTACCAGAAGAGATAAAGGTCAAGATACTTGCTATATCTGCCAGAATAAAGGACATTGGGCTATACAGAATGTCCTGATCGTCATAAAGGCAAGACCAGTACCAGAAGAGATAAAGGTCAAGATACTTGCTATATCTGCCAGAATAAAGGACATTGGGCTATACAGAATGTCCTGATCGTCATAAAAGCAAGACCAGTACCAGAAGAGATAAAAGTCAAGATACTTGCTATATCTGCCAGAATAAAGGACATTGGGCTATACAGAATGTCCTGATCGTCATAAAGGCAAGACCAGTACCAGAAGAGATAAAAGTCAAGATACTTGCTATATCTGCTAGAATAAAGGACATTGGGCTATACAGAATGTCCTGATCGTCATAAAGGCAAGACCAGTACCAGAAGAGATAAAAGTCAAGATACTTGCTATATCTGCCAGAATAAAGGACATTGGGCTATACAGAATGTCCTGATCGTCATAAAGGCAAGACCAGTACCAGAAGAGATAAAGGTCAAGATACTTGCTATATCTGCCAGAATAAAGGACATTGGGCTATACAGAATGTCCTGATCGTCATAAAGGCAAGACCAGTACCAGAAGAGATAAAAGTCAAGATACTTGCTATATCTGCCAGAATAAAGGATATTGGGCTATACAGAATGTCCTGATCGTCATAAAGGCAAGACCAGTACCAGAAGAGATAAAAGTCAAGATACTTGCTATATCTGCCAGAATAAAGGACATTGGGCTATACAGAATGTCCTGATCGTCATAAAGGCAAGACCAGTACCAGAAGAGATAAAAGTCAAGATACTTGCTATATCTGCCAGAATAAAGGACATTGGGCTATACAGAATGTCCTGATCGTCATAAAGGCAAGACCAGTACCAGAAGAGATAAAAGTCAAGATACTTGCTATATCTGCCAGAATAAAGGACATTGGGCTATACAGAATGTCCTGATCGTCATAAAGGCAAGACCAGTACCAGAAGAGATAAAAGTCAAGATACTTGCTATATCTGCCAGAATAAAGGACATTGGGCTATACAGAATGTCCTGATCGTCATAAAGGCAAGACCAGTACCAGAAGAGATAAAAGTCAAGATACTTGCTATATCTGCCAGAATAAAGGACATTGGGCTATACAGAATGTCCTGATCGTCATAAAGGCAAGACCAGTACCAGAAGAGATAAAAGTCAAGATACTTGCTATATCTGCCAGAATAAAGGACATTGGGCTATACAGAATGTCCTGATCGTCATAAAGGCAAGACCAGTACCAGAAGAGATAAAAGTCAAGATACTTGCTATATCTGCCAGAATAAAGGACATTGGGCTATACAGAATGTCCTGATCGTCATAAAGGCAAGACCAGTACCAGAAGAGATAAAAGTCAAGATACTTGCTATATCTGCCAGAATAAAGGACATTGGGCTATACAGAATGTCCTGACCGTCATAAAGGCAAGACCAGTACCAGAAGAGATAAAGGTCAAGATACTTGCTATATCTGCCAGAATAAAGGACATTGGGCTATTCAGAATGTCCTGATCGTCATAAAGGCAAGACCAGTACCAGAAGAGATAAAAGTCAAGATACTTGCTATATCTGCCAGAATAAAGGACATTGGGCTATACAGAATGTCCTGATCGTCATAAAGGCAAGACCAGTAGCAGAAGAGATAAAGGTCAAGATACTTGCTATATCTGCCAGAATAAAGGACATTGGGCTATACAGAATGTCCTGATCGTCATAAAGGCAAGACCAGTACCAGAAGAGATAAAAGTCAAGATACTTGCTATATCTGCCAGAATAAAGGACATTGGGCTATACAGAATGTCCTGATCGTCATAAAGGCAAGACCAGTACCAGAAGAGATAAAAGTCAAGATACTTGCTATATCTGCCAGAATAAAGGACATTGGGCTATACAGAATGTCCTGATCGTCATAAAGGCAAGACCAGTACCAGAAGAGATAAAAGTCAAGATACTTGCTATATCTGCCAGAATAAAGGACATTGGGCTATACAGAATGTCCTGATCGTCATAAAGGCAAGACCAGTACCAGAAGAGATAAAAGTCAAGATACTTGCTATATCTGCCAGAATAAAGGACATTGGGCTATACAGAATGTCCTGATCGTCATAAAGGCAAGACCAGTACCAGAAGAGATAAAGGTCAAGATACTTGCTATATCTGCCAGAATAAAGGACATTGGGCTATACAGAATGTCCTGATCGTCATAAAGGCAAGACCAGTACCAGAAGAGATAAAAGTCAAGATACTTGCTATATCTGCCAGAATAAAGGACATTGGGCTATACAGAATGTCCTGATCGTCATAAAGGCAAGACCAGTACCAGAAGAGATAAAGGTCAAGATACTTGCTATATCTGCCAGAATAAAGGACATTGGGCTATACAGAATGTCCTGATCGTCATAAAGGCAAGACCAGTACCAGAAGAGATAAAAGTCAAGATACTTGCTATATCTGCCAGAATAAAGGACATTGGGCTATACAGAATGTCCTGATCGTCATAAAGGCAAGACCAGTACCAGAAGAGATAAAAGTCAAGATACTTGCTATATCTGCCAGAATAAAGGACATTGGGCTATACAGAATGTCCTGATCGTCATAAAGGCAAGACCAGTACCAGAAGAGATAAAAGTCAAGATACTTGCTATATCTGCCAGAATAAAGGACATTGGGCTATACAGAATGTCCTGATCGTCATAAAGGCAAGACCAGTACCAGAAGAGATAAAAGTCAAGATACTTGCTATATCTGCCAGAATAAAGGACATTGGGCTATAAAGAATGTCCTGATCGTCATAAAGGCAAGACCAGTACCAGAAGAGATAAAAGTCAAGATACTTGCTATATCTGCCAGAATAAAGGACATTGGGCTATACAGAATGTCCTGATCGTCATAAAGGCAAGACCAGTACCAGAAGAGATAAAGGTCAAGATACTTGCTATATCTGCCAGAATAAAGGATATTGGGCTATACAGAATGTCCTGATCGTCATAAAGGCAAGACCAGTACCATTAGAGATAAAAGTCAAGATACTTGCTATATCTGCCAGAATAAAGGACATTGGGCTATACAGAATGTCCTGATCGTCATAATGGCAAGACCAGTACCAGAAGAGATAAAAGTCAAGATACTTGCTATATCTGCCAGAATAAAGGACATTGGGCTATACAGAATGTCCTGATCGTCATAAAGGCAAGACCAGTACCAGAAGAGATAAAGGTCAAGATACTTGCTATATCTGCCAGAATAAAGGACATTGGGCTATACAGAATGTCCTGATCGTCATAAAGGCAAGACCAGTACCAGAAGAGATAAAAGTCAAGATACTTGCTATATCTGCCAGAATAAAGGACATTGGACTATACAGAATGTCCTGATCGTCATAAAGGCAAGACCAGTACCAGAAGAGATAAAGGTCAAGATACTTGCTATATCTGCCAGAATAAAGGACATTGGGCTATACAGAATGTCCTGATCGTCATAAAGGCAAGACCAGTACCAGAAGAGATAAAAGTCAAGATACTTGCTATATCTGCCAGAATAAAGGACATTGGGCTATACAGAATGTCCTGATCGTCATAAAGGCAAGACCAGTGCCAGAAGAGATAAAAGTCAAGATACCTGTTATCATTATCAAGAGAAAAGACATTGGTCTTCAAAGTGCCCTAAGATACAACAGAAGCAAAAGAAAGAGGAGGAGGAGAAAAAAGAAAAGGTGACCTCGGCAAAGGAAGATCTACGAGACGTTAGGAAAGAGAAGAAAATACGGAGAGAACAAAGGCAGGAAGAATAAGAGACGGAATCAATTTTGAAAGTGACGTCATTCAAAAACAGAGTGAACCAAAAACAGACAAAAAAGAAAACTATGAACTTTTTAACAATTGTTTTGTTGTGTCGTGAATTGGATTGTAAATGTTTGTACCAGAATAGACCAGACTGAAAAAAAACCGTAAGTGTCTCCTGGTTTTACTTACTTAGAATAAGAGTCTGCATTCACGCACTCACTTACATACAGATTAGGTTTAAAAAGTAATTTTGAGTTTTCATTGATTTTGGCAAAAGTAATATTAACTCTTTTTGAAAGATTAGCTCTGAAAAGGACTGTTGGGTTTTTCTGAGAACAAACTCAGGAACGAGATGCAATTCGCTTTAACTGTCTTAAGCCTTTGCCAAGGCCAGGGCCTACTTGCGAACTTCCTCCTGTCAATGATTTCGTATAAATCACTAGAAGTGGTATTTATGGTGTAGTAAAATGGTCAGGCTGTTTGGCTCGGGAAGGTCTTTTTCGCTTGGGTCGTAGTAAAGAAGTCTGATACATTTGTTTCAGACTTCTTAACTCTGCAAAAATATCCAAGAGTACGGTGACCGTTTGACTTTTACTGTTCTCCTTCCTTCGTAGACTTTGTTTCTTCTATATCATTTCTTCTTTTCGTTTCCTTTTCGCCTCTTCTTCTAGTTGTTGCTGTTCAAGGAAAAATGATTGGGTTGCCTCTTTCTGTCGCGGTAAAAATTCGCTAATTATTCTTTCTATCACTGTCTAAAATCATCGACGTGTGATAAAGAAGGAGAAAGTGGCGAAGCTGCTGGTGCCGAAAAAATTCTTGCGAAGATAGAAAATCTACTAAATCCCTGTTGAAATCAACCTCTTCGGGAAGTTGCACTGTGTTCACTTTAGTAGTAGCTGCTATGACATTGCTTTTCTTCTCCACAGCCGGTTCACCCCAATTCATTATCTTAGTTTCCGTCATGTTTTATATAACAATGTCGCATCGATTCGCTGCCCACAAACGCTAGTGCATCTACATTGGGAATGTGATGTCACAGGTAGCTCTATTTGGATCAGAAGACAGACTCCGCGAAGTGACAGAATTTTGTAACGCGTGTTGGGATTGGTAAACAATTTCAATCCGTTTCGACCCGCTCTTGCCCTATAAATAAACGCAGTTAAATTCATTCCCTTCACCTGTTTTAGTTACAAAAAATGAGGTCCAACGTAGAATCGTCTACTCTCGTATCATCGATGCTGTTTAAATCGGACTATCCCATGTATGTCAGATCATCACAGGCCATTACCCAGATCACTGATACAGCCATTTGGAAAGGAAGGATATATGTGGATAGACAAGTGTGTCTAAAGATTAGAGTCCTCATCTACGGACGAGACGTTAGACGTAGTTTGAGAAAGAGAAGATCATTGAGATGCCCTGTATGTTAATGAACTGGTATTAACATAACAAACAACGGTCCTTTTCAGGGCCACTTCCTTTGCCTCGAAAAGATTTATTCTTTTTTGCCTGAAAAGATTTTTTTTTTATTCGATTTTATAATTTGTGCAAATATTTATTCTATCTTTCCTAAAATAAATAGTTTTGTCGATTTTATAATTTGTGTAGGATAGATAAATGTTCATCAATCTTTGGAAAAAACGAACATACAAAACCTACTCTACTCAAAAACGAACGAATGTAATCTGTCAATATGCTTAATTTATAAACCAACGCGTGTATTGCAGTATTCATTGAAACAAATAGCTTTGAACACTTTTATCTGGTTTAAGGTACAAACAAATAGGAATTATTGATGGATATAACACTGTTCTTATCATGCAAATATTTAACTGACCTCAATGAAGGCTGTTAATTCAATGAAGCAGTGTAATATTTATCATTAATTGCTGTACGAAAACATTTTTTTTTTATTCTTCACCGATCGTCTTTATATCCTGACTGGTGTAATAATTTTAATGCTATTGATCTTCAAAATGTCGCCAGATCCTGGTGGTCTTGTGATTTTTTAATTTTGATTTTTATCATTCAAGTAGTCGTATACTGATTAGAAAATCACTAAAATATGAATGGTCCATTTCTGCATAATTTTTACTGCTTTTTGTTACTTGTACTGATTTATTGTATGCTTTCTAAAATAAGCATTTTATTTATTTTAAAATAAGCATTTTATTTAAAGACCGCAATCAAGTATAATTTCTTGTTTTGGTGTGTAATTACCCTTCGATATAGAGGGATATATTACAGCAAGCCATATTTCCCGCTAATGATGGCTTAGCGGGAAATACATCAAAATGTTATAGTAAATAATATGAGATATATTACTCTCATCTCCAATATTAAAAGCGTATAACTATTTCGTATAAACCCCCCAGGTTTTATATGCATCCTTGTTTCTCTGAAGCAATAAACTATAATAATTTTAGTATTTACGTGACAAAGCAGAAAAAAGACAGCCGCAAAGACAAATATCTTTGATATTTCTGCTGGCTGGTATGGAGCCTCGAATATTATTATCCATAAGTCAACACTGTCAGTCCTGTTGGCTTGTTTACTGTAATGTAAATGAAGGTGAATCAAGCTCTCCAAAGATACGTAAGTATCATCGTTTAGAACAGGGGAAGTTTGGGTCATTAATGCAACATAAAGGTACTCCTGACTGAATTTTACTGCACATTCCTTAGTATGCAATGGGAGAGCTTCTAGGTTTTGATTTTCACTACTTCTCTTTGTATTGGTTACTGTTTAGACAACATAGTGGGGTGGGCTTGAGCTAAGAATAGTTCAAACCATGTTGTTCACACAATTCTAACTGTAGAAGAAGGTATTCGGCACCGAGCATGGACATTATGGGGTAAATGTATTATTTTATAGTGTAGTAGTGGGACATAATGGAGGTAAATGTATTGTTTTATAGTGTAGTAGAGGAACATAATTGAGGTAAATGTATTATTTTATAGTGTAGTAGAGGAACATAATGGAGGTAAATGTATTATTTTATCGTGTAGTAGAGGAACATAATGGAGGTAAATGTATTGTTTTATAGTGTAGTAGAGGAACATAATGGAGGTAAATGTATTGTTTTATAGTGTAGTAGTGGAACATAATAGAGGTAAATGTATTAGTTTATAGTGCAGTAGTACAACATGGTGGAGGTAACTGTATTATTTTCTAGTGTGAATTAGTGCAGAGTAGCCTGTAATGTAAACAAAGAAAAGCGGTGGAAAAGTTCTTCCGCAGAACACATAAAAATGTTTTTAAGCTGGCGTTAGTTGTAAGCAAAATTAACACAACCACGTGTGAAAACGAAACAGGAAGCATCGTCTAGTCATTCTAGATACGAGGGAGAACATGTTGTAATTGTAATAGTATTAAAGAAAACATTGCCGGCACCTCATGCCATAGGAGATACACGTTGCCTTCAGATATGCTCAGCATTTATCGCTTCGCCCTTTCAACTCATAATTCTAAGTAATAAATTACTGCCGCAATAAATAAAGCGGAATAATAATTTACGAACAACTAAAGTTTTATTTGATTTTCTTTAATCAATTGGACAAAAAAACCCAAAACTTCAGTCCAGTAAAGTTCTCTTATCCTATTTTAGTTTCCTAAGTGAAAAATCAATAAAAATGTATCCCTTCTTTTTCAACATTCACACGATCTCAACGCAATTTCCAACACACTCAAAGTCAGTCTTATCAACGCAACGCCTTTTAAATTTAGAACATCAACAAGGTTGAAACAATATTGTAAAAATGTATTGTCACTAACCATTATTGTCAAAGGTTTCAAATTTTTAATATGAATTGTACGTTTCAATCCCAAAAAGCAAGCTAGAAGTTGTACACTTAGTTAATGTCATTGTCCATTTATGTACTATTACAACATCTTTCCTTTTTTAAAAAAATATAGTTTCGTATTTATTTTCTATTTAAAATAGTGATAAAGTCGGACGTTGACTACAAGCGGCATTCTTTTAAAAATCGAATCCTCTTACACTATCCATCTATCTCGATATCTACCATCAATGTATAAATGAACCAGTTTACTTCTTTCTTCCAACTATTAAGCCTTTAATCTATATGTATGTATGTATGATTATATATATATATATATATATATATATATATATATATATATATATATATATATATATATATATATATATATATATATATATATATCTGTTACGTATCGGCTCTTTCAAAGTAACATAAGAGTGAAGACAACAAGCTTTGTAAATTTTAACAAAAACAATTTATTTTCCTAGAAAACATGAAATAATGTAAATGTATTAAACAAGACTTAGGTTTACAGAAACGATCCAAACTGTTTGTTCTAAAGATAAAGTCCTGTAAAAAGTTCTAAACACAGTCTGAAGTTCAGTTCCGGTCCAAAATAGCGGATGATGACGTCAGACAAAGGCTAACAGAAAAATCCAGAATTTACACAGTAAAGCAAAGTTTGTATTATTCCGTTCCAATTTAGAATATTTTCGGAAAATGTCTGTCCAAATCAGTAATGTTGTTCTTCAGGAAAACTTTTATTCAGAAAAACTAAGTAAAATTAGCTCCTCTAACAAAATACATGTTCTACGTAGACATACGAACAAACAACTTCTTCTAGCACAAAAATACCCTTTTTAAGGTAGTAAAAGTTGTATAACTCTAAGATGTTACAATAAACCATAAACAACAACTCGGACTCTTGCTGTGAATGACTCTGCGACTGTGTATGACTCTGAACATCTTACATAATACCTAAGCATATAAACGAAGCTAATACGTTGTTTGAGTTACACGCGCACGGAGGACGCATGCTATTTCACAATAATCTGGACATTAGGAAAGCCTGACCTAGCATCAGCCAATCGTTTTCATTGATATTCCTGAATGATTACTTGCAATGAATGTGCCATCATACACAACACGTGCTCACATGAGTCACATTTACAACTCAAGTAAACACGATGTTTTTCAATAACATATTAGACTAATATTAATATATGCATATTGATAATTACATTTAATGCAAAAAAATAAAATTGAACAATTTATACAGAATTCGTTCCTTAACACACTTAAACTACAGGGTCGCAACAATATATATATATAGAGAGAGAGAGAGAGAGAGAGAGAGAGAGAGAGAGAGAGAATCAATTTTATTCATATTTTTAAACACATTTTCTAAAATAAAAAATAAACAGAAAACAATATCAGCTTATCAGAACATAATTTATATAATATATAAATATTAAAATATTTTGGTGTGCAAAAGTATTTATATATAATTAAACATAATTTTAGTATATCTTTAATTTTATATATTTTTCAGTATTTAAAAAAAATATTGAACATTTTCATGATATTCATAATACTAACGCTAATTAAATTATGAAGCAAATTAAAATAATATAAAATAATATACTAACTGTAAACAGGGGACATAATTTTAAAAAAATTTATTTCATTAATGAATGTTATACAAGATTTTGGAATTTAGACCTTTTGGATATACCGTATTAAGACGGTAAATCCAATAGGTTTCCTTTTAAAGACGTTCTCTCTCTCTCTCTCTCTCTCTCTCTCTCTCTCTCTCTATATATATATATATATATATATATATATATATATATATATATATATATATATATATATATATATATATATATATATATATATATATATATATATGTGTGTGTGTGTGTGTGTGTGTGTGCAATAAACTGACTGACGACAAAACATATACAAAACAAACAAATAAACACAAAAACATTGTGGTTGTAAAACTCTACATGGCTGTCTCTACATGAGCTAAACCTATAGATACATTGCCTCAACCAGCCTGTATATAGACTTGTTGTTGTATTTGCCTTTGAAGAAGACGGGAAGAGTCGAAAGCGCTCAGGCTTGTTAGTTAATAGTTTCGCACTGTTCGTCGTCAGTTTATCATCTATCTTAATCAATACCTGACAAACGTTATCTCTTGCTGGATCCAGTGCGTATGTATGTGGCTAGGTAGGTAGGTAGGTAGGTAGGTAGATAGATAGATAGATAGATAGATAGATAGATAGATAGATAGATAGATAGATAGATAGATAGATAGATAGATAGATAGATAATAACAAAAAAATATTAAGTAGATTGAGGTACGTAGAATATTCTATGTAGATGCAGGTATATACATGTAACAGTAGAAATTCTTCTGTTATAATGTTTGTGTTATATTTTGTCAACTGAGAGGTCTCTTGATTCAAGTTCTGACACTTAACTTGAGCTCGAGGGTCAAACACGACCTGATGTGTGGCCAGCACTTCAGTCCATGAAATAAAACAGGATCAGTAAACAAACTTCTTACTTTGTCGTGTTAAACCCGACGGTTGTGTAAATCAAAACTAGTGCACTTATTGATCCTTCATAGAATTTCGTAATCAAATCGTAACATGGCGAGGAATATTGCAATAAATTCCAGACTCATAAAAGTCATCCTGTCGATGGAAAGAGCCTTGTAATTTATATTGAGTGGTGTGTTTAGGTACAGAATAAACGCATACAAGCATAAATTCTATTTTAAATTGAACACAATCATCTCAATTTGAATTTAATCAAGCTGTCCTTTTAAAATGATTTTTAAAATATTTTTTGCTGATTTAATTGTGCTAAAAGTTGTCATTAAAATGATGTATGTCTTTCAAAGCACATAAGGAAATGTATTATGCTTAGCAGGGAATATTTCGAATCCTAAGACGAAGAGAACCATGCATTTCTGGACCGATTTATTTAAGCTTCTTTCTCACTTTTCTAAACTGTATATCAATGTTTATTCTGTGGCATTCAGACTTCACTAATCTTTCGCAAACATATTTTGAAACGTGCCAATCAAAGTTAAATATTATTTCAACTTTGTATTGGAATTCGAAGTCTTCCCGGAGCCAATTTATATCTCTTGTACTATTTTGAAATAAATGAAATTTAGAATTAAAAAGATCTCCACTATATGACAACAATCCTGATATCTGCTGGCTGAACTTTTATTTCATTTTCTTGCTCTGTTGATATAGAAACACATTTATGTTAGTATTTTGGTTCATAAAACTCCATTCAGTATTTCGGTTGATATGGAAACTCATTTATTTTAGTATTTTGGTTCATAAAACTCCATTCAGTATTTCGGTTGATATAAGATCCATTTCATTGAATTATTCTGTTTGATATAAAACTCCATTTCGTTTTAGTATTTCAGTTTAGACTCAGAACAGGTATCTTGGTGCATTATTTATAACTTGATATCGATGTAATTTTAAAGAATGACACAATAGTTATAAAACTCGAGATGCTTTACTGCAGTAAGGCTTGTACATAATGAGATCTTGAACCCGCCTATTTGCCTGTATTGATACGAGGCAGCTAAATATGCAATACCCTGTGGTTAGGGCACTTCTTCTCCAAAGTCTGTAATCCAATGAAATCCAAGGTAGACTATTATGTAGTTCTTTTTGTCGACTAGATCAGATAGATCTACACATTTTACTTTATTTAAACAATTTATATTTTAGAAACTCTCGCACACATAACACACATACACATATGGAACGTTTTTATTTGGAACGTTTCAAACTTAACCCTTTTACAAATATTAAAATAATATAGTTTGTATATTTTTTATAAGCATTAATTTTCTTTAAATTTTGAACTCTATCTATCTATCTATCTATCTATCTATCTATCTATCTATCTATCTATCTATCTATCTATCTATCTATCTATCTCTCTCTCTCTCTCTCTCTCTCTCTCTCTCTCTCTCTCTCTCTCTATATATATATATATATATATATATATATATATATATATATATATATATATATATATATATATATATATATAATTGTGACATTGGTAAAGGGTTCCCTAGTGCTAATGCGGAAACGGTGTTGTAATGAAGGGCAAGGGTAACCGTAGATAAATGGCAGAGAAGCAGACTAGATGTTGCATGTAGAGGTATATCCGTTTTGAGAAACCAAAGCAAATAGAGACTGAGCAAAAATATAGGAACATTTGGTAACTAGCAATGGAAAGATTCTTTTGGCAAGTGAACAAAGATTATGCCGGTAAAGCTATACCAAGCTAAGCCGATTAGAACCCACAACACAGTATTAGTTTCGTCCAATTTAAATTTTAAAGTCAAGAGTATGAAGTTGTATAGGAAAATATGAGTGAACAAATATTCATCCAGTAGAATCATGTTTAAAATAGGACCAACAAACAACTGTAGCTTGGGAAGTAAATTCAGTTATATTTTAGGGAAAATAATTCAACTATGGTATTCAAACTATAATTTTTGGTTAGATTTTGTATTATGCACAAAATCTTGTCCAGTCATCGCAAAACTAATTTGGGGACGAGTTCAATTACACCTCTCTGTGCGTTCATACGTGTATAGGTACAGTCAATATTATACAGTTGATTGGTACATTTGGTACATACAACGAAACAAAATATTTGTCAACATCTAAGCATAATAATAAACCGAGTTAACAATAGGAAAACATTTATTTTCAATGCTCTATTTTAAAAACTGATGGTAGTTGTACACTGGAAACGGGCTCCATAACACGTAATTAAGACTATCGCCACTGCGAAATGTCCTGGAATATTCGTTGATAAGTAAAAACCCGGTCTCTCATAAAGAGGCAATTTGATGAATTTTATAACATTGTTTGATTACACCTGGACACAAAACGCCTGTTAAGATAACATTTTGCAATTTATTCCTATTCTAGGCTATTCATATAAATCAAGGCAACCAAATGGCGGTAAAGGTAATATTTCGTAACTGAACCAAAACTAACAGCCGCTGTTTAGATAACCTTTTGTACTAAAACTAAGGCTACAAAATGATTCCTCAGTTGACATTTTATAACTAATCCAAAGCTACATGATGGCTGTAAAGTTACCAATTTGTAATTAATTCAAGGCTGTAAAACAGCTGTTAGGATAAAATTTTGTAATGGAACCAAAACTGGGTTCGAAACTCTTTAGAGTGCGAATTAAAATTCTCTAACCTTTATGATAGTATTATTTGTATTAAATTATTAATTCTATATTATATTATCACTCATTCTTGTACAGAATAAAGAGATAGCACTTTCTGTTTTCTTTGTAATATATTTATAATTCTTTGCAGTACAAATCATATATACCTTGATTTCTTTAAAAGACCATTCTTAAAATGTTGTCATGTATTAATGTGACCCTGGGTCAACGAATTCAAAACGAGGCTAAGCTAGGCACCAGCTTATAGATTTACTAGAGCCAGGGACCAAATTATGGCAGATAAAAGTTTTGTTAAAATTAAAGAGAAAATTACTTTAATAAACAGATAAAAAGAATATACCATTCATAAAATGACATTTAAAAAAAAATTGGTTAAACATGATTCTTACCCATTATTTTTACTTAATCTAATATGTGCATATACATATTGGGTGTTACAATGCATCCATCTACAAACTCCATAATAATAAAATTAAATATAACCAGTGAAGAAGTTCAGATAAATATGGGACCAATTTGTGTGGTGTGTGGTTTAGAGCAGGGTGCTTTGAATTATATATATAAGTTTATGCTTAGTCGTGACGGTGTATGGGTTGGTGCGTGCAGGCAAGGCGATGGGTGCCATTTACTCGCGGACCTGGGTTCGAAACTCAGTAGAGTATGAATTTAATTTCTCTAACCTGTATGATAGTATTGTTTGTATTAAACTATTATTTCTGCCCACTATTATCAAGATTCTACTAAAGAATCGAGGAATAGCACAGTCTGTTCTGTCTGGTATATATTTATAATTATTTGTAATAAAAAATCCTATATACCTTGATTTCTTAAATATGAATCTGGAATGACTGTGTGTATATATGAGAATTAATTACTAGGTCGTCATGCGAGTGTGTCTGCTACGCACGAGCTTATATAACAACGATTCAGAGCCTTCATTTATTTTGTTGATGCGTGCTTAGTCGTGACGGTGTATGAGTTGGTGCGTGCAGGCAAGATGATGGGTGCCATTTACTCGCAGACCTAGGTTCGAAACTCAGTAAAGTATGAATTTAATTTCTCTAATCTGTATGATAGTATTGTTTGTATTAAACTATTATTTCTGCCCACTATTTTCAAGATTCTACTACAGAAACCAGGAATAGCACAGTCTGTTCTGTCTGGTATATATTTATAATTATTTGTAATACAAAAATCCTATATACCTTGATTTCTTTAATAGGAATCTGGAACGACTATGTGTATATATGAGAATTAATTACTAGGTCGTCATGCGAGTGTGTCTGCTACGCACGAGCTTATATAACAACGATTCAGAGCCATCATTTATTTTGGTGATGCGGGCTTAGTCGTGACGGTGTATGGGTTGGTGCGTGCAGGCAAGGCGATGGGTACCATTTACTCGCGGACCTGGGTTCGAAACTCAGTAGAGTATGAATTTAATTTCTCTAACCTGTATGATAGTATTGTCTGTATTAAACTATTATTTCTGCCCACTATTATCAAGATTCTACTACAGAATCCAGGAATAGCACAGTCTGTTCTGTCTGGTATATATTTATAATTATTTGTAATACAAAAATCATATATACCTTGATTTCTTAAATAGGAATCTGGAACGACTGTGTGTATATATGAGAATTAATTACTAGGTCGTCATGCGAGTGTGTCTGCTACGCACGAGCTTATATAACAACGATTCAGAGCCATCATTTATTTTGGTGATGCGGGCTTAGTCGTGACGGTGTATGGGTTGGTGCGTGCAGGCAAGGCGATGGGTGCCATTTACTCGCGGACCTGGGTTCGAAACTCAGTAGAGTATGAATTTAATTTCTCTAACCTGTATGATAGTATTGTTTGTATTAAACTATTATTTCTGCCCACTATTATCAAGATTCTACTACAGAAACCAGGAGAACCACAGTGCGTAGTGTCTGGTATGTATTTATAATTATATGTAATACAAAAATCCTATATACCTTGATTTCTTTAATAGGAATCTGGAACGACTGTGTGTATATATGAGAATTAATTACTAGGTCGTCATGCGAGTGTGTCTGCTACGCACGAGCTTATATAACAACGATTCAGAGCCCTCATAAGAGGGTGATGCCTGCTTAGTCGTGACGGTGTATGGGTTGGTGCGTGCAGGCAAGACGATGGGTGGCATTTACTCGCGGACCTAGGTTCGAAACTCAGTAGAGTATGAATTTAGTTTCACTAACCTCTATGATAATATTGTTTGTATTACACTATTATTTCTGCCCACTATTATCAAGATTCTACTACAGAATCCAGGAATAGCACAGTCTGTTCTGTGTGGTATATATTTATAATTATTTATAATACGAAAATCCTATATACCTTGATTTCTTTAATAGGAATCTGGAACGACTATATGTATATATGAGAATTAATTACTAGGTCGTCATGTGAGTGTGTCTGCTACGCACGGGCTTATATAACAACGATTCAGAGCCATCATTTATTTTGGTGATGCATGCTAAGTCGTGACGGTGTATGGGTTGGTGCGTGCAGGCAAGGCGATGGGTGCAATTTACTCGCGGACCTGGGTTCGAAACTCCGTAGATTACGAATTTAATTTCTCTAACCTGTATGATAGTATTGTTTGTATTAAACTATTATTTCCGCCCACTATTATCAAGATTCTACTACAGAATCCAGGGATAGCACAGTCTGTTCTGTCTGGTATATATTTATAATTATTTGTAATACAAAATCCTATATACCTTGATTTCTTTAATAAGAATCTGGAACGACTGTGTAGATATATGAGAATTATTTACTAGGTCGCCATGCGAGTGGGTCTGCTTCGCACGAGCTTATATAACACCGATTCAGTGCCATCATTTTTAGGTGATGCGTGCTTAGTCGTGATGGTGTATGGGTTGGTGCGTGCAGGCAAGGCGATGGGTGCAATTTACTCGCAGACCTGGGTTCGAAACTCAGTAGAGTATGAATTTAATTTCTCTAACCTGTATGGTAATATTGTTTGTATTAAGCTATTATTTCTGCCCACTATTATCAAGATTATACTAAAAAATCCAGGAATAGCACAGTCTGTTCTGTCTGGTATAAATTTATAATTATTTGCAATAAAATATCCTATATACCTTGATTTCTTTAATATGAATCTGGAATGACTGTGTGTATATAAGATAATTAATTACTAGGTCGTCATGCGAGTGTGTCTGCTACGTACGAGCTTATATAACACCGATTCAGTGCCATCATTTTTTGGTGATGCGTGCTTAGTCGTGACGGTATATGGGTTGGTGCGTGCAGGCAAGGCGATGGGTGCCATTTACTCGCGGACCTGGGTTCGAAACTCGGTAGAGTACGAATTTAATTTCTCTAACCTGTATGATAGTATTGTTTGTATTAAACTATTATTTCTGCCCACTATTATCAAGATTCTACTACAGAATCCAGGGATAGCACAGTCTGTTCTGTCTGGTATATATTTATAATTATTTGTAATACAAAAATCCTATATACCTTGATTTCTTTCATAGGAATCTGGAACGACTGTGTACATATATATGAGAATTAATTACTAGGTCGTCATGCGAGTGTGTCTGCTACGTACGAGCTTATATAACACCGATTCAGTGCCATCATTTTTTGGTGATGCGTGCTTAGTCGTGACGGTATATGGGTTGGTGCGTGCAGGCAAGGCGATGGGTGCCATTTACTCGCGGACCTGGGTTCGAAACTCGGTAGAGTACGAATTTAATTTCTCTAACCTGTATGATAGTATTGTTTGTATTAAACTATTATTTCTGCCCACTATTATCAAGATTATACTAAAGAATCCAGTGATAGCACTGTCTATTCTGTCTGGTGTATGTTTATAATTCTTTGCATTACAAAAATCCTATATACCTTGATTTCTTTCATAGGATCTGGAACGACTGTGTCTATATATGAGAATTATTTACTAGGTCGTCATGCGAGTGTGTCTGCTACGCACGAGCTCATATAACACCGATTCAGTGCCATCATTTATTTGGTGATGCGTGCTTAGTCGTGACGGTTTATGGGTTGGTGCGTGCAGGCAAGGCGATTGGTGCCTTTTTCTCGCGTATCTGGGTTAGAAACTAGGTAGAGTACGAATTTAATTTCTCTAACCTGTATGATAGTATTGTTTGTATTAAACTATTATTTCTGCCCACTATTATCAAGATTCTACTACAGAATCCAGGGTAGCACAGTCTGTTCTGTCTGGTATATATTTATAATTATTTGTAATACAAAAATCCTATATACCTTGATTTCTTTCATAGGAATCTGGAACGACTGTGTCATTATATATGAGAATTAATTACTAGGTCGTCATGCGAGTGTGTCTGCTACGTACGAGCTTATATAACACCGATTCAGTGCCATCATTTTTTGGTGATGCGTGCTTAGTCGTGACGGTATATGGGTTGGTGCGTGCAGGCAAGGCGATGGGTGCCATTTACTCGCGGACCTGGGTTCGAAACTCGGTAGAGTACGAATTTAATTTCTCTAACCTGTATGATAGTATTGTTTGTATTAAACTATTATTTCTGCCCACTATTATCAAGATTCTACTACAGAATCCAGGGATAACACAGTCTCTTCTGTCTGGTATATATTTATAATTATTTGTAGTACAAAAATGCTATATACCTTGATTTCTTTCAAAGTATCTGGAAAGACTGTGTGTATATATGAGAATTAATTACTAGGTCGTCATGCGAGTGTGTCTGCTACGCACGAGCTTATATAACAACGATTCAGAGCCATCATTTATTTTGGTGATGCGGGCTTAGTCGTGACGGTGTATGGGTTGGTGCGTGCAGGCAAGGCGATGGGTGCCATTTACTCGCGGACCTGGGTTCGAAACTCAGTAGAGTATGAATTTAATTTCTCTAACCTGTATGATAGTATTGTTTGTATTAAACTATTATTTCTGCCCACTATTATCAAGATTCTACTACAGAATCCAGGAATAGCACAGTCTGTTCTGTCTGGTATATATTTATAATTATTTGTAATACAAAAATCCTATATACCTTGATTTCTTTAATAGGAATCTGGAACGACTGTGTGTATATATGAGAATTAATTACTAGGTCGTCATGCGAGTGTGTCTGCTACGCACGAGCTTATATAACAACGATTCAGAGCCATCATTTATTTTGGTGATGCGGGCTTAGTCGTGACGGTGTATGGGTTGGTGCGTGCAGGCAAGGCGATGGGTGCCATTTACTCGCGGACCTGGGTTCGAAACTCAGTAGAGTATGAATTTAATTTCTCTAACCTGTATGATAGTATTGTCTGTATTAAACTATTATTTCTGCCCACTATTATCAAGATTCTACTACAGAATCCAGTAATAGCACAGTCTGTTCTGTCTGGTATATATTTATAATTATTTGTAATACAAAAATCCTACGTACCTTGATTTCTTAAATAGGAATCTGGAACGACTAAGTGTATATATGAGAATTAATTACTAGGTCGTCATGCGAGTGTGTCTGCTACGCACGAGCTTATATAACAACGATTCAGAGCCATCATTTATTTTGGTGACGCGTGCTTAGTCGTGACGGTGTATGGGTTGGTGCGTGCAGGCAAGGCGATGGGTGCCATTTACTCGCGGACCTGGGTTCGAAACTCAGTAGAGTATGAATTTAATTTCTCTAACCTGTATGATAGTATTGTTTGTATTAAACTATTATTTCTGCCCACTATTATCAAGATTCTACTACAGAAACCAGGAATAGCACAGTCTGTTCTGTCTGGTATATATTTATAATTATTTGTAATACAAAAATCCTATATACCTTGATTTCTTTAATAGGAATCTGGAACGACTATGTGTATATATGAGAATTAATTACTAGGTCGTCATGCGAGTGTGTCTGCTACGCACGAGCTTATATAACAACGATTCAGAGCCATCATTTATTTTGGTGATGCGGGCTTAGTCGTGACGGTGTATGGGTTGGTGCGTGCAGGCAAGGCGATGGGTGCCATTTACTCGCGGACCTGGGTTCGAAACTCAGTAGAGTATGAATTTAATTTCTCTAACCTGTATGATAGTATTGTTTGTATTAAACTATTATTTCTGCCCACTATTATCAAGATTCTACTAAAGAATCCAGGAATAGCACAGTCTGTTCTGTCTGCTATATATTTTTAATTTTTTGTAATAAAAAATCCTATGTACCTTGATTTCTTAGATATGAATCTGGAATGACTGTGTGTATATATGAGAATTAATTACTAGGTCGTCATGCGAGTGTGTCTGCTACGCACGAGCTTATATAACAAAGATTCAGAGCCATCATTTATTTTGGTGATGCGGGCTTAGTCGTGACGGTGTATGGGTTGGTGCGTGCAGGCAAGGCGATGGGTACCATTTACTCGCGGACCTGGGTTCGAAACTCAGTAGAGTATGAATTTAATTTCTCTAACCTGTATGATAGTATTGTCTGTATTAAACTATTATTTCTGCCCACTATTATCAAGATTCTACTACAGAATCCAGTAGTAGCAGTCTGTTCTGTCTGGTATATATTTATAATTATTTGTAATACAAAAATCCTATATACCTTGATTTCTTTAATAGGAATCTGGAAAGACTATGTGTATATATGAGAATTAATTACTAGGTCGTCATGCTAGTGTGTCTGCTACGCACGAGCTTATATAACAACGATTCAGAGCCATCATTTATTTTGGTGATGCGGGCTTAGTCGTGACGGTGTATGGGTTGGTGCGTGCAGGCAAGGCGATGGGTGCCATTTACTCGCGGACCTGGGTTCGAAACTCAGTAGAGTATGAATTTAATTTCTCTAACCTGTATGATAGTATTGTTTGTATTAAACTATTATTTCTGCCCACTATTATCAAGATTCTACTACAGAAACCAGGAATAGCACAGTCTGTTCTGTCTGGTATATATTTATAATTATTTGTAATACAAAAATCATATATACCTTGATTTCTTAAATAGGAATCTGGAACGACTGTGTGTATATATGAGAATTAATTACTAGGTCGTCATGCGAGTGTGTCTGCTACGCACGAGCTTATATAACAACGATTCAGAGCCATCATTTATTTTGGTGATGCATGCTAAGTCGTGACGGTGTATGGGTTGGTGCGTGCAGGCAAGGCGATGGGTGCAATTTACTCGCAGACCTGGTTTCGAAACTCAGTAGAGTATGAATTTAATTTCTCTAACCTGTATGGTAATATTGTTTGTATTAAGCTATTATTTCTGCCCACTATTATCAAGATTCTACTAAAAAATCCAGGAATAGCACAGTCTGTTCTGTCTGGTATAAATTTATAATTATTTGCAATAAAAAATCCTATATACCTGGATTTCTTTAATATGAATCTGGAATGACTGTGTGTATATAAGAGAATTAATTACTAGGTCGTCGTGCGAGTGTGTCTGCTACGCAGGAGCTTACATAACAACGACTCAGAGCCATCATTTATTTTGGTGATGCGGGCTTAGTCGTGACGGTGTATGGGTTGGTGCGTGCAGGCATGGCGATGGGTGCCATTTACTCGCGGACCTCGGTTCGAAACTCAGTAGAGTATGAATTTAATTTCTCTAACCTGTATGATAGTATTGTCTGTATTAAACTATTATTTCTGCCCACTATTATCAAGATTCTACTACAGAATCAAGTAATAGCACAGTCTGTTCTGTCTGGTATATATTTATAATTATTTGTAATACAAAAATCCTATATACCTTGATTTCTTTAATAGGAATCTGGAACGACTGTGTGTATATATGAGAATTAATTACTAGGTCGTCATGCGAGTGTGTCTGCTACGCACAAGCTTATATAACAGCGATTCAGTGCCATCATTTATTTTGGTGATGCGGGCTTAGTCGTGACGGTGTATGAGTTGGTGCGTGCAGGAAGACGATGGGTGCCATTTACTCGCGGACCTGGGTTCGAAACTCAGTAGAGGATGAATTTAATTTCTCTAACCTGTATGATAATATTGTTTGTATTAAACTATTATTTCTGCCCACTATTATCAAGATTCTACTAAAGAATCGAGGAATAGCACAGTCTGTTCTGTCTGTTATATATTTATAATTATTTGTAATGAAAAATCCTATATACCTTGATTTCTTTCATATGAATCTGGAATGACTATGTGTATATATGAGAATTAATTACTAGGTCGTCATGCGAGTGTGTCTGCTACGCACGAGCTTATATAACAACGATTCAGAGCCATCATTTATTTTTTTGATGCGTGATTAGTCGTGACGGTGTATGGGTTGGAGCGTGCAGGCAAGGCGATGGGTGCCATTTACTCGCGGACCTGGTTTCGAAACTCAGCAGAGTATGAATTTAATTTCTCTAACCTGTATGATAGTATTGGCTGTTTGAAACTATTATTTCTGTCCACTATTATCAAGTATCTACTACAGAATCCAGTAATAACACAGTCTGTTCTGTCTGTTATATATTTTTAATTATTTGTAATACAAAAATCCTATATACCTTGATTTCTTTAATAGGAATCTGGAACGACTATGTTTATCTATGAGAATTAATTACTAGGTCGTCATGCGAGTGTATCTGCTACGCACGAGCTTATATAACAACGATTCAGAGCCATCATTTATTTTGTTGATGCGTACTTAGTCGTGATGGTGTATGGGTTGGTGCGTTCAGGCGAGGCGATGGGTGCCATTTACTAGCTTATCTGGGTTAGAAACTCAGTAGAGTATGAATTTAATTTCTCTAACCTGTATGTTAGTGTTGTTTGTATTATTTCTGCCCACTATTATCAAGATTCTACTACAGAATCCAGGAATAGCACAGACTGTTCTGTCATGGTATATATTTATAATTATTTGTAATACAAAAATCCTATATACCTTGATTTCTTTAATAGGAATCTGGAACAACTATGTGTATATATGAGAATTAATTACTAGGTCGTCATGCGAGTGTGTCTTCTACGCACGAGCTTATGTATCAACGATTCAGAGCCATCACTTATTTTGGTGATGCGTGCTTAGTCGTGACGGTGTATGGGTTGGAGCGTGCAGGCAAGGCGATGGGTGCCATTTACTCGCGGACCTGGGTTCGAAACTCAGTAGAGTACGAATTTAATTTCTCTAACCTGTATGATAGTATTGTTTATATATATATATATATATATATATATATATATATATATATATATATATATATATATATATATATATATATATATATATATATATATATATATATATATATAAACCCCAACGGAAGATCCGGAGACGGAGTCCCTAAGGCGACTTGTCACTACTTTTAGTGACATCTTGGCAACTCCTGCGACGTCGCTGGTGCCATGACGTATCGGCTTGTCCTTTCCTTTGGATCCATCAGCTGCGTGGAGAGGGGGAGTCAGTTGCATGGGCAACAGCTGATTCTCCATATAACCCTGCACAGGCTTGCGCCCTGGAGAGGACACTCCAGCTTCGCTTCACAGCCTTGACACAACACTGTAAGCAACAGTTACCGATTATAAGTCACCACTCGATTGGGGTAGAGTTAGACGCCAGGGGTTGCTTCCGATGGTGGGAGAGGCCAACAGGTCTCATTGGACAGCTATCGCCGGCCTCAAGCTGGGCCGCTCCCAGCCAATAAGGTGCTGTGCCGCCACAGCTCGCCTGCCTTGCTGGGTGCGCATTGCTTAAGATACTTGAGTACCTGAGAAGCGGGCTGCAACTAGAGCACCAAGAAAAAAACAAAAGAAAAGCAACAAGAAAATCAACAATCCTCAAGCTAGGTACCTGGAAAGACCGAACTATGCTGTCTGGGCTCTCAGATGATCTCCAGGAAATCAGTGATGTTCGAAAGATTTCAGTCATCAACGACAAACTCGGAAGACTCCATGCCGATATCACCTCACTTCAAGAGACACTGCTACCAGATTGTAGGTCCCTCAGAGAAAATAACTACACGTTATTCTGGCAAGGAAGGAGCACAGACGAAGTTAGGGAGTATGGTGTTAATATTGCTGTCAGAAACTCTCTGCTGGCTATGATAGAACCCTTCCAACAAGGAAACGAAAGACTGCTATCTCTTTGCCTCCACACCACAACCGGGCTTGTTAATCTAATCAGTGTTTAAGCTCCCACACTCAGTGCCACCACATATACCAAGGATGCGTTTTATAATGAGCTCGACTGAGATCGAGAAAATTCCAAAGGAAGAGAACTTGATATTATTGGGTGACTTCAACACTAGGGTTGGTGCCGATCACGACTCCTGGCCTTTGTGTCTCGGCAAGTTTGGCATTGGGAAGATGAATGAAAACGGGCAACGTCTACTAGAAATGTGCTCGTACCACAATCTCAGCATCATCAATTCATTTTTTCAGACAAAACGACAGCACAAAGTGTCTTGGAGGCATCCCAGATCCAAACAATGGCATCAGTTGGACTTGATCATCACAAGACGTTCAGCCATGAAGGGTGCGCAGCTTACTCGTACATTCCACAGTGCTGACTGCGACACCGACCACTCACTAGCTTGCTGTAAATTTAAGCTTCAACCAAAGAAGATCCACCACTCTAGGCAAATCGGTAAACCACACATTGATGTGAGCAAGACGTCATATCCAGACAAGGCTGAAGAATTCACCTACACCCTCTCCAAGGCGTTCAGTTCAGAACCTCCCTATGGCAGTGCCAAAGAGAGATGGGACAACATCAGAGATACTGTGTACATCACAGCCACAAGAATTTTTGGTAAAAAGCAGACAAAGAACAAAGACCGGTTTGACGCCAATTCCGCCACACTCATGCCAGCAATAGAAGAAAGTCGCAGTGCCCACCTGGAATACAAGCGTTCGCCCTGCCAGAGGACACTACATGCATATAGGTCTACCAGAGGCAAAGTGCAGAGGTTAGCACGGCAGTGCACCAATAAATACTGTCTTCTGCTCTGTCAGAGCATCCAGTCAGCAGTAGACAACGGAAACATCAGAGGCATGTACAATGGCATAAAGAAAGCAATAGCTCCACTGAAGTCTTCTGCAGGCGATATCATTCACGACAAGGGCAAACAGATGGAGCGCTGGGTGGAGTACTACTCCGAACTGTATTCCACAGAAAACGTGACCAACAATGCTCTCAGCCTCCCTTGCTTGACCAAACTGGATGAAATACCTACTGCGGCAGAACTAAAGTTTGCCTTAGAGAAACTGACCACAGGTAAAGCCCCAGGGAAGGATGGCATCCAAGCAGAAGTCATCAAGTGTGGCGGCAATGTGCTGTTCACATACCTTTATGATCTTCTATGCCAGAGCTGGGATGAAAGTGCAGTGCCTCAGGACATGAGAGACACCAACATCATAACTCTGTATAAGAACAAGGGCGACAGAAGTGACTGCAACAACTACAGGGGCATATCATTTCTCAGCATCGTGGGTGAAGTCTTCGCTAGAGTCATCCTGAACAGACTGTAGACGCTTGCTGACAGACTGTATCCAGAGTCTCAGTGTGGGTTCCGCGCAGAGAGGTCCACAATCAACATGACCTTCTCCATCAAGCAACTGCCGGAGAAGTGCAGGGAACAACACAGACCCCTCTTCCTGGCTTTTATAGACCTCACCAAAGCATTCGATCTGGTCAGCAGAGACGGACTCTTCAAAATCCTGACGACGATTGGATGCACTCCAAAGCTGTTAAGCATAGTCCAGTCCTTCCATGAAGACATGAAAAGCACAGTGCAGTACGATGCCTCATCGTCCAAACCATTCAACATCCACAGCGGAGTGAAATAAGGCTGTGTTCTTGCCCCCACGCCTTTTGGCATCTTCTTCGCTGTCCTGCTTAAATACGCCTTTTGGGACGTCCACAGAAGGGATCTACCTGCACACGCGTTCAGACGGCAGGCTGTTCAACCTGGCACGACTGAAGGCAATGAGCAAAGTAAGGTAAGCAACCATTAGGGACATGCTCTTTGCAGATGCTGCTGCTATAGTCACTCACACAGAAGCTGAACTACAACGCCATTTGGACCGCTTTGCTAAAGCATTTGATGAATTCGGGTTGACCATTAGCCTAAAGAAAACAACTTGATGGCTCAGGACTCAAACCCTCCCAGCATAATCATCAACAACTACAAACTAGAAGTAGTCAGCGTATTCACTTACCTTGGCTCTACCATCACCAACAACCTCTCACTCGATGTCGAGCTCAACAAGCGGATTGGAAAGGCGTCAGCAACTCTCTCTAGATTGTCGCAGAGAGTGTGGAACAGCAGCAAGCTGACATTGAACAGCAAGATCTCCGTGTACCGTGCCTGCGTGCTTAGCATTCTCCTGTACTCCAGCGAAACTTGGACCTTATATGCCTCTCAGGAGAAAAGACTGAGTGCCTTTCGCATGCGTTGTCTCCAACGTATACTCGGGATCACCTGCACAACTACAAACTGGGACACCTTTCATGGGCGCATTTCCATCTTCTCTCTAGACTAACGGAAGCCAACACACACACACACACACACACACACACACACACACACACACACATATATATATATATATATATATATATATATATATATATATATATATATATATATATATATATATATATATATATATATGAACGACTTTCAAACAGCTTTAAACAAATAATCCTGGTGTTTTGTGGGTTAATATTTAACTGTCAGTCTGTTACTGAAACAAAGCAAAAATTTTGTTTGTATAAATAAAATCGTATATCAATATTGTCAGTTGAGCAATGATTCAGAAAAGGAAAAAAAAAATGTCATTTAGAGGGAAAATCCCAGTCCCTCCCTCTCCAGGCACCAAGCGCAGCAAGCAAATTAAAAGCAACTGGGCTGTGCACTTTTGATACAAATTAAAATGAAACCATACCGACATGTACCCAAAAATATTTAAAGCAAACTATAAAGTCTCTACTGGTTTTGGGGACGTCTTTTGGTTAAAAGGACAGTTTGTGTCACTATGTACATTTTGTAAATGTTTTATTCTGACCGTGTGTTTTGCCCACAGTGATGATTAATCATAGATGTACATTTAAACATTACCTAATCAGAAACAAAATTCATGCTTTAAATAGTCTCTTTTCTGTATCATTAACTTATATTATGTGTGCTGTTCAGAAACAGGAAATATAAGATAGGACGTAAATCAACTTATGTTTTAGAGAATGGACATATCAAGTAAGTTTTTCACATTTTATGCAGAGGTGATCCTATAAAATATTCTTACGCAAAAGGAAGGAATCTCTATAAAGTACATTACATCAGGGGTGCACACACTTTTTTGCATGCGAGCTACTTATAAAATGAACAAGCCAAAATAATCTACCTGCAACAAAAATGTATAACATACATAGGCTTACGTTTATTATTTTAGTGCTACTCACACTATCTTCGCGATCGACCGGTCAATCGCGATCGACGTATTATGCACCCCTGCATTACACCCATTACAGCCGCGATCAATATAATATAATTTCTTGCAAAAGGAATCTACGTAATATATTATATGTAGTACAGTCGCATCTGCCTAGCATAGCCTCATTTTCGCGGTACATTAATATTCATGAGGATCTAATTAAGAATGTTCTAATAGGAATCTTGAACGAATTTGCATATATATATATATATATATATATATATATATATATATATATATATATATATATATATATATATGAGAATTAATCACTAGGTCGTCAAGCGAGTGTGTCTGCTACACACGAGCTCATATAACAACGATTCAGTGCCATCATTGTTTTTGGTGATGCGTACATAGTCGTGACGGGATATGGGCTGGTGTGTGACGGCAAGGTGATGGGTGCCCTTTACTCGCAGACCTTGGTTCGAAACTCCGTAGAGTACGAATTATAATTCTCTAACATGTATGATAGTATTTTTTGTATTAAATTATTAATTCTGCCTACTATTATCACGTATTCTTCTAAAGAATCCAGGGATAACACTTTCTGTTCTGTTTGGTATATATTTATAATTCTTTGTAATACAAATCCTATATACCTTGATTTCTTTATTAGGAATCTAGGACAAATTTGCATATATTTGAGAATTAATCACTAGGTTGTCAAGCGAGTGTCTGCTACGCACGAGCTCATATAACACCGATTCAGTGCCATCATCTCTTGGTGATGCGTGCTTATTCGTGACGTATATATGGGCTGGTGTGTGCAGGCTTTTGCTCGCGGACCTGGGTTCGAAACTCCGTAGAGTACGAATAATAATTATCTAACCTGTATGATAGTATTATTTGTATTAAATTATTAATTCTGTCTACTATTATCACGCATTCTTCTATAGAATCCAGGGATAGCTCTTTCTGTTACGTTATATATATATATATATATATATATATATATATATATATATATATATATATATATATATATATATATATATATATATAATCATCTTCTAGTCAGACTGTAGACAAAGGAAATAGTCTCAAATGCTCACACGGTCTGTTGATGATGAAGACTGACTGAGACTAATGGCGACATTGTATGATAGTACCGCCAATACCTAGGAGAAAGTTGAAATATAACAATTGTTAGCTTCATTTAATATGACTCAAATAATGTTTATGTTAGTTACGTGTACTTTGATCAAAAGAATGTTACTGGAGTTGTCAACTGCTGAAACTGTGTACAAGTTAGGAAATAACAGCGTTGTATTGGAAGATATGAGGCCGTTGATTGTCATATTTCTGTCGCATATAAGGTTTTGATGGTGATGCTTCAATGAAGCTCAGGTAAGCCGTCTAGTAGCGTCTATAAATCTGAAGGACAAGATTACCCGGTTATGACACACTCTTAATATTTTGCAAAGTTAGCCATATATGTAATTATTTTAAAATATTAATTACGTGAAAAAATTGTAATTATTTTTAAAATGTGCAGTTACATGTGGCACAAAATCATAGGAATAGTCATGACGTGAAAATTGTGTCAGAAGTTCGGAAAGTTTATTGCAGAATTAGTGCTGAAGATTTGTAAGGTCAACCAATAAGATATAGCTATACAAATACCGATGTTTTTTAAATGAACAAAGATATGACTAAGTAATCAAGGTACATATGGAATTACATAGTACTCTTCTTCAAAGAACCGCTACTACAACGAGTCCTTATTTTTTGAGGATTAACCCTGATATACGAGATATCTATTCCTCCTCTGTCTTGTACATCATCTGCAGCAATTTGGAATCGTCAATACTTGTTATTAAAGTAATATTATGTTCCTTCTTCAATTGTCCACTCCAATCCACGATCATTTGCCCGCTCGTGTATTGACCTTTCACTTCTACAGTAGCGTAGACCCTTGTAGCCATGATAATAATGCTATGGTCTAACGCTGCCGCCATTGCAATTGCGTCACACGGGTTAAATGTATCATCGTCGTTTTGTTTATTGAACTCAAGCGAGTGGACTTCAATTCTTTTCAGAAACTCTGCTTTCTTCGTTTTCTCACTCCTCAGCTTGTTGTAAACTACCTATAATAGAAATTGGTATTTTGTTAACAGTAAAAGAATCAGAGCATGCTGTGCGTTGTAAGACATCATATATCACAAGCTCGCTTCATTGCCCGTACTAGGACTGGATTAAACCTAAGTAAAATATACACATAAACAGATTGGGATAAGTGGGATTAATAAAAAGTTTTAGACTAAAATTGAAAATAAGTATTTTTAAAAAAAATAAAAAAATTGGGATGCTACCACAAGTTTCGAACTCTAGACCTCTTATTTAGCATTCTTGACATACGGAAAGACAAATGAGGATGTTAAATATTTAAGATTCATATACATAAGGCAAAATTGCAAGGCAGCCAATATTTCTAATTCATACACATCGGCCTGTTGTGTGTAGTAAGGCAGCTAATATCTCTAATTCACACACATCGGCCTGTTGTGTGTAGTAAGGCAGCTAATATCTCTAATTCATACACATCGGCCTGTTGTGTGTAGTAAGGCAGCTAATATCTCTAATTCACACACATCGGCCTGTTGTGTGTAGTAAGGCAGCTAATATCTCTAATTCATACACATCGGCCTGTTGTGTGTAGTAAGATAGCTAATATCTCTAATTCATACACATAGGCCTGTTGTGTGTAGTAAGGCAGCTAATATTTCTAATTCATACACATCGGCCTGTTGTGTGTAGTAAGGCAGCCAATATTTCTAATTCATACACATAGGCCTGTTGTGTGTAGTAAGGCAGCTAATATCTCTAATTCATACACATAGGCCTGTTGTGTGTAGTAAGGCAGCTAATATCTCTAATTCATACACATAGGCCTGTTGTGTGTAGTAAGGCAGCTAATATCTCTAATTCATACACATAGGCCTGTTGTGTGTAGTAAGGCAGCTAATATCTCTAATTCATACACATAGGCCTGTTGTGTGTAGTAAGGCAGCTAATATTTCTAATTCATACACATCGGCCTGTTGTGTGTAGTAAGGCAGCTAATATTTCTAATTCACACACATCGGCCTGTTGTGTGTAGTAAGGCAGCTAATATCTCTAATTCATACACATCGGCCTGTTGTGTGTAGTAAGGCAGCTAATATCTCTAATTCATACACATAGGCCTGTTGTGTGTAGTAAGGCAGCTAATATCTCTAATTCATACACATAGGCCTGTTGTGTGTAGTAAGGCAGCTAATATCTCTAATTCATACACATCGGCCTGTTGTGTGTAGTAAGGCAGCCAATATTTCTAATTCATACACATCGGCCTGTTGTGTGTAGTAAGGCAGCTAATATTTCTAATTCATACACATCGGCCTGTTGTGTGTAGTAAGGCAGCTAATATCTCTAATTCATACACATCGGCCTGTTGTGTGTAGTAAGGCAGCTAATATCTCTAATTCATACACATCGGCCTGTTGTGTGTAGTAAGGCAGCTAATATTTCTAATTCATACACATCGGCCTGTTGTGTGTAGTAAGGCAGCTAATATTTCTAATTCACACACATCGGCCTGTTGTGTGAAGTAAGGCAGCTAATATCTCTAATTCATACACATAGGCCTGTTGTGTGTAGTAAGGCAGCTAATATCTCTAATTCATACACATAGGCCTGTTGTGTGTAGTAAGGCAGCTAATATCTCTAATTCATACACATCGGCCTGTTGTGTGTAGTAAGGCAGCCAATATTTCTAATTCATACACATCGGCCTGTTGTGTGTAGTAAGGCAGCTAATATTTCTAATTCATACACATCGGCCTGTTGTGTGTAGTAAGGCAGCTAATATCTCTAATTCATACACATAGGCCTGTTGTGTGTAGTAAGGCAGCTAATATCTCTAATTCATACACATAGGCCTGTTGTGTGTAGTAAGGCAGCTAATATCTCTAATTCATACACATAGGCCTGTTGTGTGTAGTAAGGCAGCTAATATCTCTAATTCATACACATAGGCCTGTTGTGTGTAGTAAGGCAGCTAATATCTCTAATTCATACACATAGGCCTGTTGTGTGTAGTAAGGCAGCCAATATCTCTAATTCATACACATCGGCCTGTTGTGTGTAGTAAGGCAGCCAATATTTCTAATTCATACACATCGGCCTGTTGTGTGTAGTAAGGCAGCTAATATCTCTAATTCATACACATCGGCCTGTTGTGTGTAGTAAGGCAGCTAATATCTCTAATTCATACACATCGGCCTGTTGTGTGTAGTAAGGCAGCTAATATCTCTAATTCATACACATAGGCCTGTTGTGTGTAGTAAGGCAGCTAATATCTCAAATTCATACACATCGGCCTGTTGTGTGTAGTAAGGCAGCTAATATTTCTAATTCATACACATCGGCCTGTTGTGTGTAGTAAGGCAGCTAATATCTCTAATTCATACACATCGGCCTGTTGTGTGTAGTAAGGCAGCTAATATCTCTAATTCATACACATAGGCCTGTTGTGTGTAGTAAGGCAGCTAATATCTCAAATTCATACACATCGGACCATGTTATCTCCAACTCACACACATCGGACCACCTTGTGCGTAGTAAGGCAGCTAATATCTCTAATTCATACACATCGGACCATGTTGTGCGCAATAAGGCAGCTAATATATCTAATTCATACAGATCATGCCATATTGTGCGTAGTATGGCAACCGATATCTCAAATTCATACACATCGGACCATGTGGTGCGTAATAAGGCAACCGATATCTCTAATTCATACACATCAGACTGTTAAGTGTAGTAAGGTATCTAATAGCTTTAATTCATACACATCGGACCATGTTGTGCGTAGTTAGGCCGCTAATATCTCCAATTCACACACATCGGACCATGTGTGTATTAAGGCAGCTAATATTTATAATTCAAGCAATATGTCTAATTCTTACACATCACACCATTTTGTGCGTAGTAGGGCAGCTAATATCTGTAATTCATACACATCGAATCATGTTGTGCTTAGTAAGGCAGCTAATATCTCTAATTCATACCATATTGTGCGTGGCAAGGCAGCCAATGTTTCTAATTCATACACTTCAGACTGTTGTGTGTAGTAATGTATCTAATATCTGTAATTCTTACACATCGGACCATGTTGTGTGTATTAAGGCAGCTAATATTTCTAATTTAAGCAATATGTCTAATTCTTACACATTGGAATATGTTGTGTGTATTAAGGCCTCTAATATATCTAATTCAAGCAATATGTCTAATTCATACACATCAGACCATGTTGTGTGCAGTAAGGCAGCTAATATCTCTAATTCATATAATATCTCTAATTCATACACATCTGCGAATGTATCGCGCTTTCTAATTGGTTGCACGTCTTATAAATTTCGTTTCTACAGAACAAAAAATGAGCATTAATGAGTATTTTTGAAGTGTAATTTACCTTTAATCGAATCGCTAAGAAATGGTAACTATGAAATATAGAAAATATGATTTAGTTTATTTTTAAAATAGCAGCAGAGTAATGATATTTTAATTGATATTGGTAATCTATACCAGTTTTTAAAGAATACACATAGCTTACACATATACTGTCTCTTTCAAATATTGCGTACATTTTATATTCATATAAATCAATTATAACCAGTCTAAACATATTTATTTCAATTATGAGAGATAGTGGAAGACTAAGGTACACAGTTTTCGAGTCTTTCATTACGTAATGTGAAATTGTAGTTTGATTTTTTATAAGAAGGATTCATTCCGAAAGTGGAGCGATCAACATTATTCGTACTTTTCTCCTTTCTTTAGTACTTTGAGTAGCAAATATATTCTTGTTGGCTTATATAATGTAAATGCAATATGTCCGTTGGTTTATATAATGTAAATGCTATATGTCTTGGTTTATATAATGTAAATACTATATGTCTTGGTTTATATAATGTAAATGTTATATGCCTATTGGTTTATATAATGTAAATGCTAAATGTCTGTTGGTTCACTAAGCGCATATCTATTCAAAAAATCAAACATATTTTTTTCAGCAATATTTATCATATTATTGTTTATAATACAAACAACTCGGATCGCGTAAGAAAACGGAAGAGTCATTCACCTTGATTTGAACGATGTTTTCCTAAATAATACCTGGATGTGTTGAATCAAGAACTATGTTAGACCCCCCGCAGAATCAGTTACCGAACATCAATTAGCTTTAATCTTTTTTGTTTACTATGGAAATGAAGAATATTTTAATCAAATATTGATATACACTATACAGGCAAATGCATGTAAATATATATATGAAACACAGGATCTTTAATTAAATACAAAAACCGTGTGTAAAGCAATACTGACCTCTTGAAGGTCAGGCGTAAAAAAATAAACAGTACTTGTTCTTACGGACTGTTAGTTTTTCAGCCTTGACTGGCTCATTCCATGGGAAAGGCACTTATCTCGATTTCCTCGGCATGATTTATTTATGTTTTAAAACCAACAGGAACAACACAAAGTCTGTTGGCTTTTAGTAAACGATACCTTTCATTTTTATCATATGCTTCAAAGCTTCAGATGGTGTTTTTAATACTTTACCTTGAGGTTTTACTTAACTGCCATTGAATATTATTTGAACTGTATTAATTTACTGTGGTTCTATTTTTATGAATAATGTATTATCAATTAGTTAAACATTTTCTAATATTCCAATAAATTAATTTTTAACATGAAACCACCAGATGCTAGTACTAATATTATGCTATATTGCCTATTCTATCAAAGCCTATGTGTTAGGTCTGGTATAATTCATTTTCATATGTGTCAGAAAAATAGCATAGTAGAGACGAGTAAAGCCAAATTGGAAATCACTACAAACCAAACAAAATTAATATAAAAATTATCTACAGATCGATTGTTTACAGTATCGGAGTTCTTTGAACGAATGTCATCATAATTTCTTCGAAATGTTCTAAGTGATCAATTTTTCATTTGTTTGGCAAACGTTTAGTTGGAATTCATTGAGTTCAGAAATTTACCCTAGGGTATTCGTGTATTTGTACAATATCTACACTCGATATACGAGTAATACAAAATCGCGATTTGTTTGCATCAATTACAGCACTATCATCGACCTAACAAAACGTTTGGTAAATGGTTCAAGAGGGGTGGGCTTGGTTATGTAAACGAGTGGTTGTTTGCGACGTTATTATCAACATCAATCGATAATACAATTAGAAACTTTTGTTTTCCAACATTTCATGACCTTTGGCAGACTGTGGCTAGTCGATAATTCCCATGTTACTATGGTGGTTGGTGCTTGCAGTTGACTGAGAACGATAAAAGCGGCCTCTGGGTCATAATTAAAATTGAACTCGGCGCTGACAGTAACATTTCCCCTACCTGTGGATGCAACAAGACAAATGTTAGTTTCAGACATCAGATCGAATGTTTACTGAACTATATGTCATACATTGAATAAAAATGGAGGAAATGAGTCGAGGGTACTGACATATGATACTTTTTTCTACCGTGCTTCAAAGCTGTTGGTAGAAATTACTCAGAAGAGGTGTTTGGTACTAATATTGTGCCCTGGACCAGTATTCTCAAAACGTTCTGAGTTAAAACTTCAGACTTAAGTTAAAAATATCTAATCCGACAGGAAGCACAAATACTCAGAGATAGAAAGAAAGCACACCAACGTCAGTGAAATAATTAAAAAAATATTCGATGAAATAATTTTAGAAATTCATGAAAATTATATGACTCCAATTTTACTATTAAAGTCAGAGACTGTCAAACTTGTGAGACCCTCAGCGTCAGCTTGTTTCTAGCTCAGACTTTTTGGAGAATAGACCAACTGTATTGCCGCTCCTCGATTCCAACTGTGAGAACAACATAGTCTTTAAAATCCACTGAAGCCTAATTAGGAATTAAAAAGCCAAACTGCGTTTACCACCGTTGATGCATGTACTTACTCTATGGTCGGGGGTTGTACATAATTTTAACATTCACTTAACTTTATTGACAAAAGGACGCAGTATGATCTCAAAATGTACTGATTCAATTCGTTTCGGCTCCAGCTTGCTGTTTAATGTTGATACTGCAGTACTGAATCAATATTTAGTTCCCATTTTAAACTATCCGCCATGAAGCATCTAAAATGCTAATGAGAAGTTTTTCTAGAAGTCAGCGGAAGTGATGCAACATACATTGAAGTTAATCCTTGAAGGTCTGGCTGACAAACATTATAATAATCTATTGTAGGGTTTGCACCAAGACAAGGAAATCCGAGTAAATAGTTTACATTATTGGTCTCCCCACTTGGCGGGGCGAATAATTTAACCCCTCAACTGGGATTTCCTTGACTTGCTACAAATACAGATACATATATTTTCATCCATTAGTTTAAAATAACCCCGCACTTTTTAAATATAGTTAGCAGATTCAATACAGTATTATTCAGGTGCTATAAATACTTCTTGCTTTATGCTTCTCTGTTGTATGACGGAGGATGAACCTATGAAAATCCCAGTAAGAATCGCCTACTAATGGAAAGCTACTGGCAAGCTTAGTTACAGACCCACCTTGGCTGATCCCGAGACTCGTTTTATCTAAAGGCGCCATGTCTTGTACTTCTTCATGAAAATCTGTATAATTATATATGTAGAATCTAGCTATATATACCGCTATTAGAAAAGAAATAAAAGAACCCCCACGCTATTGTTACAAGTTGGAAGTATTGCACAATGAGCGTCTGGAAACATCGTGCCGTTGTTTGTAGACATTGCGCTTTTCCTTGCGCGTGGACACCATGATTGAGGCAATCAAACTGAGAAAAAGAAAAACGTAAGGTTAACACAATAGCCAGATTTCTCTGTCGTATGAGTGTGCAAAATAAGCCACATGTAACTTTTTTATTATAATAACAGATCTTAATAGGGCGGGCTAGCAAACATAAATATGCCCCATGAACCATTTATGTAATAAAACATCTTACAAGATGGACTTACAAAAGTAAATGAGCCCCATGACCCATTTATATAATAAAACGTCTTACAAGGATGGACGTACAAACGTAAATAAGATAACGTCCAATTATATAATTAAACGTCCTACAAGGATGGACTTGCCAACGTAAAAAAGTCTGGTATCCTAAGTATATAATAAAACGACTTACAATGATGGACTTACCAACCAAAACATTTCCATGTCCCATTTATATAATAAAACGTCATACATGGATGGGCTGATAAATATAAATAAGTTCCATATCCGATTTATATAATAAAACGTCTTACAAGGACTGAATTACAAACAAACGTAAATAAGTCCCATTTATTTATTAATATTCCGTAGCCTCTTTGAGAACTAAAGTAAAAAAGAATAGCTATCTCACACAAATCTTTTGGCGTTCTTTGATATGCCTCACCACTCATTATCATGCAATATTGTACCACGTTTTTTTTTTTCAAATTCACCTTTTTTCTTAAATAAAACACACGCTGTAAGAATAAATAAATATGGGTTGACTCATTTAATAACAAAAATTCAACTGGCAGTCTTCGCATTCAGCTTTTAAGTATAAATTTATTTTCCAAGATTTATCCAGAGCTGTAGGAAGGTTAGAGGCGATGTCTGTGGAAGAAATTGTCACTTTTATGTTGTATTGTGTAGTCATTAATTTCTAGGTATTGTACTTCTGTTTATTGTGATATTGGGACCCCGGGGAGCCGAATCGTCCAAGGTGTTCGTTTTTGACTAAAACTGACATCTTACCTTCATCCGTTTTTGGTCTTGTCTCGGCTCCACTATCGTCATTATGTGAAAAAGTTTGCCAGTAGCTTCCCGTGGGTCGGCGTTTTTTTTCTTCCCGGGTCTTTCCGGGTTCTTCTAACTACCATTTATACTGACTGCCTTGTATACATGAAATATAACCTATCATGCGATGAAAGATATCGTTAAACTCACAAAACCAAACCAAACATATTCTGATATATTTCTCCAAAATGAACGATAGGTGACCTTGGTGATTTCCTCCCATGATAAAACAGTTCTTCAGCCTGGTGCCGAAACATGGATCTATTCGAAGGGCAACTGCTATGTTTGTCAGCGGCCCCAGACAAACAAGAGTTAATTCCCCTGAAATTGCAAAGACTTTTACATCAACGTGCATTAACAACGAAGAAAATTCAAACTGCGGCGTAAACCAAAATTTCCATACGACTTGTGAGAAAACGTTTCTTTATTTTCCATTATTATCAATCATAATAAATTTGATAATTGGTATGATGACACGATTACATGCAATGCTCTCTCAATGGAAGACCATCCATTATAACACGATTCAAGTTAATGATGGATGCCATTTAATTATCCAGCACTAAAAGAATGTTTATTATATATTACATAGTGAGACATTGATATATATATATATATATATATATATATATATATATATATATATATATATATATATATATATATATATATATATATATATATATATATATATATATATATATATATATATATATAGTTAATGGCGATATCACTGTTGGAATTACCATTCTTCCATTCAGAGGATATAGCTGTCCTCACCTTATGTCATTCAAACCTGTATTTACATAATTCGGTCTATTTCTTCTTCTTCTTCTTCTTGTCTCTATCTTTCTCTCTCCATCCACTCTCTCTCTCTCTCTCTCTCTCTCTCTCTCTCTCTCTCTCTCTCTCTCTCTCTCTCTCTCTCCACATCAGAATGTAAAGATTTTAAAATGTGTCCTGTGTTAATGTAATTAAGAAATGCCTAAACGTCAACGCTAACTAGCAGACTCCACTAGATTGGTATGAACGCCTTTATAATTAAAGATCTAGAAGAATCATGGAAACTGTCAGTGACCGAACTTGTGTCGCTATTTGTTGCTCACACAGTATCGATACACGTAATACTTTCTGACATAGAGTAGACATCATAGATATAAAAAAGTTGATTAAACATAGTAATATAATTTTAAGGATCAATGTTATCTCTCATTACAGTCATGTCTGAAAGCAATGGATACATCGGGAGTTGACAAGCATTGATTGCAAACCGAAATTAAGTGAGAAAATCGAAAATTGGATATAGCTTGACTGCAAATTTGCCATGGTTATAACAATTTCAAAATTCTCTTTTAAAAATGTAAATAAACATAAAAAATGAAAATCCTTGCAAGTAGACTCACAATCATCAAATATTTTGTTTAAAGATGTTACGCTCTGAGACCTGTCAGTTACATCTGCTCTGGTATGAGTAGTGAAATGCGGTGACTGGGTGGTGGTGGTGATCAGATGGTTTTATATAAAACAATTGAGTGAAAATGTATAGGGTTATAGGAAAAAGTAACACGGGTGACGTTATGGGTTTAATAGGGTCAGTGCTATTTATGGTCAAATGGGAACAATGTTACAAGTGGCTGACCTCAGTTAGGTGGGGAAACTTTGCAACAGTTTTCGAGTTGACCTTAACATGCGCCACTCTAGGTTGACATGGAAAATGCTATGTTGATTGTTTCTAGTCTCAAAAGGATTTATTCGGTAAAAATGGTTGTACAGGGTTAAATGGGTCTAAAGGGTCATCGTGGCTTATAGGAATAAATGGGCTTATAAGGTCATAATGATTTATAGGGTCAGATGGTTTTATGGGGTCACATGGGATTATCCATCCCATGTGACCACATAAAACCATTTCACCTAATAAGGTAAGACTTTTAAATCTGCCTTTGTCCACATAAACAGACAAGGAAATACATACAAACAAACAATATAAAACGTCTAGCGTAGCCCCCCCCCTCACACCAAACGGGGAATGGTTGACATAAAACTACATATAATCCTGAAAACGACTTATCCATCACACCAAAAAAGTATAAAACCCACACATATACACACACTATTTGAAGAAACGGGGAATGGTTAAAAACAACATCTAATCTACAAAAATCACTACTATCCATAAATCACTGGTGTAGTATACAAGTACGTACGCACACGCACGGACACACCCACACAGAGACCAAACATTGAAGAGCTAAAGCAAACTACATCTAATTTCACAAATCTAATATTCATCACACCACAAAAATAAACTAATAATAACACCATATATATATATACCATCCCCCCATTCACACACAATCCAAAATGTCATGTGTTATCATAAAGAATAAGAGCATGAGGTGAAATCTCACAAACATGCAATCACACACAAATACACACACATACATACACATACACACACATACACACATACACACACATACACACACATACACACACATACACACACATGCACACATACATACACATACACACACAATCTATAGCATCCAGTACTCCATACATATATACTGTACAAATCACATCGTGTTACATATTTAACAGCAAAACCAAATTTCATAACACCATTTTTCCTTTAGAAGATAAAAATACTATCCATCGTACTATTATGATAAGATGTTGACCATAATTTTCTTCTCATTTCCTGCTATGAGAAGCAATTACTCATCCCTTAGGAGTGGGTTCGGTTCATGGGTAGAGAGAAAAAGATAAAAAGGTGTAACGCATAATAATGTATAAACGGCTACATCGTTTTTGAAGAGAACGCTCTGGCAAGCAAGATTACGGGATCTGTAACAAATATAAGAAGTCTCGTCTAGTTTGAAGCAAGAAGGCTAGCTTTTTTGGGCGCTTATTTAAATTAGTTCAAGACACTTCCTAACATTTTTTGGTATGGTCCTGAGTTTTGAGGTTGCTCCAACTAAGCGAGATCATGTTTTATCCCAATAGAAATACGTATGTTTTGCGTCTTTATTCTGCCCTTGGTTAAGTCAAAGATTACTACGTCAAACAGTATGCTAAGAATTTTTGCCACTGAGTGTAAGCTTGGTGAGATCAGCATGAATAATGTGGATAACCTTGTACTTGCTATAGAGTCGGAATGTGCAAGGGCAGATTTTTAGCTTTCTGTTAAGTTAGCTTACACATACAAGACTGAGTTTTGCACTTATTTTAAGGAAGCAATCTTTATCAAAATAGAATATAGCGCTATTAAATAAAGTAAATCTACATATATTTTAATGGAGACTACTCCAAATATATTTTAATGAGAATTTAATATAATGAGAATTTAGTTTTAACACTATTTAGAAGGATTTCCAATGTTATCATTGTTATCATTTGCACTTGAAATTTCTGTCACAACGGTAGCATCTATACCATCCAACAACCCTTATACATATTATCCAATGTCCTATATGCTAGCTCACAAAATACTATCACACAGCATAAATACTATCCATCACACCATTACACCATCTTTACCACCAAATATCACTTACATACACTATCAGTGTTCGCGTGTGTGAGTATGTATCCAACGTTAAAGCGAATCAAGACACAACAATGATGGATGAACAGATTGACATACATATAGCGTGTACGTATATGAAAACATTCGTTCCATTTCAATTCCAACTAATGCATGACACAGACTGACAGAGAGAAATGAACGAGCATATAATCTTAGTGTCAATAAAAAACATAAATCAGTTTTTTTAAAATTTCAATAATTTTATTGAGAACACGGAACTATTCAAGTAGAAATCAGCAAGTCAACAAAATATTATACATTAACAAATTTACATGGTTGACAACGTTGTATAATCAGACTCTACTTCCGCTGATCCAAATTTCTTTTGCCACCAATGCACACTCTGTTTTCTACATAACGACAAAAGATAACTATAATGTTTACAATACCGTCTTTAGCAGCAGGGGGGGGGTCGACCGGACCAAAATAAAATCCGTCCGCCAACCCTCCCACGAAAATAGTTGCCGTAGAGGCTGCCACGAGTCAATCAGACACTAAAAAAAAAATCTACCTAGATGTTACTCACTCCCACGTAAACCCACCAAAATAAAATCGGTCCGCGAGTCAATCTGGCACTAAAAAAATCTACCTGGATGTTATTTATTCGTTAACTGAAAATTTTGTCCAACCCGATACGATATCGCGTCCGAGGATCGCTCAAATTTATTGTAATAAATCCGTGAGGAGTTTGCTTAGCAGCGCTGAAGAAATTTTTAAATTTATTAAATTCCATGTCGGAGCACCACGTCATCCAGATATTTCTCAACGTGTGAGTATCAACTCCGTTAAACACACAAAGAAAATTACAATTATCACGAATCACTTTAGGAATTTGAGTATATCGTTGAGTTAAATAAACATGTCAGCGTGTTTGTGACGACCTCTCGAAAACAACAACGCTGGTCGTTTTTGGTTATCCAGCATGACATCGTCGAACACTATCATGTTGTTGAGAGAGCCATCTATATCATCGATGTGAGGACAATCCTCGATGTCATAGATAAACTCCACGGGATTGTATCCCAGTTCGTCGGACATTTCAGAATTAAATTCTTTCAGGATCGTGTAACAATCTTGATCGTCCGCGCTTGGTGCTATCACGTGTGCTATCACATTTGGTATGTTTCGTTACAAGACTTAACATCAACTGAGTTTTGCCAGATCCTGATGGTCCTATAATAATACCGCGGATTGAGTTTGGTAACATTGGATGATGCTTAATAGGTATTTTACCTTTCTTCGCTGAAAAGTCAAAAACTTCCATTTGATTATACAACAATAACAATTATGGATCTATATTGTGTCAAATGTAAGGCTCGCACTGGCACGGATAACCTAACGACGGTTACAACGAAGAATAACAGACAAGCTGCGTCGGGAACATGTGTCATATGCGGCACAAAGAAATTTAGATTTTTAAAAAAAAGCAACACGGAGGTGATATCGCAGCAAGACTCAGTAAACTCCCAGGTGCCCCTTGGTCTAAGTATCCCGGAGAAAAACATCTCCCCGGATATAGCTACTGCGATCCAGGCACTCGGTTAGATATTAGACTTGACGAGAATGATCAGCCGCGTCCTGGAGAATTTCCCATTAATGCCATCGACGAAGCTTGCAGAATACACGATATCGCATACCGAAGTAACGATCTTCAGCAACGACATCTCGCCGACGTTAACTTAATTCACGCGTTGAATTTGATAAAAAATAAAAATCTCAGAGAGAAAATTGCCACGTGGATTATTAAGTCAGCCATGAAAGGCAAATTGTTAATAGGTGCTAGTGTTTAAATAAATGGCGGCAGAAGTAAGGATGAGAAAAATTTATTATTCTCCGCGGGAGTATTGGAAAGGATTATCGGCAGTAGATAAATTAGCTATCGCAGCTAGAGTTTCTCGTGACGTTGCTAAATCATGGTTGTCAAAACAAGCAATTTGGCAAATTTACTTACCGCGTCCAAAGTCTATTAAATATGGATCATTTGACGTTTACGTCCCGAATGAAGTTCATCAGGCGGATGTTTTATATCTCCCGCATGATAACGGCTACAAATACGCGTTAACGTTAGTTGATATCGCTACGAGGTACAAGGATGCTGAACCACTTCGTACAAAAAAATCAGCGGAAGTCACACAAGCTTTTAATAAAATATATAGCCGTGGTCCGCTTACATGGCTGGTGTTGTTACAGGTTGATCCAGGTAGTGAATTTCGTGGAGAAGTAATTTCAACAATGACAGAAAAAAATGTTACCATCCGACGCGGATATAAAGCAATTCATCGTGATCAGGCTATCGTTGAACGATTTAATAGAACTCTCGCTGATAAATTATTCACCCATCAATATGCAAAAGAATTTACTCAACCAACTCGATCAACAGAATGGGTTAAAAGACTCCCCGCGGTGGTAAAAACAATCAACGAGGAATATCAAAAGAAAACACGACCACAGGTGTCTATTGGAGACGTTCATGAAGAAAGAATTCCGTGGGGATCAACGGTGAGATATTTGTACGAACCAGGTGAATTAGAAGGTGGTACTAAAAGATCTACTGATCCGATATGGAGCGTCACAATACATAGCATATATGGAACTCATTCGTCGATGTACAGACCTATATACTACACGTTGGATTATGACGCCCCACAAAGAAATTTTACTCGTGAGCAATTGTTAGTTGTTCCGAAAGATACTCAACTTCCTCCGAGTAATCTAAAGTAACTCGTCTAAGCTGATTCATTCGACGGACTCGACTAACGGCTAAATATATTAAATTATCCCATTCAATAAAATCGTCAATGATCCAAACAATAGTGTCGGTGATAGTTAGTCCTTGTGTCGAATGTATCGTTGAGGCATATCCTAACCGCCATGGTGATTTTTTCATGTTTAACGCATCTTCAACATCCGATAACTTTACGTAGACAACATCATTCAAAACTAATTTTCGTTGTTCATCACTTCCAGGGATATCAACTAGGATATTCTGTAATCGAGTATCTGCTGGTCGGTATTGCAACGGCACAAGTTCATTGGGAAATTTATATCCGTGAAGTTCAAATAACGCCGCGTTAATATTATCACGTGTGTTTTTTCGACTAGCTACGACAAGATCCGCAGGTGACCATTTGTCGAGAAATTCAGTATATGTGTTATCGATTACGGTTTCGCGAAACACTTTAGCTTGATGGTCATTACTCGTGCATCTGATTGCAGATTTTAATTTAACCAGTTCATCATCGAGAGATCTGCGGTCGATGGTCATTTCTTCGTAATAGTCGACGTGTGACCGTAACCACCAATGTGGAGAAAATCCTTCAAATGGTGGTGGTTGACCATGATCTCCACAAAACACAACAACGGTATTTTTTGTCTTTAGATAATCCAAAAACATACTTATTATCGGCACCGACATAATACAAACTTCATCGAACATTATCACGGGATGAATTTTTTTATTTCCCATACGTTCCGTTGACCATTCTCCACCGCTGTATCTGAAGTAATGATGATAAGTTTCCGCGTGAAATCCTTTTTCACGGAAATCCCTGACCAATCGATGAGTTGGCGCTAACACGATTAGTTCATTTTCAATGCAACGAAAGTGTTCCAGCACTCGAGTAGTCTTACCACAACCACCAGGCCCGTTCAGATAAATAATTCTATGACGTCCTATAGGATCATGCACACTTGGAGCTGTCGAGTGTTCATCAGAATCGTATCCATGAAATTCTGGTTTGTCTGGATAATCAGCTGATTTATCGTAGTTGTATAATGCTTCATCTTTGATTCTCCAAGTCCCCCATGTTTCCCCGTCTCCTAGATACCTGTCGACGATGCTCTGATGTTCTTCGTGGTAATAAAATGAGTCGGTGGGAACTCGAACCGCAATGTCTGGAAATCTATTGACGGTGTTTAATAAATTAATTGTTACATACGCGAGCATGTAAGATCGTAAGTGAGTGTATTGTGGCATTTCATCGCCGAAATATTCAATAATAGTTCCAAAATGTTCTTTTGATAATTCAATATTAGTCCGCCGATAAAATACTCCTTTGTTTACGGCGTCGTCAATGATGAATTTCAATTCGCCGGGATCTAATATTAATTTAGCGGTTTTTCTTCGTCGTACGTCCTCGTTGTCGTACTCGCCTTGAGTAAATTTTCCGATTATTATTCTGTTAGTATCTTTACTTTCTCTGATGATCATATCATGAATAAATTCGTACTTCCAACGCGAGTCTTTATCGGGAGTTGGTAACCAAACATCGGTTTGAGATTCGCTGAATATTACCTCAGATATTATCAGATCTGTTATAATACCAACGTCAACAGCGTACCTTAATAACACAGTCGGGACCCATTTTTTCTCAGCTATGTGTCGACCAAACCACAAATAACTCACCGGATGTAGCCCGTCGGTGAGTCTTACGCGTACAACTTTAGCAAATCCTGTTAGATCATACTCGGGTAATGGTCCGTTAACGGATCTCCTTATCATGTTGCTCCCGGGAATACCAAATCGATTAAACCATTTCCGACATTCTCCGCCGCCGAGAAAACTTCCCGGATAACACGCGATCATATCGACGGATTTAATAGAATTATCTAACTCATACTCGCGATTCCATAGACCACCGTGGGAATATTCAATGCAACTATCGCGAACGTCATTGATAAACTTTTTCTTAGTCGGCGTCCAAGAATTTCGTTCTTTAGTTATTTGATACGCGACAGACGCAACAGAAAAACTCACTCGAGTCAACTTCTCCGCGGCGGATTCATCGACGTACCTTTTAGCAAATTCTATCATCTCGTTTTGTAATTCTTCAGTTCTGTAAATCTCTCCTTGTGATGTAACAAATTGATCATAATCGTTACCGCCACTTTTAAACAGCCAAACGTTAACAGGAGTGTTTAACATGTTCGATTTGATCCAATGAAACATATCACCGGTGTAGTATTTAACGGACTTGTTCGAGGAAAAATCTCTATCACCGACCCCCCAACCGTGAAAATTATGATCAAGAATTTCGATCGCCCTCTTAGATCCATAATGACCAGAATTATAAAATTCTCTATCCGGGAGCATCTTAACGATAATCGGTACTTTTAGTTTTTTCTCCAACTCGGCTATATCCTTTTTAGTAGCGCCGTTGTCGAAAACACGATTATTCCACGCGGAAATGATATTTGCTCGTCGTTCTGTTAAACCGTTTCCTCTCGTTGATTCCTTGAAATGTTTGATAACCAATTCAGCAACGCAATTTAACGTAGTTGACATTCTCATTCCACCGACTTCTCCTTCAACAGGAGCATCGATTAAATATATCCCATACACGACAACGTTATACGGATAACTTCTGGTATAATACCGTTGATCAATACCAATCAACGCTCCTGGTCGTGTGTTTCTGTCCAACACAAACAATCCTCGTCTACCGTCGCTGACTCTACCGTCTTGTAAGGTTACTTCCCAAAATCTATCATCGGCGACAACATTGTACAACAACGATAATAACCTATTTAACCGCCGTTGTCGTCGTGATGGAGTTTCCCTGAATGTCAAATACGACGATTGCAGATGATATCTTCGCGGACGTTGTAATGTTCCAAAATCTATTCTCGACAGTATCTCCTGGGCGCGTTCCATGGTCAATCTAGCGTCTTCGTTGTTTGTTTTGTACGTCGAGTAAACGTAGCTAGCACCGTTTGTTCGATACATGTTCTTTACCGTTCTAATGCTGCTAATTATGTGAGCTCTATATTGGGTAGGATTTATTCTCCCATCAAGGTCAAATCGTCGTCGAACTCGAGCAGGCTCAATAACATCTACGTGCGACAATCTTTCAGTCATATATCCATTAGAATTTCTCATCGTTAAATCATCATAGTAATGTTGAACGTTATCAGAATTATGTTCCATATAATATACATAAAAAAATATATTCAATTAAAAATTAAAATTAATTATTATATAGCAATGTCAAACCGATGTTCTTGGGTATATCGACGACGCGACGAAGTATGTAACCGAGCTTGTATTGGAAAATATTGTGCAACTCACAACCAGCACGCTAAAAAACTTCCTAAAAACCAGATAAAATGTATTCAATGCAACGCTGATATCCGAGGAAAGACTCATCTATGTGCGGATTGTGGAGGAAAGCGCTTCCGAACATTTGCCAAGTATTACAAAGACAGGCATGGAATGATATTCAACGAAAATGACTTTATTACCGGAGATTACAAAAAACAATTAAATATGTAGTTGTGCCTAATTTATTATATGGATCAAAACATATTTATGTCTCATCCGATTTACTCGAATTACGAGGCTTCCTGCGACGGCACAATCAGACATCGAGTATATAAGAAAAATCTCGGTAATGTCGACCACGCGGGATATAAGAAAATAGTCATTTATTCACGAGGAAAAATAAAAAATTTTCTTTCATCGAGATTTATTTACGAGTGTTTTAACGGGATTATCCCACCCGGGTTGGTCATAGACCACATTAACCGAAATCCTCTCGACAATCGATTAGAAAATCTTCGTTTAGTTACTCAGCGAGAAAATTGCAACAATAGCGCGCCGAAGATTAAAATTTCAGTACGAAGACCTGTCATAGGAGTTCAGGATGGAAAAACTCTAGAAGAATCCGAAAAATACTTTCCTTCGATGTCTTCCGCGGGAAAATATTATGGAATTTCCACGATGTCTGTAAGGCAAACCGCTGACGATATTTATCATTCGTCATATTCACCAATGTTACGTTGTCGGGTATCTTTTGTATACCAGTGATCGTTGGTGATTTTTTTGCACCATATTTTAAACACAAAAAAATCATATAACAATAATGAACGATCAAAACGTTGCTGCGTTGTGCGATGAACTTGATAAAATCCAACAGTATATTCCTGCATCGTCGGTTCTCAATAAATCATGGGTCACTAACGAATATAGTGCCGTCGTCGACACACGCTCGCGTGGAAGACCAACTCATCGCAACGAATATAGGATAATTAAGTTACTCACTGCCGCACGCACTGAGATGATAATTGCAAATCGCGACAACGTCGAATTGTTCGTTCCCGTGTGTAAAATAATCAAGGAAATTCGTGATGCCGTCGTGGAGATTTTCGAAGAAGAAAAATCCATCAAAGCCGCCTTGGACAACATTGAATCGAGAATCACCATGTGATTTTATTGTATGAGCGGATTGCAATTATTATTTTCCGACATTTTTTTTTCGACATTTTTTCAGCTAACTTCTCCATGTGAACAAACTTGGGTCAGCAAGATTCGTTAACTGAAAATTTACAATTAGCACATTGACGATTTTACTATAATGGAAGTGATCCCAGAAGCACCATCTACCAGAATCGCACGAGAAAAACTTAAAGCTATTAGTAATTTTCTACCAGTTCACGAGCGTCTTAAGGAAAAATTACAACAACGCCAGCAAGTAAAAACTGATCTATTTGAAGGAAACTTACAAACATTCGCTCCAATTACCACGGGAATAAAAACTGCTTTATACGGAGATCCCGACGACGCTTTTAAACGCGCCAGTGAAAAACCAATATCTGACCTGCTCAAGGAAATATCTAGTAATGTTGCGCTGATGCCAAAACAAACGCCGAAACAAACAGTTGCAATGGAACAACAACCAGAGCAACAACAACCAGATGAGCAAATTGCCGGTCCATCGCGAAGAAAAGGTGTTAAATTTGTTGATAAATTAAGAGAAAAAGCAGCTAATTATATTAAAAATATTGATTTACAAGAATCTGAGGATTATGTTAAATTTGGAAGATATATTGCTGAGCAATACACACAAAAAGATAAATTCCTCAAGGATGAATACGTAGACAGCACGACAATGGATCAATGGGTCGATAACATGTATAAAATACAAAGAAATATTTCTGCGTTGACTCAAAAAGAACAAGCCGCTGCCGAATACAAACAATATAAAATTGGAGCTGAAGGAGCAATAATTAGTGCATCAGCGAGGAAAGCTGGAGAAAAGTCTTCGGCGAGGATGAAAAAAATTACAGGAGAAACGAAGGAAACTGGCGGACGTGGATTAGTTTCAATCGCTAGATCTACTTATCATGATTCTCAAATATGTCCAGACAGCCTCGTCAAAGATGTTTCTCGGTTGGAATTCGTCATCGGGGGGAGACGCGCGGGAAATAATTCCGTCGAGATAATTAATGAATCCGCAGACATAGCACAGCGGTTATTCCAAAATAAGATAATTGATCTCCACACGTATCGAGAATTCATCGAGGATTTAGTTGAAGATAGTCATTATCGTGGATATTACAGCGATTAACGTAAAAAACGTTAGTGTTAGTGTGAGAATTACTTGCAATTTCAGAATTACTTGTAATTGAAAAACACTAGTGTGAGAATTCCACAATTAGAATTCCAGTGATTTTACAATAAAAGATGATTATACATTACAATCACGACAAACCAACACAAGTGTTTGTGGTAAATTCGAGAGTGCCAGTATACAAGACGTTTTACGGAGAAGGTCTCGGTGATACTATACTAGGTTTCTTTACAAGAATGGCACCAAAAGTCGCCCCGTTCGCTAAACAACTCGGTATGAAAGCTATTGGAGTTGTTCGAGACAAAACACTCGGCACCATCAGAGACTTGGCTGGTAAAGCATTTTCCACCGTGAAAGATAAAGCAGCGTCATTATTCAGAAGAAAACAAAAAATTCAGCTACCATCAACTGAAAATATGCCAGCCGCGGAAAGAAAAATAATAAATAATGTATTACAAGAGAGAGCAGCCTCGTTGATCCTTAACTCGCCGGAATTATCGAACGCTATAATGGGAAGTGGACTTCGACGTCAACGATGATCATTTCGGTAATTGAAAATAAAAATGTCTTAGTATAAAAAAATGTCATTCAAGAATATTATCGACGTCGCATTTGACATGGAAGCACCAGTTCCAAAGGATAATTCCGTTGCAAATTACCAATATTTCGCGTACAGAGCAATTGAGCCAGATTCACGAGGACGAATTGACTTGCAAGTCCAGGATAAAGTAAGTATTTTCTGCCATGCGAAGCGTACATTGAATTTGAAGGTGAAATTCTACTGAAAAACGGAGGTGCTTATCCAGCGGCAACTAAAGTTGGCTTTGTAAACAACGGTGTCATGGCGTTGTTTGAAGGGGCAAAATACGTCATTGACGGCAACGACATAGAATCAATAAACAACCACGTTGACATTGCCAGTACAATTCTAGGATTAGCTAGGTATTCCGATGATTATACAAGATCTGCCGGGCCGTCGATGATGTTTGCCAAAGACGGTTCTGACAACGCTAATCCGGTTCAATATAATCGTCCTATAAAATTGGCACGCGATGCATCGGTAGATCCTGCTCCTGCTGGATATGTAAGACCAGCAGGTGCTTTTGATGTTCTTGAACCCCCTAACGCTGACTACAATCTCGGACAAGCAATCCGAAACGGAATGCTAAAAGGAAATGAAAGAAAATTCTCATGTGCAATTCCACTTCATCATATATTCGGATTTTGCAGAAATGTTAGAAAAATAATTTACGGCGCTAAACACACTGTTGTTCTCACGAGAAGATCTGACGACAACAATGCCATCTGGAGAATTCCTGCCAACAATGCCGACGATGTTACGAGAGCTGCCGATGATGGTATTGTTAGATTATCTAAACTAATTTTGTGGATGTCAGTGCTAACTCCGTCGCTGGCGGTCAATCAACGACTGCTATCCTGGATGGAGACTGGAGCAAGCAGTCTGATAAGTTGGTTAACTACCACAACTGATACTCTTGAAAGTAACCAGACCGAATTTACTTGGAATTTTCCAGGAAAGCGAGGAATTTCGGCACCACGACATATATTCGTGGCTTTACAACGACGAGATCGAGTACGAGCACCTGTTCAGCAAATTCGCTCGCATATGATCTTTGACAGGTTTGACGTAAGTGAAGTCTCTCTGAGAATAAACGGCCAACAAGAACCAGCTGAACCAATAAAATTGAGATCCAACAACGACAACAACAATGTAGCACGAATATACCATCAGATGTTATCTTTTATGGGTCGCGATCAGAACGTTGACACTGGCTTGCAAATATCCCAGTATGACTTCCAGACGCTGTATCCGATCTACTATTTCTCGTTGGAGCATCTCGATTTGACAAAAGAATCAGTTGTTGACATAACATTCAACGCGTTAGTGGGAGATGGCGCTGGTGGATACAGAGCAATCGTGGTTATTCTCAGCGATAAGTCAATGCTCATCGAAGGTATTGGCGGTCAGATGAGACTCGTTGACGCGCCAGTAGAAAATCTTTGATTGAATCCAATTGAAAACACAACATATCTACAATAAAAATGACATATAGCACTGTTATGGTTCAATTGACCGACGGTCAGATTAAAAAACTCAAGTCGACGTCGTCAAAACAATGCTGAATTTCAATAACGTTGAAACCTGCACAAATGGTATCAGGTTCTCATAAATTATCGCTGACAAATACTCAGCTGAAACATTACAATGCCTCGCTGGCGGCCGGTAAAGGAATCAGACTCGACCTCTCGAGAGCTGCCGTCGCCAACATGATAAAAAAAGGTGGAATATTTCCTATTATTCCGATACTTGCCGCAGCAATTGGCCCAGCTCTTGCCGCCGCCGGTAAAGCAGCCGCGCTAGGTGCCGTTGGTACTGCCGCTGGAATAGGTTTGAAAAAAGCACTCGGACAAGGATATAAAAAAAGGGAAGAGGTCTGCGGTTAGGACGACCTCTGATGTACTAGCTGAAAACGCTAACATTTCGCCGATGTCCAATTTTGATCTCATCGATGCGGTAAAAAAATTAGCGATAAAGAATTTCAGAGGAGTTTTTATGAGAGATAAATTACCATCATCGCCGTGTCACACAGAGACTGGAATTATTAACCTCGATGACGATACTGGATCAGGTACTCATTGGGTTGCTTACGCGATCGATCCACGAAGTATTATTTACTTTGATTCGTATGGATTAGCACCGCCAAAAGAATTTTTGAAATATATTTCCAGGGTAAAAACTCCGTTTTATTATTCTACGTTGCCAACGCAAGAGCTAACCGACCCGCCGATTTGTGGCAGAGAAGTGTTAAATGTTTTATCAAGAATATCAAGTAATCCCAACAAACCGCCACATCTGGTCGTTGTCGATTACACAAGTAGTTCCAATTTGAAAAAACAACAGCGTAAAATAATAAATGGTTGATATTTGGGGACGATCACTAGGAAAAAAAGAAAAAGGAAAAGCGGTTGCTAATATCCCAGAGATCACTAAAATAATCAAAAATGAGATCGCTGGCACGCTAAATGTAGCGAATATTGACCCTGACGAGATAGCCGTATTTGAGACAAATCACGGTAAGTTAAAAACCAGCAATGTCTTTCTGAGTGATCTCCTAACTAAAAATCCAACCGCGGACGATGATTCCATTGTTGTATTCCGACGAGGAATGTTGGAGCCGAGTGTTATGTCCAAAATCACTGAAAAACTAGCTGATTTTGACAATTTTCTAAACAATTTTTTGGGATTTCCACGTCAGCAATTTCCTGACGTGCATATCGTAAGAATTAAAGCTACAATCGATAATCATGAACTGTTAAGAACTGATTTTGACGCCCACATGACGAAATTCAATGAACAAAAAGTGTTCAAAAATCTAAATGACCTAAGAACCGAGTATACAGATCACATTGCTAAATTTACCGAGCACGTAAATCAGTTTACTCGGCTACAGAACACTCTAGGTGATCTAAGAACTGAGTATGCAGAACACGTCGGTAAATATTCCGAGCACGTAAATCAGTTTACTCCGTTACAGAGAAATTTTGGCAGAATCAATAACGTCCTCGAAAGGTTTTTTAACAACAATGTTAGACCGGCAGATATTAGTATAAAGTACGCAGATGTTAAAACCATCGTCGATAAAATAAAAATAATACACTCAGCTGACGACGTTAAAGCCATTGTCATAGTCGTAAAAACCGGTGAATTAAATTGGATCGTCAACGGAATAAATGAACTAATTGATCCCTTTAATGTTATCACCGGTGGTTATCCGCTCGGTTATTATCGACTAACGTTAGTGTCAGATAAACAAATTAACATTCGAGGAGCTGCGCGTGATGCTTCTGTGCTATGTAGAGGAGTTAACACAATCACCTATTACTCAAACAATAACGTTAACGTCGATGTAGTTAAGTTTATATTCAACTTAGATAACGTAACAAACACGTTTAAATACCGCTACATAATAGAGTATCTGGGTAATTAAAAATTTACAACAACTACAATAATGAACAAATTCACAACAACTACAATAATGAACAAATCTACTGAATCGATCAACGCTAACAACTTCAGATACGATACCGTCAAAAAATACCAGACGGCGCTTAAGTCTCTCGCTGATGAATATCAAACAAAAATAAAAAAATACCAGCGTAGGATTACCGTCATTGACGTCACCGTGTATTCAGTTTCCGGACTTCTCGCTGGCGCTGGAATAATACTGTCCTCGGTGACCATGGTAGCTCCGGTAGCTATTCCAATAGCTATTTCCGCGATGACGACCGTCGCTGGAATCTCTACCGCGATCACTAAAAAATTATCATCGTGCGCACAGGTTAAATTAAATAACTACATTGCCAAATATACCATTGTGGAAAACGCATATTCGAGAACATCAAAGTTAATTTCAGCATCCCTCGACGATGAAGTAATTACCGCTGACGAATTTACTACGATAACTGAATTGTACGATATCACGATGTTGAAAATCTCTGAAAATTTTAGTGAAATTGTTAACAATTCTCGTGCTAGCACTTCTTAATTAAAAAATCCAGCGCAGATTAAATAAAATGTCAGAAATTCAGTTTCTCAAGCAGATTTCCGATAATACCTCATCGAGACAAACTTCAATGATTTCGATATCGTCAAAAAAACCAGAGTTCGCCGTCATATTTCCGTCTCCGATTCCCGTGTACGAGATAGCACTCGCTAAATTACGTGTGTATAACAGTTGGCCTAACATCAGAAATAAACAATTTGGTAATCAACAACCTAACAATTCTCTTGTGTTCGCGTATAAAAACCGCGATGACGGTACTCCGGATTGGAAGGTCATCGGAATACCTACTGGTTCTTATGAAATTGAAGCAATCAACGAAGAATTCGCGCGTAGAATAGCGTCGACGTTAGAAACCGCTAGTGTGGTCGTCGCTAACATCAAAGAAAATCCACCAATCAAGATCTTAGTTGATCAACCTAGATTATCGTCGATTATTGAGATCGCCGAGGGATATTCCGTTGATATATACGGCAGCTCAATAAGAACATTGTTAGGATGGCCTGAAGTTCCGCCTGATGGTTTTAAAACTCCTACATCGCAAGCAATTCCCGCACCGGTAAAATCCGACTACATCACAGACAAAATCGGACCTGAAAAACCTCAAAGTTATCGAAAATTTGAAGACCTAAATTTTACGAAAATTTATAGGCGCAAATACGAATCTGGTCGTTATCAGTGGGAAATACCGAATTATAACGATTATGTACCAGAACCAGGTGAAATTTTTAGAATATTAGAACCGGAAAGTATAACAGATTTCCAATTTTATTCTAATTTCGATCGTATGAAAGGTGATTTTAACCAGTTGCTACCGTCGTTGAAATCTGGTCTTCTTACCAAGGACGAGTTCACCAGTGTAGTCGCTGCGGCTAACAAGATTATCCACGACGCGGAAATATATATTTTAGGGTTAATCAGTGTTTTTACGGATGAAAATCACCTTTTATCTAGATCACCCACTGCGATAGAATATCGAGAAGCCATAAAAAACAATCCGAATTATAAATCCCCGAGATATAATCTAGATGAACTTAAACATCAACTCAACCTTGCCATCGACGAAGGATTTAATAACATTCTCGCGCGTTGGAGAGATAGTCAACCAAAACCAACTTACCTCACACACAATAATTCCCCCGCCGGCGATGGCCGACATCACGCACCCGGCAACGTTAACATATCCAATGTGGTCGCGCTCAACCTGACATGCAGCGCCATCCAAGGGAGTTATCAAGTAAATATTGAAAAATCCAGCAAAGCTAATCCAGCAGATTTACTTTATTCTACTGCGCCGTCAGTGAGTCCTGGATTTTTGATCATCGACGATCCTCCTAATCCAGTCTATATGAGATGCCATAATAACCTCATCAACGAGATGAAATTTCGACTTACCAATCAAGACGGTGAACTGATTGACCTCCGCGGAGAAGAATTGGTGATTAGTCTGTTTGTGAGATCTTAATAATTTTTCATCTTAGTAATTTTACGATAATTATAGAGTAATTTAATAAAATTGTTTAACACCTTGATGCATCAAGGATAGTACAATATGATAATTATAGGGTAATAATGTGGTAATAATGTGGTAATAATGTAATAATAATGTTATAATTACCACGCGGCACGCATAAAAAACAGGATTTTTTGTAGCAAAATTACCGTACAATTATCCTATAATTACCGTATAATTACCGTATTTAACTATGTGGTTGCTAAAATTTTTTAACACATTGACTCTATAATTACCATATTGTACTATCATTGACGCATCAAGATGTTAAAAATTTTACTATAATTACCGTACAATTACTACATCACAAAAATATATTTTAATTTTATATAACATGCCAGGCAAAGCAAAATATTTGTCACCGGAGACCGAGGAAGAGATTATCAAACTACGTGGAACGTGCAAACCAGCGCAACTAGCTGCCAAGTACGGAATTGGACTGACACGGTTGTATAAAATATGGATTAACGTATCTAACAACAGTAATTTTCCAGCAGGGTTAGCAGGCGCTCGAACAGGTAGTAATTTAACAAAAAAACTAGAGAATCTTAACACGGAGATCAAACAATTACGTGAAACCCACGCGAAAAAACAAGGTGAACTTACTAATTTAAAAAGCGCCGTAACACGCAATGAAAAACACGCTGAACAATTGCAGAAATCCCTCGACGAACTCGCCGGTGTTATTAAGACGCGGACTGAACTTGAAGCGCAATACAAGGAAAAAATTACAACAATGCCAGATCGTCAAGGTGAAATTGAGCAGATAAATAAAATTACACAACAAAAAAATAATCGAAAAAAACATCTCGCTGAGGTTGAATGTGAAATAACCTCGCGGGAAGAGCACCTTAAAAAGTTAAATTCTAAGATAAAGGAAATCGAATCTAATATAGCTAGTAAAGAAAATTATATTGAGACACTGAAGGTTAAACAAAAACAACTCGAGTCGGTAACGCATACAAGAATGAATATCGTTGACATGGTTAGTAGACCAAAAAAATCTGTTGAACAAACTCTCTCGGAAGCGCTGCTACCGAATAACAGAAAAAATTAAACCAATTTTTCCGAACAAAATTTTCAGTTAACGAATAAATAACATCCAGGTAGATTTTTTTAGTGCCAGATTGACTCGCGGACCGATTTTATTTTGGTGGGTTTACGTGGGAGTGAGTAACATCTAGGTAGATTTTTTTTAGTGTCAGATTGACTCGTGGCAGCCTCTACGGCAACTATTTTCGTGGGAGGGTTGGCGGACGGATTTTATTTTGGTCCGGTCGACCCCCCCTGCTGCTTCTTTCAACTTTATCATCGTCACTAAAGTTTCGAAGGGAAGACCAAGATTGTGTTGATGAATCTCCTTGTGATCTCAGATTATTCAATCGAGTCGTCCTTACATTTCTTTTCATAAAGTTATTAATATGTTCTTCCAACGTCAACGATCTATATGAATCAAAATAGTATACACTATGATAATTGAGAAAGCTGTGTCCTGGTTGGTGACCGTTGTGAGTGTCGATAACATAAGTTGGTTTGCGATGGGTAAGTTTATCTTTATAGCACACAACAACAAGATGTGTACGATCTGTGTGTCAGATGGCAATGAAGTTCCTAGTTATCCATTTTGGTTTCTAAAGGTGCTGATATGTCACCAATTCAATATTAACTTTTTCTTTGCAAATTTATGTAAAATAAACGGCTTTTACGCTGTGTCTCTATAATCTGTGGAAAGATAGATTCGATGAGACGAATCTCCATAAACGTTAAGGGCAGGAAGGAATAGTCATTCAAGTTTTTATACCACTGGTGCAACACTTTCTACTTTCGAGATGAGACCCTAAGCATCATCCAGATACTCTTCCCATTTTTATGGCACATTATCATTCTATCATCTCGTTGAATTTGACTGGGATACTCGTTTAGACACCCATAACAATGTTGGTTGGTTAGAGCTGTACAGTTTGTTTCAGCAAAGTGCTTAGCAAAAGAGGAGACTAAATATTCTTCGTGTTCTGGCCATTTTAACACGATGTCCTCTTTGTCTTTTCCATTTCAGTTTATTCTGGTTCAAAGATATCCCCGTTCCCGATCTCCAAAGAAGCTTTAGATCTTTCATTTATGGAATCACTTCTCTCAAGCTGTTGATTTCCAGCATATTGTCAAATTATATAGGAAGGATGACGTTCATCGTGAAGGGAAGAGCTTGCGCAAACTGATGTTCCACACAAAGTTGGCCAGATTTTATATAGTAGATATGTCCATCGTCGTTGCCTTGGTTAGGAATGGAATCAAAGGCGCACAAAGTGTGACCACACTAAAAGTTTTCGTACGAAATGCCGTAGCTGCTATTGTTAATTAACTGCCCGTTGGTTTCGTACAAACACAAGTACGATCTCAAATAATTCTTCTTGTCAAATTTTAGTTTGAAGGGCCTGGTACATAAGGTCTTTTGATCTCAACTAACTTATGTCTTGGAAGGTCGTGAAACTGGAAAGGATTCTGAGTAATGTTACTGTTGAGGGCTGCATTGCAGACGATGTCAATCATTAAACGTTTGGGTAACTGTTCTTGGAACAGATGATATTCGATATTGGATCGGAGATCCTTGGCCATGGTGATCGTTTTCTCTTCGTATTGAATGCTTGGCGGTCATTGTGCTCAAAGTGTGACTGATGCCGTTTCCCACCTTAGGTAACACTTCCGCGCGTCGCACGCATAATAGGGCTTCTACGATGATGTTCTGTAATTGTGAGCATCAGTAATCAAATGGAATGGGGTACTACTTCGATTCCGACTCACATCAACTCTATTCAATATATATATATATATATATATATATATATATATATATATATATATATATATATATATATATATAATAACCAGGAATTAATTGGCAAATAAAATATTCCCTATTTTGTTGTAAATTACGACGTATATAGGACTTCATTTTGACAGTTCAAATCTAGTCTCAAGTTACCGTACATGTTTCAACTGTTTTTCCTATGTTTTATGTCCCACCTCATTTCCTTAGCTATAAGTCTTAAGGCCTGTAACACTGTTTATTGAATTAAAATATCATTCTATATTAGTCTTTTGGGGGCAAACATACTGCATGGTATCATTGTTTTATTCCTGCTTTTAACTTAATATTGGTAATAAAACTACGTGTATGGTAGAGAAAGTTATGTATTAACTGGCCGAGTTTCTTTGGCGGAAATGGAGATGCGAGTTTGTAGAAAAAAATATACATAGCATTCACAATGATAATTCATGGCATTTAAGCAAATTGGCTACAATTTTATTAATTTTTTTACTATGGTACTGTTGTAGTGGTTTTGAAAAATTTGAAATTTACGTGAATAATGTTTAATTTTAACATTATATTTATTGAAGAAAAGAAATCTGATATTAATTCGTCCAGTGCCGGATTTAGACAAAGCGAGGCCCTAAGCTATGTGAAGCTGTAGAGGCCATATTTAGTATAAAATAAATCTGATACCCGTTCACACTGTGAGGTTCTAACTATTGGACGATATAAACAAGACCGGGGGAGGGTTAGGTGTGGAAATACCCCTAAAATAGGAAGGTTTTTCTCCCGGCTTGAGAGTTGACAGGTATGAACTGTCCGGTCTTGTGGAATTTAAGTCTGGGCTTGTGAGTTCATTCGAATCACCACCCCGGGGCCTGTGTCAAAAAATATATCTTTGAGCACTGACAAGTACAGTACTTACAATATTATACAAGACATGTATATATTATCAGATTTGTCAAAAACCTAAATGTAGCCTGCATGTAAAATACACAGTAATTGAACCATAACAAAGAAGCGTCGTAATGTTTATACTTATGATTTCTGCTTTGCAGATCTATTTGGTTTTTTTTCTTTTAAGAAAACACCCAACAAACTAATGTTTAATTTACGGCCGATGAAAACAGTTCTCAAAGCCATTTTACACATCCCGGTAATGGTTATTGTTTCACACTAAAGTCGGCCCAGAATTCAGAAATATCTCTCAGTGTTTTAGTGTTGTATGTATATTTCAAAATAATAGTCCTTAGGTGGTGTGTTTAGTGTAGGTAATGAATATATCATTTAAATATAATACTATTGAATCCCATCTGTCTTAAATGCATTTATTGCATTGTGGTAAAATTAAATTTTCAGACTGGGAACAATCATTTAAACCGTATCATATTTTTGCACAGCACACAAGGTATAAGTATTTATATTAAAATTTAATTGGTTGTCTTTAAATTCTCAAAACATTTCAACATATATAAGTTATGAGCATCTCTGGGAAACAGATTCAACATTTAATGTGCAACGGAAATTTGATTTCCCGTGTATCGCTGAGAATTATATACACAAAAGGATAAAACAATCTGGTTTCTTTTAATTATATGAGTAATTAGGCGTGACGTGTTGGAGTGGCATCATCGTACGTGTAAGTCAGTGTTGGAGTGGCATCATCGTACGTGTAAATCAGTGTTGGAGAGGCATCATCGTACGTGTAAGTCAGTGTTGGAGTGGCATCGTCGTACGTGTAAGTCAGTGTTGGAGTGGCATCATCGTACGTGTAAATCAGTGTTGGAGTGGCATCATCGTACGTGTAAGTCAGTGTTGGAGTGGCATCATTGTACGTGTAAGTCAGTGTTGGAGTGGCATCATTGTACGTGGAAGTCAGTGTTGGAGTGGCATCATTGTACGTGTAAATCAGTGTTGGAGTGGCATCATTGTACGTGTAAGTCAGTGTTGGAGTGGCATCATCGTAGGTGTAAGTCAGTGTTGGAGTGGCATCATTGTACGTGTAAGTCAGTGTTGGAGTGGCATCATTGTACGTGTAAGTCAGTGTTGGAGTGGCATCATCGTAGGTGTAAGTCAGTGTTTGAGTGGCATCATCGTACGTGTAAGTCAGTGTTGGAGTGGCATCATTGTACGTGTAAGTCAGTGTTGGAGTGGCATCATCGTACGTGTAAGTCAGTGTTGGAGTGGCATCATCGTAGGTGTAAGTCAGCCAAGGAGTTGGTAACTGTTTGGCTCACACTTGCACCTGTACTTTATCTCTGATACTTTTAAACAATACTACGTAATGCGTAATGAGACTGATGGTAGGACGAGCTTTTCTTTGTTGAAACAAATTTTGTGCAATGTAAACGAATCGACACTGGCATTACGAAGATGCCATTTGCGTGTAAAACAATATTTTTTCTTTTCGATTTCTCCTAACGTGTGGAAGATGACGAGATCTGTTTTACTTTCAGACATGATCCTGTCGTCTTCGCGAGGAGTTAACTTTCATGATGAATGCTATTCTTTGTAACACCACACGATGCGTTGAGATAGACAAAATCTATCATGTGGGTTTTGTGCTCGTTCAAAGGTTTGAAAAACTCGGTTTTGCCTGAACGTCTAGGTCCAGCAAATGCATACCTTAAATGGATTACGAATACACAGTGCCTCCCAATTTGAACGATCTAACATTTCGTCATTGATTTTAAGAACAGAGGAAAGGTTAGAATAGGAAGATGTAGCAATATATTTTTTTTCTCCAGAAGTTTAAAAATAACATACAAAAGGTATTAAATCTTATACTTTTCAGGACAGGTTTGTTGAGTATTCAAGGTTGAAATTTGACAAGAAATAATGAAACACATAAGAGCCAAGTGGTTAAGTACATGGCTAAAATGCAACATGAAATGAATAGTCAGCCACTTCTTGCGTCCAAGCACCGAAGTCATCACTTTTCCTGTCACACACATCCTTCCATGCCATAAACTGCACACACCATCTTAGTAAACATCCAACGTCGATAAAGCTTCAAGATTTTTTCTCCACGTAGAGGATAAGAAGTAACGATATGAAAGCGCAACACTTTCAACAGAATGTCGTGCAGGTTTTAAGGAGCATCCATGACGCCTTTGTAGATTATGTTCATAATTAACCATGACGCCTTTGTAGATTATGTTCATAATTAACCATGACGCCTTTGTAGATTATGTTCATAATTAACCATGACGCCTTCGTAGATTAGGTTCATAATTAACCATGACGCCTTTGTAGATTATTTTTTTTAAACATGACGAAATTTGTAGAGTATGTTCATAATTATCAAGTTAAGAAGGTCAAGATGTATTTAGAGAAACTGTCCTCAAGATATCTGCCGAGAAACAAAATGACAAAAAGGGATTAACTAACACGCAAGCCACACGGCGTATAAAAATGGAAATAAAACAATTCTTGTACAAGGATTTTGTAATGCTCCAGGGTCTGGATACTGTGATTGACTGACGTACACGGAATTTGTTGCAACGATTTTGATTAAGGTCGCAGCATGTCAGCAAATTTTTATACCCTAGTTGGCGATAGAAATAGTGTCCTCTAATAATCAGTCAATAGCCTTATTTATATTTGTGACTGAAGTATTATCCCCCAAGAATCAGTCTTCCGACACTTTGAAAAATAGTTTTATAAAGAAATGGATGACTTAGTTTGCGTTAGCATTTATTATTTCTTTCATAAATCTTCGTAAATGGGATCTCCCTTCTCCAGAGGTAGATTCCGAATGTACAACTTTTCTAGACTAGTCATTCACAGTAAGGTGTCTGTTTTGGAATTAATAGATGTACCTTTTTGCACAGTCTCCTTTATACTAGTGTCGAACCGAAATTGTTCTGTCAATGACTCACAAACCACACGTCGCTCATAAGTTACCTCTTGAAGAAATACTGGTTCTTATAATCGTTTGTTGTAATCCTTTCGAAATTCTGTGTAATATTGTTGCCTTGTTAACAGAAGCCGTACCATCGAATTACTTCTGAATCTCGAGTAATGCATCAATGTCTAACCATTTTAAAACTTTCAAAAGCATCAATCCCGTTATTGTTCAATGCGTTCTCCTATCTCCTGAGACAAACCCCAAATATTCGCTTGTAGAATATGTATGAACATATTACTTGGGTCCGTCTAAAGAAAGGTAGTGACAGTGGAGAGACCGTCGATCATGTTCTAGGTAAGCGGTTTCTATCTGCTTTCACTGGTGAAGTGACACGGCAACTGAAGCACTTTACTTTATCTTCTTCTTTCAAACTCAGACTAATTCATCGGATGTAGGTCTTCACACCAGCTTTTTAGGCTACATTCCTTTGAACGTTTGGAGTCGACTTTCAAAGTTACAGTTGCCAGTCAAAGTCACAGACAAAGAATATTCGTCGTCGATGGGTGCATTTCGATGAGGTGGTTGTGATCCCCGAAATAGTTTGCTTAGTCATTGCTGAAATCCGTAGGGTGGTAGGCTCACGGTACCACATTGACTATGAAAACCAGTAAAGAGGCATGATTTACTGTATTGAGTAGCAACGCTTTAGCGTTTTATACGCACAGCATCACCTTCTATAGTGGTAGTATTGGCAATAGTAGAGAAGTTCCAATGTCGTGCTGAATCGCTGATGTCACGGAACAGCATCGAAGCGATCGCTAGGCATAGCATCACACTCGAGTTTATCATTGAATTTGAACCCCTCGTTCGCGTTTGTTTGTGTAAATTGATTCTTCTTTCTAGCTCTCGTTTCTTGTCGTCATGAAGTATTGGTCTGTAATGTTTTCCCATTTAAATACCTAGTAATTGCAGCGTGTCCGTACGGTAAAGTGAAATGATTTGGAAGTCGCACAAACTTCCAATAGACGATTAAATACATTATTTACAAAGGGCGGTTGATGATGCGGCTCGTCGGTGGTCATTCTAAAGTGTTGATCATCACTAGACTGAGAATTTTCTTTTAGTACCATAAAATTGACCATTTTACTCGTACGATGATTAAACGTCAATACTTTGTCTTTTTTTGCTGTTGGTGTGCAATTCTCCTCGTTTGTCTCGGTATTCGTAGCGATAAATTTTAGGACCTCCGCAAGAAAAATTCATAATCTTGTTTTGAGGTGCTCGTACGTCGATACTTCTAAACGAGTTCCTTCGAACTCAGGATGAGGATGATGAGGGTGATGGCTGTTGATACAACTGCCGTTGTCTACGTACAAGGAACCAATCTCCTTACAGGTTTAAGGCTTCGTACAATTTTAAACGAGCGTGGGTTGTCACATAAGCATCAATGATGACATTTTTCGGGTATTTCTTTGTAATTCATTAGCATAAGATCTTGGCAAACAACGTCCAAGTCTTTCATATATTTTGTTTTGTCGCAAATCATGTCGTAGATGCGGTCGAATTCTTTCAGGTATTCAGTTTTGGGTAAACAAGGTAGTTGTGCAATTTCACTATAAGCAATTTAGCATGACTTTCTCAAACGAGCTTTTTCCTTCGTTTTCTCTATGTGGTTTAGTCACGCTGTCCTTGAAATGGTTATACCTCTTTGAGTTCACTTGGTATTCAGGAGTTTAACACCAGGAAGGATAGCCACTAGATTCTTTCTTCTTGCTTGAATTTCAAAATGGCATCGACATAGCCTGAGAAAATGCCCAACTTAGTCTCGTGTCCTGTTGGTTCTTTTCTGTCTTGGGAAAGTGGTAAATTTCGTACACTTCTAATACTTGGTATCCCAGTTCCATAGTTCAAAACAATTCCACGCTGATCGACCTGCCTGACAATATGCATTGTTGTTTGATATGATAAGTCTGGTCTGAGTTACAGGTTTCGGCACAAAAGAAACATCAGCTTTCCTTGATACTGTTAAGTTAAGACGGAATGATATAGGTCGGTGTGAAGAAGACTTTAAATTTGGTCAAGCCTAGGTATTAACAAATGATCTTCACGTCAATTTGTTCCTTCAGGATTTCAGGTTGTCCTGCTGTCAGGTAAAACTATCTACACACCCAAAATGTTTGAGTCATTCTCCTTTCTCCTTGCCCACGTGGTATAGAAATAAAGTGGCATTCATTCGTCCCTTAAATAAACTATTCCTTGGGTCTAGAATGTTCTTCATGTAACTATCGACGATGCGCCGAAACTCTGGATCGGGTTTCAAACGGCGGTCGGACTTGTGTTCCCACATATTAATGACTCTGTATCCTTGTAGCTCTAACTTCAACAATTGTTGATAAGTTTCCAAATATAAGCATTTCATGGCACGCTGTGAGAATGAACATGTCATGTCACGTTGAGTGTAACAATTAGGGAAACCGTGAACTAACCATTTCTGAAACACGTACATAATATTGGGGTCTTCAACAGCCCAAACATCCATCGAATACGTTCCAATTTGCTTTTTGTTTCTTCGTTTCTAGCATGATTGACTAACTTGTCTCCTTTTCACACTAATATTATAGTCAGCATAGAGATCTGAGCGAGTATCAACACTCGATGAACGTCGTAGTTTGAAGGCATGTGATTACTAGGGTTGTCTCGTGCATGAATATGTTGCGGTACACGAAGGAGTGCGCTATACAGGTGTTTGTTAAAGGATTGCTTTCCCTGTGCTCTAAGAAAAGTTCTTGAAATCTTCTACTGCAAGGTTGTAAAATATCCACGTCGTGGAGACAGTATTATACATTTCATCCTGGAGGGTGCAAGTTGGACCAAGCTTAGTTTTCTTCTCGTTGTTCGGTGTTTGGGGTCTTTGCAGTGGGAGTCAGGCAACTGAGGCAGGAGCGTGTGTTGATGGGCTTCTGTATTGGAGAAATGCAAAAAATATCCTTTGACCGTTCTGGCATCCCAAAAGGTTTATGAATCCGACTTGGCTAAATAACACACAAAATCATTAAACTTATCCCACATGCATATAGTTTATTTCTAGCACCGCTCATAATGTTTTTAGGGCAATCGGTGCCTTGTTCTGAATTGTATTTGATAAGAAAATTGTCCAGCGTATCCTAAGAAATTATTAGCCATCATCGTGGCAAAACAAAGGTATGCTTCGTAATATTCAATGTCTTCTTAGCTCCTCATGTGGTCGACATATTCTAAGATCTATCGGGCGAAATGTAAAACGGTAGGTCCTGGAAAGAATTTAGTCACGTTCCCCGGGAATCTCGTTGCAGTGGGAGGAATGAAAAACTATATGTTCCTGGATGCACTTTTCGCACGTTCAATGAGCAACGCAAAAATGAAGGATGTCAATGCAGGTCTTTTTCATGCATTTGCAATAAAAAAAAGATGAAGTTCCTTTTGTTTGTTTCATTCTCTTCCTGTTTAGATTGGTATTACTGAATGTAGCAGTTTTGTTCCAAGTCTACTATTTGGTGTCAAATATGACATTGTTTATTTACTTGACAAAAGTGCCCCTTGGCGTTAGTTGTGCGTATGAGTTGCCCGCAAGTAGAGCGCAATCTCAAGAGTTGGCAAGCATCTTTCTGCTGTGAATCTTGTGTCATGAGATGTTGTTGGTAACACGCAGGGCTGACAAAAAGTCTCTGGCAAGCGAAGCAATGAATTCTTTCTTGTGCTTCGGAAAGATTTTTAAGACTAGAAACAGTTATCGTATCATTTTCCATATATGCCGAAAATTGTTTCAGCTGAGGCCAACTAGAATATTGTTAAAAGCTACATAAAAGCTATATGCCCCACCCGTCTCTGCATATAACTACTGTTATGCTTCTAGTCACTAAACCCTGACAGAATCGTTCCGCACATGAAATGTGCTAATAACAATAAAAATGACTTCCTTTACGCTTGAATAGTCAGTAATTTGATAAAATACACAATTTAAAGCATGACGTGTACGAGCTAAATTGTAAAATGTAACTGTCCTTTAATTATTGTGAAATTTAGGTACCTCTTTTTATCAACAGAGTAATGCTGTTATTCATCGCATTGGATATGAATAGATATAACCTAGTTGCATTTACAAAATATAAAATAGAAGGAAAATTTACGCTTGTTTGAGTAGATATCTACGATCTTATTTAAATAGTAAGGTAGAAATTTTTTTATGCAGATTGAATTTGTATTGTGAACTTAAACTTTATCCGTAATTGAGGTTAGAGGTTTGGCCTACATGAATATCCTTATATTCTTTGCCACGTATAAGGTGTTTACTGATAGACGAATTCAAGATCCAGACTAGTTGCCAATCTTATAACGTTCTGGAGAAGAACTTTTGACCCACATCCTGGTGATTTTATTGTGTCAGTTTTTAAAAATAAGGTTATGGTAAACAAAATTATTCATTCCTGTTTCACACCAGCCTTATCAGTTGTTGGTTACGTTTAGATGGAATTCTATAGGAATCTTGTATTTAAATAATATATTGAAATTGCTTGTTGACCATTTTTAACTAAAATAAAATGTTGGGATTCTCATTAAAATACCATCTATAGTATATCACTGTGATACTCCAATCTAATTAAGACTATTGGTACATCAGCACTTGCACTACATCAATTAGTTCGGAACTTTTTATACTCTTGGACTTGTGACAGTAGATTTAGGATTATTACAATAATACAAAATATTTAAACTTCATGAATCAAATATGTACGTATATCTACTCAGAAAACGTACATATATCTTAAATGTATTATATACTTCATTAAAAAACGGTCTTGCCATACAGAGGTATAATATATGACTCCCATAGACATTGAAATGTCTAACTTATCACAAAGAGCGGACTTGATTTAAATAGGCCTATGGAATATGAATATATATATATATATATATATATATATATATATATATATATATATATATATATATATATATATATATATATATATTGTATAAAAGCTTGCACAATGTCCAAGATTATCGCTGATTAAAAGACGACAACCGCATAACAAAGACAGATAAAGGTATTCACTGTATAAAAATAGTGAAATTAGGGAATTTTAGTGCATTAGAGTTTAAAATAGGAATGGGTGGCTACGAAAAGAGTCAATATAGTGGCATGATATAAGTCTGACTACGTAAATAGTATTTATAGTGGCAGGATATAAGTCTGATTACCTAAAGACTCATTATAGTGGCAGCATATAAGTCTGACTACGTAAAGAGTATTTATAGTGGCATGATATAAGTCTGACTACGTAAAGACTCATTATAGTGGCAGGATATAAGTCTGGCTACGTAAAGAGTCATTATAGTGGCATGATATAAGTCTGACTACGTAAAGAATCATTATAGTAGCAGGATATAAGTCTGACTACGTAAAGAGTATTTATAGTGGCAGGATATAAGTCTGACTACGTAAAGAGTATTTATAGTGGCAGGATATAGGTCTGACTACGTAAAGACTCATTATAGTGGCATGATATAAGTCTGACTACGTAAAGAGTATTTATAGTGGCATGATATAAGTCTGGCTACTTAAAGAGTATTTATAGTGGCAGGATAAAAGGCTGACTAAGTAAAGAGTATTTTTAGTGGCAGGATATAAGTCTGACTACGTAAAGAGTATTTATAGTGGCAGAATATAAGACTGACTACATAAAGAGTATTTATAGTGGCAGGATATACGTATGACTACGTAAAGAGTATTTATAGTGGCAGGATATAAGTCTGAGCAGCAGGGAGGGTGAACCCTACAAATTTTTGCGACAAAATCGATTAAAGCCTCAGAATGCCCAATAGAGCCTTCCTACGAAATCTCATATTTCAACCAAAAAAAAAAATAAAGACCCCATTTTACAAATGGAGCCTTAGCGATTTTGTCGTAAATATGTTGTCATAACCACCCTCAAATTTCTGCCAATAATTGCTATCATCTACGTCGCAAATATGTTGTCATAGCCCTCCCTGTTGCTGGAAGGATTTCAGGGTTAATACAAATGATTTAACCGAATATTTGTTAGCTTTTCACAAACAGACTAATCGATAATACTTCACCACGTAGATCAATTAAATTATTTGACTGATCGGTGAGTGTAAAATTAATTCTAGTTAGCGAATCATTTTGACATTTCATATAGACTGGATTAGTCGGATTCTCAACAATTAGAAATCCTGGAGGAGCTGTTGGCGTAAATGAATAAAGAATGTAACCTTGTCGGGCTTTATTTGATTGCTTGAGATTAATTTGATAGCTTCCTTCAATTACATCACAAGTTAAATTAAGCGCGATCACCGATGAAATGTCCACATTGTTCGGTGCGATATGTCTACCGTCGCCGTTTTGAGAATTATTGTGAGTCAATATAGTTGGTTTGGGTTGTTTATTTTCCCATTCGTCATGGATTATTCTGAATCCCTCGTCGATGGCCGCTCTGAGATCTCTCTTCAATTCTGGTATGTTATATCCTGGTAGTTTAAACGTTGGAATATCTTCAACGGGGATTTTATATTTCTCTGCAAAAAATTTCCCTAATTCAGGATCACCTGTTATTTCTTGAATGGTTCGAGAATGATATTTTTCTGCGTCATCGATAATTTTATTACATGTAGATACCACGCTGATGAATTCGTCTTTAGTGAGAGAACCAGATCTTAGAGATACTAACAATAACGAAAGATCATTATTTATCGCTGTGAATCTATCAGTAATACAACGTTCATCTAACTCCTCATTAAACTTTTCATTCAACTCTTTCTTCAATTTCTCCTTCATCTTTTCATCCCTCTCTTTCACCAATTTCTCTATATGCGCCTTCATGAACTTTAAAGTGCCAGCCGCGATCCCCTCACGAATCGCCTTGCTAAGGAGATTAGAAGATGTACTCCTGCGATCTCTATTACCTTCCACTGGATTCTCGGATGCTATCTTATCAGTGATATAATCAGACTTTACCGGCTCGGGTGTGGAAGTGCTAGCATTTCTATCAGGTGGATCTTCGGGCCATCCTAATACTGTTCTTATTGAACTGTTATAAATATCTACAACATACCCAGGAGAGCCTATTTCAATTGCAGATGATAGTGTTGGTTCATGAACTGTTATCGCGATTTTTTATTCCCTTCTAGTAATAGATTTTATTCTACGTTGTAATTCATTATTAATTTGCTCAATTTGATAGGACCCAGTTGGTATGGAAACAACGTTCCAATCTGGAGTGTCATCTTTTTTTATTTCTATACGCAAATACCACAGAATTATTAGGTCTCTGACCACCAAATGGAACCGATCTAATATTAGTCCAACTATGATACACTCGTAATTTTGCCAACGCGATTTCCTTTACTGAAACAGGGGAAGGGAAATTCACACTGAATTGAGGGGTTGTTGACGATATTGATATCATGCTTGTTTTCCGCGGAGTGGTATTTTCTGCTATCCGCTGAAGTAGTTGAATCTCTTACGACATTATTATTATTATTATTATTATTATTATTATTATTATTATTATTATTATTATTATTATTATTTACAATGTCTAATTTCGCAATAGATGAAAAAACGCTAGCGTTTTTAATCGCAGTATCATAAATACGTACCATCGCGGAGAACTCGTCTTCGGTAATTATCGTATCATCAATCGATGATGACATCAACGAGGATAATTGTGAGTAACCGTTAGATACTGTTTGATATTTTACTATATAGTCGTTAAGTTTTTCTTGAGAACACGATGATATTTTTTTAGTAATAGCATTTGCAATTCCAGCAAATGTTGTCACCGCGGAAATGGCAATTGGGACAGCAATCGGAGCTACCATTGTTAATGAAGATAGTATAATACCAGCACCGGCCATTATACCAGATACCGAGTATACTGTAACATCAATCGCGGTAATTCTCCTGCGATATTTTTTAATTTTTATTTCATACTCATCAATAAGTGTTTTGAGTTTCGTTAAAAACTCTTTGACGGTATCATAGCGATATTGCGATAACGGAGTCATAGTATTTTAAAACCTCAAGTGGTTTCTAATTGTTAAAAATTCTAATTCAGATCAGCTACAAACTCCATGTACCATACAAATGATGTCTTATTTAAATTAGGATCAGTGCTTGTTATTGTAAACCGTTTGTATTCACCCACGTCAATAGTCGTTGAAATCACGTTGTTGTATCCATATGAAGTCGATGATGATATATTAAACTGATTCAGTGACACTATTGTTAATCGATAAATACCCTTCTTTGACACAGTGAGAGTTATTGTATTCTTATTAGGTTCCCAATCTAATGATCCAGAGAAAACTGTGTATACCATATTTATGATATTCCTCTCATGAGGAATCTTTATTTTTTCAAGTAGCGGAAGATTGTTTTTGAACGTTGTAATATCCGTGTTGATTGCTTCCAATTGCCGATTAATCGCTGGTATTTCTTCGATGGATTTTTTAATATCTGGAAGTTTTGATATCTAGTTTATCAAGTGGACCTCCCAAAAATTTATCAACAATGTTTTTACGAAATGTTGAAAACTGTTTTACGTGTTCTTCATATCTTAATTGAAATGTTGCAATTTCTAACATAGATGCTTTTATCTCTGCAATATTCGGTGTGGTTACTGGTGGATTTCCAAGGAATTCTAGCAGCTGTTTGTCGATTTTGTCTACGATTGACTTTTGTAATTCATACAATTTATTGAATTCAGTTTTATGATTGTTATATTCATCATTGAGTGATTTTAACGCGTTTGATGTGCTATCTACTGTTGTTAGTTTATCCGTGATCGTCGAAACAAATATCCCCGGTTTGAGTTTTCCATCGTTTGAATATAACGCTATTGTATTTTCAACGACGTCACGTCTTCGTATTAAGATATCATCCAATGACACATTACTAGATTTCAATTTGCCCTGGCGATCTTGAAATACAACTATTTCCCCAGGATCTACACTTGACAAATTTAATGTCTCAGCGATTTCATCTTCGATTATTTTTTTACATCTTCGACAGCGAATTTACTATCGGTTTCTGTTTTTTTTTACTCTGATAGAGGTCGTCCCCAAATATCAATCATTATACGAAAACGTTAACGTTTTTCTAAATAATTTCTAATTGGTGAAAACGCTATCGTTTTTGCCATTGCCCGCTGGTATATTCATTAACAACAACTTGTGGTGGTTTCCTTGGAAATCTAGATATCTCTGCAAGGACGTTTAATACTTCACGACCGCATATCGGTGGATCATTTAACTGTTGTGTTGGTAGCGTGGAATAAAAAATTGGAGCCAACGATGATTTTGTTATTGTAGATACATATCGCATAAATTCTTTTGGTGGAGCTAATCCATATGAATCAAAATAGACAATTCCACGTGGATCAATTGCATATGCGACCCAATGAGTTCCTTCTCCGCTGCTGTTATCAAGATTGATAATACCCGTTTCATTTTTCATTGGTTTTGACGGTAATTGATCTCTCATGAAAACTCCTCTAAAGTTTTTTATTGATAACGATTTTACAGCATCAATTAAATCAAAATTGGACATTGGTGAAAATCCAAGGGATTTTTCCACTAATAAGTCGTTCTTGGTATTCTTAGGCCCGTGCCCTTGTACCAATTGTGTAGGGTTCCTGGTAGTCTTAGACCCTTTCCCTTTTTTTATAGCCTTTTCCAGTAGCCTTTTTCAGGGCCATTCCTGCAGCAGTACCAACGGCTCCTAACGCTGCCGCCTTCGCAACCGCTGGGGCAGCCGCTGCAATCAATGCTGGAATAGCAGCTAACAGCGGGAATATACCACCTGATTTTATCATACTGGCGATTGCTGCTTTCGAAAAATCAATTTGAACTCCTCGTTTGTTCTTTAGCGCATCATTGAAATGTTTTATTTGACGATCTGTCAATGATAATTTATGCGCACCACCGGACATTTGAGTGGGTTTCAGCGTTATTGTGGTTCCACATTCTTTAGCCGACTTTGATTTCAATTTCTTGACCTGACCATCAGTCAACTGGACATTAACAATACTATATGTCATTCTATTCTAAAACGTAATTTACACTTTGAATTGATCTTATTGTGAAAATCCTAACTACATGTTTTCCACTGGTGCATCAATAAGTCTCATTCGTCCGCCAATTCCTTCTAACAACATTGATTTATCACTTAGAATGACAGCAACTGCTCTATAATCAGCTATACCAGCAGGGCGTTGTACCTGAGCTTGGAAGTATATATCAACAACAGATTGTCTCATCATGTCAATATGTTCCAATGAAAAGTAATAAATCGGATAGTGTTTTTCAAAATCAATTTGCGATATTTGCAAACTAATATCAACATTTTGATCACGACCCATAAACGACAATATTCTATGATATACACGTGCTACGTCGTTGTTTTCATAATCAAGCTGTACAATCTCTGCTGGCTCTTGTTGTCCGTTTATTCTCAACGAAACTTCACTTACTCCTAATTTATCAAATGTCATATGACTAGATAATTGACGACTCACTCGATTTGCATCCTGTAACGCTATAAAGATATGACGTGGAGCTGAAACACCTTGTTTTGATGCTAAGTGCCATGTAAATTTGCCATTTACATTATCCTGCTTCGTATCAGTCGTTGTTGTTAGCCAACTTAGCAATGATTTTCCACCTGTGTCCATAAACGATAGTAATTGTTGCTCTATTGCGACTGATGGAGTCAAGATGGCCATCCATAAAACCAATTTATTTAAAATGACTTTACCATCATCAACACCATTAGCACGCCAGATTGCATCATTGTCATTCTCCTTTCGCACTAACACGACTGTATGCTTTGCTCCATAGATGACTTTTCTGACATTTCTACAGAATCCGAATATGTGATGTAACGGAATTGCACATGAAAACCGTCGATGCTGTCCTTTCAATGCTCCATTTCGTGTTGCAAATCCTAGATTGAAATTACCATTGACCCTTTTTAAAATGTCGAATTCAGCGGCTGGTCTACCTTCACGGTCTAGATTATTTGCGAGTTGTTGATCAGCTTCTGCAGTAGCTACCGCAGTTCGTACTTTAATAAACTGAATATGGTCAGCATGATCAGAAGTATCCTTAGCAAACATCATAGACGGACCAGCCGACCTTGTATAATCATCAGAATATCTCGCAAGTCCGATTATTGTTGTTGCAATATCAACATCTTGTTCTATTGATTCAATTTCTTTTCCATCAATGATATATCTTGCACTGTTAAATAGTGCCATAATGCCATTATTTACGAAACCAACTCGGATATTTGGGTTATCCCCATATGGTGTATCAGCTGCAACATTTGTTACAAGCTCTCCTTCTACTTCAATAAACGCCTCACACGGCAAAAAGTATCTACTTGTATCTTGAACTTGAAGTTCAACTCTCCCCCGTTGATTAGGCTCTCTTGCAGGATAGGCATAATACTGATAGTTAATTTTAGAATCATCTTTATTCACCGGTGCTGCCATATCAAACGCTGGATCAGCGATTTTTTAAATGCCATTTATACTAAAGCACTATCGTTTTTCTAAATGTAGTAATGCTATCAATTTTGTTTTGTCTGAAATTTTTACGATTTCCTCCAAGACCGCTTCCCGCTATCATACTTGCAATATTACTACTATCTGGTGAAGTCATTGCCAATGATGCTAGTTCTTGTTCCACTGCGTTATTTATCACTTTACTGACATTTGCAGGCATCATTGTTGTTGAAGGTAGCGGTGTTGAAACCATTTGTGGTGGTTTTCGTCCGAATCTAGATTTCACCAATGACGTTATTCTATTCTTTGCGGTAGAAAAGGCCGTTCCTGCAAGATCTCCAACAGCGTTAATTCCCTTATTACGAATAACATCAATGGCTTTCATCGCTAATTGTTTAGCAACTGGTGCTACTTTTGGGGCTATTCTTGTGAATAAACCCGCTATGGTATTTCCAAGGCCGTCTCCATAGTATGCCCTATAGACGGGCCATCTTGAGTTTACCACATACACGTTTGTTGGCTTATCGTGATTATAGTGTACTATCATCTTATTTAAAATTACTTTGTAATTTCTAAATGCAAGCATTTCAGAAATTTCAATCGCTATAATAACCACTAAATTCCCCTGGAATTCCGTCCATTAACTCATCCAAGAGTTCTCGATACGTATGAACATCAATTATCCCCCCTTGGAATAATCGTCTGCAAATATCAAATGCTTCATTAGTTATTTCGACTGAGTTATTCCCAGCTCGCTTACCTCCCATAAGAACCTCAAGTCGTGATATGTCATTAATGATATTACTAGGACACATATGAGAATCATGATGAGAACTTCCATAACCCTCTCCTAAAACACTTGCTGGTTGAATTTCTGGAGATTGTCGTCCTCGACCTCGTCCTCGACCTCGACCTCGACTTTGTTGTTGTTCTTTTCGTTGTTCTTTTAGTTGTTGTTGTTGTATACCATACGTATCAACTCCCATTTTAAAAGCTCTGTACTCCAATGTATCCCTTTTTAAATTGCCGGGGTCTTTTTTTATTAATTTTATATATCCAATCCACCCAATCCTCTCGTTTTATTGTGTTTTTTTATACTCGTCTTTTAAAAATTCCCCCCTTGTATAATAACTTTTGATAGCGAAGTCACCAAATGACGCATAGTCTTCAAGTTTCAGCAATGGAATTTGTTTGATTTTTGCTATAGCTTCATCGGTGAATTTCTCGTTAAAAGGAACACCTTTTTTAGTGGAAACTTTTTCAATAGAATCACTAGCACCTTCAACGGGGTTATCATCAGTATCAATATTACCCATTTGTTGTATTTCTCGCTGAGTTTGTAACTCACCTGAAAGCTGTTTTATTCCCTCCTGAGTTTTTTCAGTCTCTGTAGCAATCTTTCCCAGTACATCAATAATAGGTACTGCTCCCTCTTTAGGGATGTCGCCGTATATAGCACGTTCTGTTGCAAGTTTCATATCTTTAGTGGCTTTAGTTACAGGGGCAAAAAGCTGTTCACTCCCAATAGAAAAGTCAGTCTGCGCTTGCTGTCTAAGTTGTAGTTTATCTCGCACGTCATCTCGAATTGGTATAAACTTTTTCAGTAATGCTAACCTCTCACGGGCTAGTCTGGTAGTTAATGATTCTGATGTCATTATTGGAAATGTTAACGTTTTTTCAATTGTGGGTTTTCAGTGGGTTTCAATGCTTGCATTTCCAGACTCATCAATCAAACGTCTTATAGATTTCACTTTCAAAGCAATCTCTGACCGAACTTGGTACTGTTCCCCGAGTTTCTTTCTAATTGCTTCAACTATACTAAATAGCCGAATGAATAAATTAATATCATTGTTATACAAAGAAACATTAACCACTTTTTGGATTCTTTTGATCAGTGAATACATTTTAGGTAGGACATATCTTCCATGTTTCAATTGTATATCAATTTGTTCAAATTCATTCAAAAGTCTGTCTTCATTCAAAAATTCAGAAAGTACGATTCCTTGATTTCTTAAATTTGATATTTCTGTGATGATAGATGTAATATCTTGAAATTCCATTTATTGAATATTATTAATAATATATTTTCTTTATCTTTAAAATATTATTTAATATTATTAATACCCAATCCAACATACAAAAAAGGGACATATACATTGCTTGGTCATCTCCTTCGAGTTAATAGGCAGATAGTTAAGCATACATTAAAGACTTATACAATACCCTAACCCCCAATCGAGTTCAAGGGCGGGCTATATGGGTATTAGACTCAGAACATGTAACATATAAAATAAAGCCCTCATATGGGTATCTTTCGCGCCAAATGACGTCAAAGAGGCCGAGAGGGGGGACAGCACATTCTTGGAACTCATTGAGTGCCTTCGCATTCAACTAAGCCCAAGGGTCACAAACATAGATCTCCGGTGGAAGCTCTAACGTAATAAAGATTATATTAGAGCTCCCAGAAGATATGTTGTGGGGGGACAGTACATTACATATAGGATGGTTATATATACAATGCGATTATATAGGATGATATATATATATATATATATATATATATATATATATATATATATATATATATATATATATATATATATATATATATATATATACAATGTGATTATATAGGATGATATATATACAATGCGATTATATAGGATGATATATATACAATGAGATTATATAGGATGGTATATATACAATGCGATTATATAGGATGGTGTATATACAATGAGATTATATAGGATGATATATATATACAATGAAATGATAGGGACAGTACAGGACGATACAAACATGAAACGACGGGGCGGACTTACTACACCCAATCTACCAATCAAAAGCAACCCATGAAATTAACCATGGTTGCAGTTGAGAAAATTCAACCACACCATGACAATGGCGTGGGTAGTTTTGATTGGCAAATTTGGGCTTCGCTTAAAGCCCCAAGCTTATACAGCTTATATTATATATAAGGTGATAATAAGACCAGTGTCGATAAATGAGTGTGTATTTATTTCCCTAGCATTTCATAGTGAAAATTGTGTAGTAATTTCAATGGAAATTAAATATTTAAATAAAACATTAAAAAAAGGAATACAACTGTTAAATAATAGCAAAATTTTATTAATTTCTATAATATTACGTTTATTTAATGTTTATTTAATCGTAATAATAATGGATTTACATGACGAGATAACTGTCATGGGACCTGTCAATTCAGGATTACCTGCTATTTCTTGAATGGTTTGAGAATGATATTTTTCTGAGTCATCGAAAATTTTCTTACATGTAGCTACCACACTAAAAAACTGAATTACATGTAATGTGCTTTACTATTTTGACCTCACATACAATCTATTTTATTTGTAATTACAAAATAATTTCATTTTCATTCAAAATCTAAACAGCTGTTAACGTGCGTAATTGGGATTTTTAAAAAATCTATTAATAGAACCTTGACCTAGTGTCTTGTGTTACGCGCGCGTTCCGGTACAACGACCACATTTACTACCTGTTTGTGTGGCTGTTCCAGCTACTGACCTTGGCTGTTCCAGCTACTGTCATTTACTTTTTTAATACATGTATGCGTGGACATTGCGAATAAGTATTGAAAAAAAATATATGTACATAATAGCTTATAAAATGATATTAACGCGAAACGTTTTTAGCGTTTTTCCCTATGGAAAATAACACAGAAAATCGACTACTTTACCCTATGGTAATTGGTCTGGTAATTTATAATTAAAACTCACTATTGAGAGTTATCTTGTAAATAGGAAAACTTTATTCTATGTCCATTTTTCTTTGAAATAGCTGTTTGATAAATCCCTTCAGCAACTTTTCGTACTGAAGGCATACATATTCCAAAATATTTCCCTGCAGCATTCATTGATTGAAAAATTCTTTTTTCATTCGTCGCTGTATCAAATGACTGTACTGGTCTCTTTCCAACTGACTTACAAGTCCCTGTCTTTCCCTTTCTTGTATTATCACTTTGAGAAATGCATTGCAAATTTGCAAGAGAATTATTTTGAATATCAGAATCAATGTGATCAATAACACAGCCATCTTTAATCGGTCCCATATAACACTCAAAGACTGCCCTATGACAGAGATATACCTTTCCTCCAGCAGTAAAACACAAATATCCATGATTATTGACAAATCCCACAGGTTTCTTTAGTCTACAGTGTCTAACAACACCTTTACGAGATATTTCATAATTAACAAGTTCGGGGTGAGGTCTGAATTCTTGCTCCATTTATATACAATAATACTATTTGTCTAATTCATCATTTGCTTTATTTATAAATCTATTAATGTAGTCTTGAGGGTTTTTTATGATTTTGTCTTTGACAGAGTCATGGTTAGGGTCAATGATAGCGTGTTTTATTGGTTTATCATAATAACGTTTCAATTCTCTAAACCGCTTACCTCCACAATTGATACATAATTGTGATTTTGCTCTCACACCCACCCCACAATTTATGCATGGGGACGGGCCTGTCGAATTATTTCTGATGCTCTGTAAGTGATGTCCACAGAATTCACCTCTACACGATTTATTGCATGGGGTTACTGATCTAATCATAAGCCATTTGCATTGATTCATTATTTATGAACAAAATTTTCTATTTAAATGTTTGCTTTATTTATATGAATGAAGAATTCAAGAGATTATCGACAATTAAGCCTTATAAAAATATTAAATTCAATCTTGATAGAACCCTCGAAGACGTACGAAAAGAGAGAATAAATAATAGAAGTCTGATTAGAAAAATACGAGATTGTGTTAATGAGTTTAAACAGGACGGCGCATCACACACCTGGTCAACATTTAAAATTGATGGTGTTGTTGATGCTAGAATGAATGATGAAACAGCAGCTATGATACTATCACAACTTGGCAATAAAAGGTATTTTCTCAGAGTGAAATTCATTATCAATTTAGAATCGGGTGATTGGATCATAAGGGACAAATTTGATCCAATTCTCAAAGATAGGACAACAGTCATTGTTAGCCGTGATTCCAGACCAGGGCTGTTAACTCGAATTGATAAACCATACTATGAAAAAGCGTATTCTAAAACAGCAATTGTTTATGGGATGTATCCCTTAAATAAGAAACCTGACATCGGAAAACTAGCACCAATGAAACAGTCAACGTCAGTGGAAAAAAAACCCACTCAATTGTGTAGCACAATGTGTCATAGAACACTTTACAAATGCACTCCGTGGGAATAAATTAACCGATCTAAGACGTAAAAAATAGATCAATGGGAGCTAACAGTGAAAGAGAACGGATCAACTATTTCCGATATAGCTAGATTGGAAAAGTCGTTGAGATTTCCGATAATCGTTTCAACGATAACCGGTGAAGTATTATACGAATCGAAATACAATAAAAACGGAGCTCCAATCAAAATTATTGATCATAACAAACACGCATGGACATCCGCGGTTACAATATTCCCGCGAGACAGAACAGTGAAGTATATCCCAGAAGAATTCACCAAGGATGGTATTGTCACTGAAGAAAGATTTTTCGATGCTATTGCTAGTTTGTGTAAAAACGACCCTGTATCAGTATGGCTACTTCATAGTTTTGAAGATGAAGAATGTCAATTCAATCAATTTGTGAAACCTAACGGTGAATTATATCGTACTGAAAGTCTACATAATAGGATGAAAAATCTAGCAATAAGTCTCAGTGAAAACGCTAGCGTTTTTAATGGAAAATCCGACGATTACGAACAGTTACTTACAAATTGTTTTACAATTCCATCGGTTGCAGCTCATTTTGCAAGAAAGAAAAATAATTGGAAACCAACACGAAAAGAGTTTTTTTTACAGGATGTTCAATCCAGCTGTCTGGAATATTATCATGGCGGTCTATGGAACGTTAAGTACAATCGTGAAAGTATGATATCAGTTGATATCGTTGCCTGTTATCCAGGAAGTTTTCTAGGATATGAATTCGCTGGTGAGTATTTTAAACGGTTTGAACATCCCACACATGAAATGACTCGCGTTTCTATTAATGGACCAGTGCCTGTTTTTGATTTGTTCGGTTTTGCTCGCGTAGTATCATTTGAATTCGCTGAAGGACTTCATCCGTGTTGTTATGTTTGGATTGGTAGACACATGGCTGAAAGGATGTGTCTACCAATAGTGTTATTGCGATATATGATTGATTGTAAAATGTTAGTTTCGTTGATTGTCAGCGAAGCGATTATCTCATATCGAAAACAAACCAATGTCTGGTTACCAGAACCAGAATGTCTTGATAGTATAATCGATAAGTCTAGAAAACATATTGATGCTGACGAGGAGTACATCATTGAATGGTCAACAAAGGTATTTAATCAACGAAATAGTGAAGCAAAGGATCTCGGCCGAAGAATAATCGGTAAATTTACACAAGGTGGAAAAAAATTCAACTTTAAAAGACAATCCTCACGATTGATTATAGATGATGCCGAATGCGACTTCGTTATTAAAGATGCAGTAGAGAAAAATAGGTACGCAAATTGTAAAACAGCCTTCTTGTCCAATAGAACAAAGTTAGGTAGAACTGTTACTTACAGTGATGGAGAAAGCTCTGCATATCTACATTTGAGAGCTTCTATGCTGGGTTATGCATCTATCAATTTATTTGCAATGATAAATAGATTTCCTAGTATAGCAGTTAGAGTTGCAATTGATTCAATGTATGTCGATAAAAAATATATCAAAGAGGTAACTAAATTTACTAACAGCGAAGAGACTTGGGGAACATGGCGAATTAAACGTGAAATACAATGCGATTATTCTAAATCAGCAGACGTTGAGATTAAAAGCAGTTACCTGAAAAACGATAATTCTATCAGTGAAAAATCCGAAGGATTTTCTATGTCTAAAGCACCACCGATATCAGATCCAATTTGTAGATATAAAACAGTTTATTTAAACGGTTGTGGTGGATCTGGAAAGACAACACGTGTGATAGAATTATATCGAGAAAGAACATCCATGATTGTACTCACACCAACCCATAGACTAGCGAGAGAGATAAAACAACGAAATGTTGAAGCTTGCACGTATCATAGTTTTTTTCGATACAAGGGCGATGCTTGGACTCCTGAGCGAATGGGTGAGAAATTTATTCCTGCGGTTATTATTTGGGATGAAGCATGTACTGTTTCAGAAGATGTATTAAAAATGTTTCTTGATTGGTTATTGCAAAATAATACAAAAGTTATATTGTGCGGCGATCATGGTCAACCACCACCATTTGTTGGTAGAAGTCCACATAATTGGTTAAAAGGATTTGTTGATTATTATGAAGAAATTGATACTGACTATAGAGCACTCGATGAGCAGTTACGTGAGTTTAAAAAACTAATTAGGTTACAACCCGATAGAATGCAATGTGAAGTAGCGCGTGAAATAATTTCTGAAACACCTATGAATGATTTTTGGGAAACATGGAGACCAAATGATTTTGCAGTAGCAAGTAGAAAGATAGTCAGAGACGCACTTCAGAAAAAGTTGTTTGAGCTACACAAGAAAAAATTCCCAACGTTTCCAGTACCGTTGTGTTATAGACCATTGGATACACGAAAGCAGAATATTGAAATTGAAATTCCAGGCCAGACGGAGAAACAGATTCTAGTGTTAAATGATATTGTGCTAGTTGATATCAATGCTGTAGAAGATGCATTATGCGCTGATAAATCACCATGGACGCTTGGTTATGTAACAACAATACACTCGTCACAAGGATTGACCATCACGGGTACAATTGTTTGGATAGTTGATAATCGCATTGAATGGTCAAATTTAGTCTATCTCGCAGTGTCCAGAGTACGACGAATAAATCAACTACGAAGGGTTGTTTTCGATGATGATTTTAATGCAAACGATGATAGCACTGATATTAGCATCATTAATAAAAAACTCTCTGGTTACAAACAGCAGGAAAAAAAAACGAGAATTTGATATTGATGCTGAAGTAATAATCGCATTAAAAGAACAACAGAATAATCACTGCACCAGTTGCAATTGTATAATGCACTGGCAGTATTCGGATAAAGATCCTCGACAATTCACCGTAGACAGAAAAAATAACAGTCTTGGTCATGTCAGAAACAATGTGATGTTGACCTGTCTTGAGTGTAATAGACGTAACGGTGCTAGTTAAGACCATGTGGCCGTAATTGAGTATCGTCCGGAATGACTTGTAGTTGTTCGCGTGTAAAACCACGATGAGGTGCAGTTGAATCCAATCTGTAGATTGGAGGTCTACCAGTTGATCGCGTTATGGTTGAAATTTTATGCGTAGTAACACTCCATAAAGGATCAGTAGCTCTTTTTTTTACCACCTTCAAGTTCTCCTGGTTCGTATAAATATCTCACAATAACATCACCGAGAAGTGGCTGAGTGCTAACCCGCTGTGGTTGTTCGGGTATATAATTTTTTTTTAATTGCAATATTTGGTTTTATATTAATAGTTCGAGTAATCTCGTTATTTAACGCTGCAACTAGACTCGGTAACCTTTGGACCCATTCACGAGATCGTTTTTCTTGGATGAATTCTTTTGCATATTGGTATCCAAATAACCGTTCTGCAAGAGTTCGATTAAATCGTTCTACAATTGCCTGATCACGATGTAACGCAGTATGTCCCCGTCGTATTGTAACATTATGAGTTTTCATTGTTGATAGAACAGCACCTTGAAACTCTTTGCCAGGATCAACTTGTAATAGATTTGGCCATCTTAGAGGACCTCGTCGATAAATCCTTTCAAATGCAGAAGCGACTTCAGAAGCTGACTTTGTTTTCAATGGTTCTGCTTGTTTAAATCGACTCGCAATATCAACTACAGTTAGCGCGTATTTGTAACCATGGTCATGTGGTAAAAACAATAAATCAGCCTGATGAACTTCATTGGGTACGGTAACATCAAAATGAGAATAATTAATTTGTTTAGGCGGTGGTAGATAAATTTGCCATATAGCTTGTTTGGATAACCAATCTTCCGCAGTGGACTTTTTCACTTTTGCAGCGTTAGCGAGTTTACTGATTGCTGATTTACCCCTCCAGTATCCTTTCGGAGAATAATAAATAGATTCCATACTATAAAAACACTAGTGTTTTCAATTACCAACACCTAACACCAATTTGCCTTTCATAGCTGATTTGACCAACCATGAAGCCAATTTTTCTTTGAAGGATTTATCGGGAATAGCATTTACGCATGAATTAATTTTACATCCGCGAGGTGTGTTTGTTGCAAATTATTGCTTTTATATGCAACATCATGAGCATGACATGCCTTATCAATAGCATTTATCGGATACTCACTAGGCCGGGGTTGATTTTGATCATCAAGTCTGAGATCTAATCTCGTTCAGGGACCACAGTAGCTATATCCTTGAAGATGTTTTTCTTCCAGGGTATTTTGCCCATGGGGTTTCGGGGAGTTTTCCCAATTTGGCTGCGATATCACCTCCGTGTCGCTTTTTTTTAAAGAAATAAATCGAAATTTTTTTGTACCACATGTTACACACTTACCAGTAAGTGCCGATCTGTTATTTTTAGTTGTAATCATCGTCGCATCATTTGTACTAGTACGCTGTTTACATTTAACACAATATAGATCCATAATTTATATATAGCGTTATGAATATAATTGATTTTTCATCGACTAAAAGAAGAGAACCGGTGAAGCACCACGCAGCGCTTCCGAATACTGTCCCTGCCATTATAATCGGACCATCTGGATCGGATAAAACACAATTGCTGCTTAATTTGATAATGCGATTTATGAAGTGGGATAAATTATATTTAGTTGCTCCATCCGTAGATGATCAACGGTGCTATGAAGTGCTAAAAGATTATAATGAGAATGCATCAGAAATTAAAGGTGAAAGTGTAATCGACTTTATAACAGATATTGATGATGCGCCTAGCGTAGATGACCTCGATGGAGACATAAACAATCTTGTAGTGTACGATGACGTGATGTTAGATAATCAAAAAAAACCCTGCTAGAATATTTTCACGAGGTAGGCATAAAAACACTGACGTGATATATGTCACTCAACGCTACACTCAGATTCCAAAAGTGATTCGCGATAACTGCAATATTTTTGCTGTATTCAACGTCGTTGATACACATAAGCTACGAAATATTTGGCAGACATGGTGTTCCGATATGGACTTCAATGGATTCAAAAATTAATTTAGTCATGCTCAGTGAGTCCCACATGGATTTATAACAATAAATTTACACGACCCTCGGTCACGATATCGTATTGGACTTGATCAAATATTCGGTTAAATCATTTGTATTAACCCTGAAATCCTTTTAGCAGCAGGGAGGGCTATGACAACATATTTGCGACGTAGATGATAGCAATTGGCAGCAATTTGAGGGTGGTTATGACAACATATTTACGACAAAATCGCTAAGGCTCCATTTGTAAAATGGGGTCTTTATTTTTTTTTGGTTGAAATATGAGATTTCGTAGGAAGGCTCTATTGGGCATTCTGAGGCTTTAATCGATTTTGTCGCAAAAATTTGTAGGGTTCACCCTCCCTGCTGCTGTCTGACTACGTAAAGACTCGTTATAGTGGCAGGATATAAGTCTGACTACACAGAGTCATTACAATGTCTTGATTTAAGTGTGACTTCGAAAAGATTCATTACAGTGGCAGGATTTAAGTCTAATTATGTAAAGAGTCATTATAATGACATGTCTATTTGGATGAAGTAGTTTGTCCTATAGCGTAAGTGCCATTAGCAGCTAAATAAATAGACTTAACGCATATCAACATTGGGGACCGGATCATGTCCGAATCACCCTTTTGAAAGTTATTTACTTTGTGAAGACTTCGTTTATTTTTCTTTGGCTCAAGAGGTAACGCATGAATATAACTGTGTCGTCTGTCCATGTAAACACTTCTCGTATACTTTCAATCACAGCGACGGATACATAGCTATCTAACTGATGTGATTCAAGATTAGACTGGATACATATTATGCACATACTAAATAGGAAGTGGGTATAAGTATCCGATATCTGAAGACCTACCTTCAAACTGTCTTGACATGCGCAGAAGAGCCTGCACAGCGTGCTCATCCTTGAGGTTCATTTTGTCAAGGGTGGATGAATCTGGCACGTCCCCTAATCCATCCGTTCCGTGGTAGTGGATACCGTTCGACTTTCTGACACCTAAAAGGGGCTCCTCACATCCATAATATACGGGAATCTTCAATAAAGAGTTTTATTTCTTATCATGTTTCATGTGTGTATTTATGATTATATTAATATCATTTGTATTTCAATAAAATGTACAAGACGGTTCTGCCTAAAAACTCAAATCAGCAACAAAAAAGGACGATTAATTGTCTAAGGTTTAAAAGAATGTCAAATTAAAATAATGCCGACCAAATATTCACAAATTATAACGAGATATGCATTGCATTCATAAATGAAGGCATTTTCACTCAAACACATACACACCACATTAAGGATGGTAGAAGGACAAAATGAATATGTCTGCTGCAACGTGTATTACCGGTCGACTCTGTCAGTTTTTACGCATACACTCTTATATTGAAGCGAGAATACCAGACGATACATCTTAGATAATGTTAGTAAAGTTAAATTATAGAACTTAAAAGAGAAAACAAAATAAAAAAGGATGGTTAAAATAAAATGATATACTCACATCGGTTCGGTTAGCGACCTTCAAGACTCTGAGTACATTAACAGTCACTTGCTTGACGAGGATATTTCCCGACACTGTTGTTATGCCAACGACTTCGACATCCGGGTAACTTAGGGCCATCAAAATGGCATTAGCGTCGTCAACTCCAGCGTCAGTATCAATTATCATCAACCTTTTGTTCGCCATGCTGAGAAGATAAATATTCACAAATATACAAAAAGAAAAGATATAAATGCACAAAAAAATGTACAAAATAAATGTAGGCAAGACAAATATGCAGTATTGCAGAACGAAAAATCTAGTTAATATCCTTATTGTTTTCAAGAGATTTGAAACAACAGTAAAATAGGAATTTGTATTTTACATCTCGATTTTTTCAGGAGTAGAAAAATATTCCTTATGATGTTTATCTTGACTTGCGGGTTCGAACCCCTGCCGAGTCATACCGAAGACTTATAAAAACGGTACTAACAGCTTTCTCGCTAGGAGCTCAGCATTAAGATGTTAGTGTTAGGACTTATTGGACTGGTGTCAGGATAATGTGACTGGGTGGGTTATCATGCTATATGTCTGCAGCATGATGACCCAGTGCTAAATATCATTATAAACGGCCATACTGCAGACATCGTAGCAATATGACTGAAAAATTGTAAAGGCTACGTTAAAAATCACCCCCCCATCTTGACTTGGTATGCCGACTTACGGAATTGGAGACACACATATGCACAGGGAAGAATAAACTGGATCATAAAATTGGTACATGTAACAGTTGAGTAAATATATATGTGTCCTTATATCTTTCTTTAAAACAAGGTTACATCTGCAATTCATGTATGAGATATGTTGAGAATACGTTAATGCGCATATGTGTTCAAAAATTCGAAAGAAAAGGTCACAGGGCAGATTTATTGATCAGTTTAATGCAAATCAACTTTCTATAGACTTGTTAAGGCACTATTTAAAGATTGTTTTTTTTTCTTTCTGTATATCCGAAATCTAAGATTTCCCAGGTTCAAAGAAACGGCGTGCATCCCAGCTTAAGGATTTTCGCCATGAACGTATACAGAAAGAAAAAAAAACAATCTTTCACTGCAGAATCGTGATAGCCCTGCTGACACCTTTACTCATCGTGATAGACCTGCTGACTCCTTTACTCATTTTGATAGACCTGCTGACTCCTTTACTCATTGTAATACTCATTGTAATAGCTGTGCTGATTCCGTTACTTGTTGTGATAGTCCTGCTGACTCCTTTACTCATTGTGATAGCTCTAATGACTCCTTTACTCATCGTGATAGCTCTGCTGACTGCTTTACTCATCGTGATAGCCCTGCTGACTCCTTTACTTATTGTGATAGATCTGCTGACTCATTTACTCATCGTAATAGACCTGCTGACACCTTTACTCATCGTGATAGACCTGCTGACACCTTTACTCATCGTGATAGCCCTGCTGACTCCTTTACTCATCGTGATAGCCCTGCTGACTCCTTTACTTATTGTGATAGATCTGCTGACTCCTTTACTCATCGTGCTAGCCCTGCTGACTCTTTTACTCATCGCGATAGCCCTACTGACACCATTACTCATCGTGATAGCCCTGTTGACTCTTTTACATATTGTGATAGATCTACTGACTCCTTTACTTATCGTGATAGATCTGCGGAATCCTTTACTCATCGTGATAGCCCTGCTGACTCCTTTACTCATCGTGATAGACCTGCTGACACCTTTACTCATCGTGATAGATCTGCTGACTCTTTTACTCATAGCGATAGCCCTGCTGACTCCTTTACTCATAGTGATAGCTGTGCGGACTCCTTTTCTCATTGGTGGCGCTCTACAGTTTCGTATTTAGCATAGGGTTAAAATTTTAAAGAAAAAGAGTTTCCCCGGGTTGCCTCACTAGTTATACTGGTTATTTAAAAGAGACTTTGTATATCTTAGGGGTTGTTCAAAGAACCTTTAATTCCCTTTATTTTGATGTATGATTGATGGGTGTAATATGGGTTAGAGAATATACAGCTTGGCCTTACTCCAGATGTGCATCTTTCAAAAACGTGCTAGCTCTACTTGCTCATTTTCACTTCTCGAACTTCAGAGGTAAATTGTAAAAAAAGAGCCGATAACTTTTTTTACATTTTATGTATTTGGTAATTCAGTCATTGCACTTTTAGAAGCTGGTATTATCTAGTTTGGCAAAATTCATTTTCCATATTTTAATAGCTGCCAAGAATAGTGTACTTTAGACAAATTTAGGTTGATTTTTGGAGCACAAGGGAGCAGTTATTTTAGTTAGCAGTGTCCCAAGATCATTTAAAATTTCGAAAAGTACAATATCCAAAGAAATTTCATCCACATTACATGAAAGTAGTATATAGGTATGCCAACATTCTTTGCACTGTGCATGTTTAAAATGCAAACAACTTCACCTTACATACGTCACTCTCTCAAAAGTACATAATAACTGGTGAGCGCCACCATAAAGAGAATATAGGTATTATTATTGTATGATTTAATTTTGATTGTACGACTGAAATATTTAAGTCGCAAGCATCAAAACAGTCCTTTGTAATAATTGTCATGTATTTACCCCCTCAGAACAGCATTTATTAGAGTCAGAGTCTTAAACCGGTACAGCCCCTCCCTTCCTTATGATAAAAAGTGAACTATTTTAAAAATGCGCATTGCATTTTGTCAACATAGCAACCAGTGTTTTGCTGATAGACAGGAACATGAAACTAGCCATATTTATTCCTGAGATGTCAACAATAAATTTTACAGTTATAAAAGGGATATAACAGGTGAGGTTCATAAAGGTCAAAGGTCAAAGGGTAAATATTAACTAATTCTTTGATATGGAAGAAAGCAAATTTGCTTTGTTATCATTTATTTTTTAATTTCATTGCAAATAAATGAAATAAAACATTTTCACTATGGATTTCTTTTATTTAATGCAACATTTTTCAATTTAAGTTAACTTTATTCCTATATTCTAAGACTTCTAATTTTCTCATAATGAAGGTCACTACTCACCCAAACATGCCTCATATCAAATTATGTATGCTAGAGCAAAAATAAGCATAATTAGCTTATTTTCATGAATAAAATCATTGTTAATGTACCATTTTACTCAGAACATCATACATAATAATATGAAAATAAGAAAAATAATTTCATAAATGTTTATATTTGTTTTTAAGGTGGCGCTCTACAGTTTCGTATTTAGCATAGGGTTAAAATTTTAAAGAAAAAGAGTTTCCCCGGGTTGCCTCACTAGTTATACTGGTTATTTAAAAGAGACTTTGTATATCTTAGGTGTTGTTCAAAGAACCTTTAATTCCCTTTATTTTGATGTATGATTGATGGGTGTAATATGGGTTAGAGAATATACAGCTTGGCCTTACTCCAGATGTGCATCTTTCAAAAACGTGCTAGCTCTACTTGCTCATTTTCACTTCTCGAACTTCAGAGGTAAATTGTAAAAAAAAGAGCCGATAACTTTTTTTACATTTTATGTATTTGGTAATTCAGTCATTGCACTTTTAGAAGCTGGTATTATCTAGTTTGGCAAAATTCATTTTCCATATTTTAATAGCTGCCAAGAATAGTGTACTTTAGACAAATTTAGGTTGATTTTTGGAGCACAAGGGAGCAGTTATTTTAGTTAGCAGTGTCCCAAGATCATTTAAAATTTCGAAAAGTACAATATCCAAAGAAATTTCATCCACATTACATGAAAGTAGTATATAGGTATGCCTACATTCTTTGCACTGTGCATGTTTAAAATGCAAACAACTTCACCTTACATACATCACTCTCTCAAAAGTACATAATAACTGGTGAGCGCCACCATTGTGATAGCCTTGCTGACTCCTTTACTCATCGTGATAGCCCTGCTGACTCCTTTACTCATTGTGATATCTCTGCTGACTCCTTTACTCATCGTTTCAATATTCAGGTATTTATGATCACTTTTGCGTTGACTACAGTTCGTACAATATTCCAATCTTATACGCTGCTTGGTTTCTGGAGTTGCGCACTCGCGCGTGTCTGTTTGTGTGTCTGTGTGTGTCTGTGTTTGTGTGTGTGTTTGTACAACTAAAAATGAAGATAATAAAAGGACATTAGTAATGCTTTTTTTAGCATTATATTGAGAAAGAGGGACTAGGGTCACTGTTTTCAGTACTTTTTCTTGCTCAAAATGAAATAAAGCTTACAAATATGTAAATAAACTTATTTAATTTATGTTCATTTTTTTGTCAGTTATACCGAGTATGTGTATTTGTAGCAATCAGGAGCCATGGGGTAAAAAAAAACACCCAGGCCTCTCCTAGTTCTTGTTTAAAGAAAATTTATCTTTTATAAAATGAAAAAGTGTTCGGGATATATCCCAGGTCAGCCTCTGTCGGCTCTACCAACATATATTCTTAGAAACAAGAGAAAAAAAATGATAAGACACTTTGAAACTAATGTAACTCACTGAGAAAAAAAAAAGAAGGAAAAAGAAAAGGAAATTATTCATAGTAAAAAAATGAGAAAGCATCACTTACTTGCGATTTTTCTGTTTTAAGTTAGGAACCACTGGGGGAGAATTAAAATCAATCAAACCCACTATTCATACATTTGTCGCTAACTGGCATAAATAAACAGTGCGATTTATTGGTGGGTTTTATGTTTCCAACGACTATGCTTTAACGCACGACCTGAATTTGATCCTAAATGAGAACGTCACGGTGAATCGCATAACTTGCTACGTGGCTGACATAAAGTACATATTCACAGGCACGACCGTGTATGCATGTATATATATATGTTGGGAACCCGGTTGGCCGAGTTATTTAGAGTTCTCATTTATCAATCACTGCCACCTCCCCTTTGACCATGTGAATTCAAGTTAGCGTTTCCTTAAAGACGGACATTGCACCATGACAAGTGTCATCATTTTATGAAATGCATTTGCGTTGTATATAAAGTGATTTTTTTGTAGGTATGAACTTTATTTTTTAAAAGTATTTTTCCAGAACCAGGAAATAGATAACGTGTGAATATGTTTGTTCCATGTCTAAATTTGTATGTATAAAATGGATAGTGCTTGGACTATAGTACAGGTCAGATAATTCCTGTCTATAACGGAATAAATGTTTTGTACCCATACAATAGACTTTTCTTATCGGAGTCTCTTTCCTGTCTGTGAGTCTTTCTTTGGAACATCTCTGTCCTCTTTTCTGTATGTTTGGATAGGTATTAACCCGTTTATCTATGTCTGTGTTTGTCCCTGTCAACCCCTTTTCCCTTCAAATACAATCCACTCTATCAATTGTTTTGACCCTACAAATCCCATGACATCACCAATGTTCAATTCCCATTCCTATGTTAAATTCCCATTGACATCAGTTTTGATATACCCATTTTTTAACGTCAAATCCATATACTACTGTCGTAAGGGTTGATTTAATGATCATTTCGAAAACACTTTAAACTAATTACCATCTAAAGAACCAACGTCTCAGTCTTGAAAGCCACCGCATTTCTTGAAGTCAATAAGCATCATACAAAGGCATCGTAGTTCAGTACGTCATGTATGACATGTACAATAAGCAACATACAAAGGCATCGTAGTTCAGTACGTCATGTATGTCATGTACAATAAGCAACATACAAAGGCATCGTAGTTCAGTACGTCATGTATGTCATGTACAATAAGCTACATTCAAAGGCATCGTAGTTCAGTATGTCATGTATGACATGTACAATAAGCAACACACAAAGGCATCGTAGTTCAGTACGTCATGTATGTCATGTACAATAAGCAACATACAAAGGCATCGTAGTTCAGTACGTCCTGTATGACATGTACAATAAGCAACATACAAAGGCATCGTAGTTCAGTACGTCATGTATGACACGTACAATAAGCAGTAAAATAATAAAATAAAATAGACAAACAGTCATACATACAATTATAGTTATAAAAGATATTCAATTTAACAATTGAAAAAAAAAATATACAATTTTATATAATACATTGGTATTAAGGCCATTAGGATACAAAGTATCTAATTTATGAATCCAATAAGTCTCTTTTATAAGTCTATTCATGTCTCCATGCACAATATCTATTGGCATGAAAGAAAAATCGAGTATACAGTGATTATTGGTGTTAAAATGTGTAGAAATATTAGACGAAAACTGAGGATCTTTATAATTTTTAATATGAAAGCGATGATTATTTATTCTTTTAGAAACTTGTTCAAGTGTTTGTCCAACATATTGCATATTACATTTTTTACAGGTTATCAAATAAACCACGTTAGTTGATACGCAATTAGTGTTATAACGTAGGGAAAATGTCTCTTTTGTTTTAGCGCTTCTAAAAGAACTACTTTCTCTTATGTTTGCACATTGTTGTAATTATGCATTGTTTTCTATGACGTTACGTAATGACGTAATTGTTATTTTAGCCTATAAAGACGTCATCCGTTTATTTCAAAAGATTTTCTGCCTGAAGAAGCATGTATTATATGCGAAACTAGTTGCACGGAATTATCGGCGTTTGTGTTTTTTTATTATTTTTATCTCAAAATGTACAATAAGCAATATACAAAGGCATCTAGTTCAGTACGTCATGTATGACATGTATTAATTTTGTACATGCACACATATGCAACAATGCAAAACATTTGGATGACGATTCTGTAGATGTTTTACCAAAAATATCGTATATCTTCAGAAAATGTAGCAAAAAGATATAACAGATGTACAGTAAAAGAAAGAATTTTATTGTTTACCGTGTACATGTTTACTAATGTACGTATATGTCCCGGCCTTAAGTACGAATTGTGTAGTTTAAATCTCAACAACCTGCGCCATTTGCAATTAGATCTTTACGTTTTACTGCTTAAATGTTCAAGCGTTTGAAAAAAAAATCAAAGCAGTTCTGTCTAGAAAACCAGAAGCAATTAATAGCTCCTACTTTCGCAACAACAGTATCGTCAATAGCAAAATTAGGAGTGAAACATTAAAGTGAATTAATTTCGATTTTCTTTTCTTCATTGGCCGAGCCCTATTCATAGAAAATTTTCCGAGAATGTTAACCGTAAGCAATATTTAGTGTGAAAATAACTCAGCTCACCACAAACACTGAAGTAACAAACATTTATTTCGGTTGAACGCTATACGTAGGCGTCTTTGATTTCCGCTAATTGTTGCTTTTGACGACACATAAAGCCACTACAAATACGTTGGAAGGATTCCTCATGCTCGTGACGAAAAAGAGTGAGTTTGTTGGATTTTTGTATTAAGTCAATGGTTCATGATGACGAAATTATCGTAATCGCCTTCGTAATTACTGTGTTTGTTATGAGTATAATTGCTGCCTTTGGTGGTTGCTGTGATGATGATGATGATGATGATGATGATGATGATGATGATGATGATTATTATTATTATTATTATTATTATTATTATTATTATTATTAATGTTATTGTTGTTGCCGGTTACATGTTTTCTACACATAATTCACTTGAAGGTAATACTGTGTATCATATATCACCATTAAATAATCTGAAGGTAAAAGTGATAACAAGCAAATAACACCAGACAATATTAATAAATGTTGATTATTTTTGTCCGCTATGTAGATTACAAAGAGATCAATCGTCCTAACCTTTCCATACTCCTCTCGACGTTGAGTTTAAGACCAGGTCTGTATGGAAACGTACTGTAGTTGGAGGCAAATCATGCGACACAATATAAATCATGAAACCTTCGAATGCTAAAGAAAATCGTGAACCAATTGAAGAAGTCACTGATGCAAATAATAAGGCTTTTGCTCACCACACAAGACTATATCGATTTACGTTATGGTTTCCGAGTCATTGTGAGCATCATAATACGTCTACTGGTTTGGACTAAGTGCCAAGATAAGACAACCCAACAAGCCACCCAGTAATTTCCAAAATGTAAATTTATATCAATAAAATATAATAATCAAACAAAGCGAATAGATTAAAAACAAATTACCGTGTAAAAATTCCCGATAATGCCAATAATCAAGAATGTGTTTCAAGTTCTTGCTATTCCGAAATCTGTTCAAAGATATTCCGAACGGAGCTTGTAGAGTTTATCTACTACTGGACATCACAACTGAGTGCAACATAATCATTAATTATTCACTCTGCCATAACCAAGGAATAATTGTCAGTGAATTACACGTGTTATGTATTTCTATATTTTCTACAACTTATGGTGCATGGCAGTATCTTACTTTTGTAATTTTTACTCATGGCTGTAAATTGTACACATTATCTTTAGTTTGGCCCACGTGACCAGGGTCTGTTTAAGGAATATTAAGAGCTTAAAATTACGAAGAATCTATAAATAGATTCTTACGAATGTATTGGCAATTACTAATAATAAGTTTAATAATAAGACTTAATGACAACGTTTGGTCAATTTATCATTGGCTGATGGGGTTTGGAACATTGTTCTCGAAGAATTCAGTAACTCCCATTGGTATTACATGAATAGTCAGTTTTCTAAATCAATCGTGAAGTGTGATCTGTTACATGGAGTATGTTATTTAAAAAGTGTCGTAGTAGAAGACGTATATTAGGAGAGAAATGAGTATCCAGATTCATTCCTATTTTGCATTCATCCTCATTTAGTTTGTTGCAAATCTGCAGACGTGTTTTATGTTGTAGTTCGATATTATTCGAAAGGAATAAAAATATGTTTCAATGTTAAATGGAAACAGAATATACTTATTAATTAGACAAAAATATTATTCTGGAATTGTGGCGATTGATTTTAAGGAGTTCTAGACAAATCAATTTTGACAACATCACGATTCTTGGCGGATCAGTACACTTCTGGTTTTGAAATTTATACAGAACTTTCATTATTTAGACTTTCACAGACTTTTATCAGGATTATTTTATATTTACTTCATAATACTGTAAACTTTCTATCACATTTTCATTTATAACTTTGGTAACTAAATTATTTGTTAAGCTTTACTAAATATTTTAGGTTTTATTCTTTCTGTTACTTAATTTATGAACATAGAGTCGTATCCCAAGTTCTTCTCGAAACAAGTCTTACATACGCTCTGTATAACCGACAGTATTGTAGTAAAATTAAGGAGATGCACACTTGGTTATAGCGCCCCGTTTAAGCAATTCTTAGGTTTGTGTGAGTACTTGTTTGATTATTGGAATTCGAAAATGGGAAATATTACTTAGCCCCAAATAATTAGCCAGTTACTAGAAGCAAACGTCGCGGAGAGAAAGTTTTAGTGAGTATCCATGATGCATTGGTCAATGAGTAGTGAATTTCGATTCGAACCGCATGACTGTCCCTGGAAATAATGAAGTCCTTAATAAAATCCAGTGGTTAAAACTGGTGTTGTGACTGCAGTGGCAGCATTTACGGTATGAAACCGCTAAATTATACAATGGAATAAACAAGAAGGGATTCGGCAAATACCGTTTATGTCGCCATGGTGGCAAAAATGATGTAGTTTTACAGTTTACTGGCGTCATGTGCCTTGAAACCATAGATTGACTGGCCTAAGGTGGTGTAATTAAAATATTTCCCTGTGTTAGGGATAGTAGTACAAACCTCTGGCTTTTAACAGTATAAACGGAATGCGAAAAATCAGCTCTTACTATTTCAGCATAATTCAGAATCATAAAGAGAAACAGCCCTGTTTCGACCTTCAAGCCTCATCGAACCAATAAAATGCTAGAGCGCGTGTGTCAGGTCTATTTTCTCGCTTGTTTATGCAACGTATAATGAATACTTGCGTGTGAATGAATATTATCGCGTGGTATAAACAATGTAAAACTGCTTCACGGATTCAAACAACTTATATAATAATTATATTGTTATTCTTTGTTTTTCTTTTACTTAGTTTAAGATCATAAATTAATAACAGCAGAGTTACATACAATATCATATAGTTTGATGATTCTATCATTAACAGAATATGAGAAATATATACAATGAAACCCAGATAAAATTTTTAACTATGACTTAGGAAGAAAGAACGGGTGACATTCAATGAAGGCGTCTAACTGCTGCTGAATATATTGTATTAGGTAATTCCAAGATGTGTTGCAAAACGTACAAATAAGCAATGAATTGGAAGGCTGTATTCAATTCAGCCCCAGTGGACCTGTATAATCCGACCTTCTTTTTAGGAAGCCATGTATTTTTTTTTTTGACAATCGATGATCACAATAGAAAATCTATTCACTGCCTACGTGTTACAGCTAAACAACAACGTAAGCAAACGATCTTGACGGTTTTAACTAAGGAAAGTTGCATTAAATTAATACCATCATGAATTTTCAAGGCGCGAGTTCTATATTATATTGTAGAATAATTACTTACCACTAGTTACAAGCAGTGACTCGTAGATGTGAGATCAGATGGTGTACAACAGACCAATTTTACAACACCTGAAAATGATGCTCTATGGTTATCTTACACGAAGCCATAAACATATTTTACCACAGTCATTAAATTAAGATATGAAAACCATAGAATAACGATGTTTAAAATAAAATACCAAACTATAGAACAATGTAATTTTAATTCAAATACCTAACTTCAGAAAACCATAAGAAAATTATATTTAAAATAAAGTACTAAAACATTAGAACAATGCTTTTCTTATTATAATAGTTTACATAATTGTCAGGGGCACCCAAATGGCCGAGTGGTCTAAAGCGCTGTCCGTTACGGATCATTGCCATCTCACCTCTATCTGCGTGGGTTCGAGTCTAAGATTCGGCGAATGTGGATATGTGAGAGAGCTTGCGAGTAGCTTTTTGTGGGTCGGTGGTTCTTTCCAGTGATTTCCCGGTTTCTTCCTCCACCATTAATACTGGCCGCCATATATAGCCTTACCTGTGCTGAAAAATGGCGTTAAACCCCACAACAACAACAACATAATTGTCAGACTTAAATTAGGAGTTTGAAAATGGGTTTGCGTGGTCATTTTTAGGGATTGAAACTAACATAATTCCGCTTGTCAGGGACCAACAAATTTCATGGCAGTTTAAAATATGTACATTGGTAATACATGTAGTCTAATGGGACTACGGAAGATAATATTTTAAATTTATGGTCGACTGAAAGGTTGGGGTCGGGTTGATGCCTTTTGAATCTGCAAGGATAGTGATTATTTTTTCTTCTGTTAATTTTTAAAAGGAATATATATATATATATATATATATATATATATATATATATATATATATATATATATATATATATATATATATATATATATATAACTTTTGCGTCCACTGGTTTAGTGCAAAATGAGATGAAATCCATTCTAAAACAAATTTTTAGTATAAAACTAGTTTGTATATATTTCATTGCTTTACTTTGATCTATTTACTTTTTAAATAAAATATATTGGTGAATAGGTTGATTATAAAAATAAAAATACTACTACTACTACTACTACTATTATTATTATTGCCCAATAACACAAAAACTACATGTACATGTCTCGACAATTGTCAGACTTTCCAACACCAATCTCCACTTTTAAGTCAATATAAAGAACGAAAAAGAGCATTGGGAAAGGGGTCTTTGACATCTGTGATGGCTGATGAGTATATAGATCAGTTTTAAGATAATTAAATGACTGGATGGAGGTGGTAATTTGTACATACGCAAAATCTTAAAAACTGCTTTCAAAGCAAATATGAAATTTTATTCGACTCTAGGCATAGCGAACTTTCAAAACCATATCTTCATTTGAATGCATTTGTCTATTACCTTTAATCCACAGCTTTAAACAACATATCAACATATTTATTGTCATCGATATTCATTACTACATCGATATTTGGCTTCTTGTTTAAAGAACCTTCCCAGTCTATGACCATTTGACCGCAGGTAAAGTGACCCTTGAACTCAACAGTCGCATAAACATTAACACTTTTGAGAATGATGCCCGGATTCAAGGCCGTTGCCATGGCAATTTCATCACATGGTATAAACTTTAGCCAGAGGTTGGCATGACTGAAATCCACTGCTTTTTTCTCTATCTTCCTCAAGAACTTCGCTTTTTCTGTCTCCACACTCCTAAGTTTGTCATAAAGATCCTAGAACGAAAAAAAAAATATTTTTAATAATGATATCTTAAGGAGAGTAGTACAGATACAGGACTATAAATTATGTCAGAATTTTCTTGGTGAAATAACTGCCGATTGATACATATTTGCGAAGTTTGAATGTGTAATGTGTGTGATTTGGATTTTTTAACCTTGCTTTAATGATTCTTCAGTCATATCACTACTATGTCTGCAATGTGGCAGTTTATAGTTATGTCTAACATTGGGGCATCATGCCGCAGACATGTAGCATTATGTCCCCCACCCAGTCACGTTATTTTGGCACCAGGCCTACCATTCCCAACACTAACCTCATAATGCTGAGCGCCAAGCGAGGCAGCTGTTAGTACCATTTTTATAAGTCTTTGGTATGACTAGGCTGGGTATCGAACCCAAGACGTACCGCGTCCGAGGCGGACGCGCAAACCCCCTGGCCACCGGAGCGTTTAGAGATAGGACATAGCGTAATCAAAATGACGAATTTAAGTTAATGTTTCTGGTATAATTAAAACCAAAATTCAACAACCTGTTGAAGTATTTTCTGAAGCTATGTTACATAAAAAGTTCCCAATCAGTGATGGTCGTTTAGCCACAAGATATAAGTAAAAGGAAACGCCATAGGAGCAAAATAGGAGATATATCATTGCGTTAAGAGATTATAACAGATTCGATGTATGTTTGCAAATTATTGGGTTAGAAAACTTACCCATTCAAGTGAGTGATCCTTGCACAGTTCCCAAGTTACGATTGTAATGGGGCAACATAATTTGTTGAGGACTATATAGGCAGCCTCGGAATCGTAGTGGAAATTGAATTCAGCACTGGTAGTAATATTTCCAACAGCTGTAAGACAAAATAAGTTAATATACAAATTGATCTTAAGCCACATAACAAGTAAGAGCAAATGAAGCATGTTTGGTATAATTTAAAATATAAATTTATTTCCCTAAAATACAAAGTTAAAGAATTAAAAAATAACTTATAATATGGTGAAAGAATCCTTATAACCTTAAATATTTTATCAATTCCAATAGTTTCGAACAATACAAAATCAGTGTCAAAGGTATTCCAAATGATAGCCTCTATTGCAATGACGTATCAACAATACAGCATAATTACCACGTTATAATACCAAAATGCATTTAAATGAATTCACGGTAATTCCAAAACTGCTATAAATCCAATTTGTCATAAAACCTAGTTTTATGAACCGTGACTGTCGATGATGTGCACACTTTATCCATTGAGGGGATTCATTTTTTGTTAGGCAATGACTTGACTGGAGATAAGGTTGTGGTTAATCCAGTTGTAACTAAGAAGCCTCTTTTGGATCAGAAAATTGATCCCATTAAAAAATAAATCCCTGATTTAATCCTAACTTATGCAGTTACTTGAGCTATGGCAAAGAATATTCTTGAGAATGATTTTAATAAGGAATGTGTAGCTGACACATGCATTGGTCAGGTTTCTGATGAGTTCACTTTCATTTCTAATTTGGATCAGTCAAAAGATATTGATCATAGAGATCCTCTTTTGTATACTCATTCTCTTTGGTCTGATCAGTGTGATAAATGACAATCATTTGTCGTCGAACAGGAGAAGGAACCTGAGATCTCCTGTTTTTTTTCTGCGGGCCGATAGTGAAACTGAAGTACCTGTCTGTTAGGTCATTGAAAACGATGTTCTTGTGAGACCTCCTGAGGTACCTGCTTGTGAGGAATGGTCAGTAAAATATCAGATTGTGGTTCCAAAACCTTGCAGACAGATAATACTTTGTTTTACCCATGAAACTCATCTAGCTAGTCATTTAGTGATCATTGAAATGTATCACAAGGTTTTGACTCATTTTTACTGGCCAAAAATCAAAAGTGATGTTCGCAAGTTTTGCAGATCTTGTCATACTTGTGAAATAGTAGATAAGCCAAATCAAAATATATATAAAGTTCATCTGCAACCAATTCCTGCATTTGACGAAACTTCAATAGAATTATGATAGTGTTGATCCTATTCCAAAAAGAGTCAGGTAACCAAAATTTGTTGACCATTAAATGTGCGTCAACAAGTTTTTCAGAAATAATTCCTTTGAGAAATTTGGCCTTCTCAAATTTGATTTGATCAGTCTTGTGAGATGTCAAATTTCAAGTCTGGAAAGTTTCAGCTTGGTATACTTGAAATTGGCTTTCAGCTGCTCAAGTAAAGAGTAAAAGTATGGTTTCACCAAAGTGTACTAGAGAGAATGTTTGTGTCTTGTAATAAAGTACATTCTCTCTTGCTCATTCTGCAGAATTTTCTTCAACTAAGATTGTATGGTACAAAGTAATGAAGAAAATGAATGAGTAAAATTATAATATTAGTACTCAAGTCTAAGTAAATTAATGGCGAAATACTATTTTAAAAGAAATCGCTAAGTTAATCATCCAATTAATTTAATTGTACCTGTCCCACTAACTGAAGACTTGAATGAAGGAATTCAGCTGGATTCTAGTGGTCTTGGAAAACTAGTGTTTGGAATTCCGAAGTTATAGAAAATCTAGACCAGAAAAATTTCTCATTTAGAAAATCAAGAAAAAATTAACTTAAGCAAGTATTGTCTGAATAAAATTGCTTTTAGACGTGTTTGCAAGGACAATCTAAATTTTTGACGACGTTGAAATAGTAGATTGAAAATCCATGATGCAACACCCATACAGGATGAATCCTTTTAAACAGGAATATATGAGCAAAGATATTCAGTATTTACTGGACAATGATTTTATAAAGCCCAGTAAGACTGATTGTAGTTCACCGTGCATTCTTGTTCCGAAACCGGATAAAACTTTCCGAATGTGTATGGATTATCGGAAGGTGAAAAGTGTAACAAAATCAGACGCATTTCCATTGCCAAGAATCGATGATTGTATCGACAAAATGTAAAAAAAAATACGTTTTAAGCCTGTGTTAGCCATGGTGTCAAGAAGAAGAATTCGACACTGAGGAAAACCACTCCATTCAGGAGATGACCAGGATCATTGCTTGAGGACCTTTGTGTGACTGTCTCAAGTGTAGAGACTCTATGAACATTACGCAGTGTCTTATACACAATACGTTTGTCACCAAAAATGTTGTACAGTGATTTATTTATATTCCACTTTGATAGTTTTGAACTGTATTTTACCGATGTACTTAACCACATGGCTTTTATGTATTTTTGTTTTTCGTGTTTAGTTCTAAAAAAATGTTTTGAAATAAACGTGTCCTTAAAAAGTATGAAAAATCTTGTCTTTGTTTCAAAAGTGACATTCCCTTCATTATGCCCACCTCTGCTGTCTCTTCGACATCTTTCACCACTTTCAAATTTATCGACGAAATGTTGGCTCGTGCTAGTTTGGAAGCCTTGTAATTTCGCCATCCCTTGAACATATTAATTGCGGACCGAGCGATTCAGAGAAAACCGAATTTGTCAAACAGTTGATCGAACATAAAAATCATCTGATAGATCGTCCACCTCAATGTATTATGTGGTAATGGGCGCACAGTCTCCTGAGAGAAAGTTAAGACGATTCCATCTTGTTTTTGGAAGGTATTCCTGGCGAAGACGATGGAATCGTGTCTGAACCCAGTCATGATGAAGAAATTAAACTATGGTTTAAGCGCAATGGGCATTGTAATAATACCAGTGTCCTTTACATTACATAAAAGATTGTTTCAACAAAGTAAAGCATATCGCACCATCAGTCTAAACGCTTAATATGTGTTCTTGTTTCAAAGCCCTAGAGACAAATGGCAAGTGCAAGTGTTAGCAAAACAGTTGGAAACACCTTTGCAGACCTAAGCGTACCACGATGGCACTGAAACCTATCTCGTCTATTTACTCGTGGATCTAGAACCCACTACCTCCGATTATTTAAGATTTCGTACCCATCTGTTTCACTACTGGTGCAAAATAGTAGGACATGACGTGTACACGTCACCGTCGACTAAAAAAAATTATAAAAACCCCGGACACTTTTAGTATGTACCAAGAAGAAAAAGATCAGTGGTGTCAAGACTAGGTCACAGACCCTGAAAAAAGTTAAGTCCCCAGAAAAGATCCCCTGAATTTTGATTCTACCCGCAGGAGAGGTATATTGGCCAGGACACAACCTTAAATCTCCAAAACAAGACCCAAATCAACGCTGACCGTGTCTCCATTAGCCTCAGGTATTCTTCTCCGTTGCTAGTGAAGACAGGCAAAAGCAATTTGAAACACGTATTTCCTAATGAGATCAACAAACAGAAACCCGTGTCTCCAAGAACTTCTCCAGCGGCGACACCATCCACCTCTTTACAGCTGCAACAGCTGCTAACAACGTACCCAATCACAAAAACAACGTCCAAGAGAGATTGTGTATGTTACAGAGTTTACTGGATTTATCCAAGCATGAATTGACCTATTTAGTTCCTTGCAAACCCCTAAACTTCGAGTGACGCCTGTAATTAAAATGATACGACAACCAGTAGTGACGCATTCCACTATGAAGAAGGTTTAGGGCAAACAATGTGTATTAGTGTTTTTGTGCTCCGGACAGACAAATATGTAACCTAAGAGAATTGACGCCACCACCATCTTCTTTCGTCTGTCAAAAAAAGAAAAGGGAAGAGAAAAGAACAGTCTCGTCGTTTGACCTAGCATTTGAAAACAAAACACAGCCAAGCATGAACGTCTACCCCAGAAAAGAACCAATTGTCCAAAGAAAAAGAGGATTAACCAAAGGGAGGATTTTTTGGTGCTGAAATGGTAGATCATATGTTCCAACTGCCAGGTCAATCAAACTTTATCCAAAAAATATATCCCGAAAAATAAGATTAAAGAACGCATGTCAAGCAACGGACTTCAGTGGAATTTTGCTCCTGACCCAAAAAGGTGTCTCATAAAAGAAGTGCAAACCAACACTATCTTGCCAAAATCGAAAGAAAATAAAAGTACTGCCTCTTTGTTTCGCCATAACATTGTCTGCTCTGTCAAAAGCCCCTCCACTTATGCGAAAACAAGTCTTTCAAACAGCCCCTAAAGACGTCATCGATACCGCGTGCGAATGTTTTCTGAATGTTTTGAAAGGAACGATACTTTTGTCTATTCGCCAGAGAGAACGCTTTGCCAAATATCGACAGTTCTTCGCCAAAAGGTTTAAAAGAAAAGACATATCCGTCAAAACAAAATATGTTGGCATAACGCGGATAATATTTATCCCTGATTGGGCCCCTTGTCAAAGGATTAGCGGGATGCATGCTAGAAGGACATCTGGGAGGTATTTTACTCATGGGTCCATTATAAAAATGACCAAGAAGATAAAATGGACCCTTGTATTGAAAAGATCAAAGACGTGACCTTTCGAATATAATGGAAGGTCGAAAACTTATTTTAGTGCCTTACAAACGATGGGTGGAATGCCATCGTTTGTGAAAATTATGCAATCCACATTAACCCCACACCAATCCTCATCTAACCGAAATGTTCCAGTTACAACACAAACTGCAATCATTGAAGGTTCACATCGATATGCCAGAAACAGAAAAATCGCAACGGTGCAGTCAATTGTATAAGCGACTTCAGTTTTTTAGCCAGAAAGTTTTAGACGAAAAAGCTTGACCGACTGAAAGATTTAAGATCTGGATGAAAAGTCAATCATCACCATCATAATTGTAGCATCCTTGTTGACTTCTTCCCCCACACCTGAAAAAGAGAGACTAAAAGCTTTGGTTAAAAAATGATATCCACTCCTTCTTTGACAAAAGAGAAAAAAGAATGGACGCCAGAAGTGCAAAAAGAATGGAAAACAAAAGCCATCCATTACCGCCGGCACCTCCATTTTCCTCGACTACTACTCCCGTGGCACTTCGGACACGTATAGCCGTTTCCAAACCACCACCCAAAACCAGGCAGAATAGCATCAGTGAACAGTGAGTGACGTATTATAAACAAGTCCTTATGGAGAATTTGTTAATCAGCATTTACTACGAACTATCCCATTCTGCAGGAACAGGAGGAGTTCAGAAATTGTATCATGCTGCCAAGACCCGACTAAAAGTGTCAGTTTATCTCAAGTGCAACGAAAGTTACAAGAGCAAGCCACTTACACCTTACACAAACCCACTCAGAGCAAAATTTACAGAAATGGGGTATAGATCATCAATAGCAAGCCGATTTAGCCTATGTCTCTTGTTGGCCCCCTACAATCGTCGCTACAAATATTTGTTTTGTGCTATCGACGTCATTTCCAAATTTGCCTTGTTCATGCCACTGACTTTCAAGCCGAGCATTTAGTTAATGCGAGCCCTAAATATGGTATTGAAACAAAGTGGTTGTCATACTCTTCGATGGCAAAACGACAAAGGCACCGAATTTCTGGTCCAAACTTTCCAAAACGAATTAAAGAAACGAGACATTCATATTTTCACCAATGATTATCCCGAAACCAAAGACAGCATAGTGGAACGTTTTCAATGCACCTTGAAAGATCGTATGTGGAAATATTTTACGCATACACTCTCAAGTACATGGACATCATACTGCACCTTATCAAAGCTCACCTTGTCTTACCACTGGCGCATCAAATGTGCCTCCACCCCAGAAATGAATCCCGACAACGAAGTAACCGTCTTTGATAACCTGTTTGTGTGTCCCCGACTGTGGCTATCCCCAACAAAGGTGAAGTGTTGACGACGGGATATTGGATACGCATTGGTAAAACTAAACGCAATTTCGACAAAAGTAACTCAACCAACTGCGACATCGAATTGTTCCGTGTCACTGGAAAAGTGCGTAGCTGCATCCTGCCGTCTATAAATTGGAAGACATGAACGGGGAAGTATTAAAGAGAACATTTTCCTTTCCCGAGTTATCAGGCGTCAATACCAAGGAAGACGTAGTGTATGACATCGAAAGCATTTTCGATCAAAGAACCAGTAAAGTGTGAAAATGTCCCATCAGAGAAGTCAATGTACATTGGAAAAGATATACGCCGAGTTTTGACTCTTGGATCGACGCTTCACAAGTCAACGACTATAAAATGAGGTGACCATCTTGCCCCTCAGCACAGCCGCAACAACTAAAGTGACCACTGCGTCACAGAGTTCTTTACTGCAAGATCTATACAAGCAACCATTGTGTGGTGTGGAGAACCTGTGCCTAAAACGCTAATTTTCTTTTTCTGCCAAATCTTTGTGGTGTATTTTCATCGGTGTTGCCAGTACCAATATGAAGTTGCAAAAGGAGAAAAACAATTGTGGACCATTTTAATAAGCAATTGTATCTCCCTAATCCTTCCCGGAAATACTCTAGAGTTAACAAGGGGAGTCTTCAGTCTAACGTCAGTCACCCTCCCAACAGTCACAATAGCAATAATCCTCTTTCAGACACCTCTCTTGACCTCTAGTGATCCCTCGGACACCAGAACTCTGGAATGATAAATATCTAATGTTACTTAACTTTACCCAGTGACAGTTCCATTGATGTGTTTACACAACAGACTTTGTGCTGTTTCATGGCCAAATTACTTCAGGCGATGACGAAGCCCACACGGAAGTAGTTTTGGTCGAAATGATTCACCCTATACAAATTGAAAATCAAAACACTTTTAAGTCGAAGTTCTGTACAATCAAGTGCAAAAATACTTGGATGAAACCAAAACCGTGAATGCCTCTAAGAAACTACAAGTGTCCCCAAACACTCAACGGTACATCTATATGTTGACAATTCCTGCAGGCTATTCCCTTAGTGGTAAACATCTGGTGGACACGTTTGCTGACAGGTAGAATAAGCTATTTTGCAAAGCCTTGGACACAACCAAAGTGATAAGCTCGAGTGCCAAAAAGTAGCTATTCGTCTACTGATGAAAATGTTGGATGACAAAACATTGGCCATTACATTTTGTCATGAATTGTTTGTCATTTTGGGTGGGGACCTCAAGATAGTCAAGATTAACAATACACCCTGCTATCCCATAACATCCTACCCCCGGACACGGACACGTTCAAAAGCGAGGGATACTCTTGGCAGAATGTCCTGCTGCCCCACAAAATTTAACTAGAGTCTTCAGTTTGGCCCTCGAAGAGCAACATGTAAACACCATCCGTTTGGACGGCGGTAAAAAAACATTCAAACCATCATCATTTAAGCGACGCTTAAAGTTGTAATGGCTGGGCTTCATCCAGCTGAGTGGAAATAATTTAGACCCATATAAGTACGCTAAGTACACAAAATTCCAATAATAAATCGTATTCTAAATTCATAAGTTTTCTTGAACATTCAGTCCATTGCTCAGGTGGCTTACACAAAGTTGGTATAGGAACACCCGTAGCCACAACTGGTAAAGATTTGACTATGTTTGCCCGGCTGAGATAAAGCAGGGTCGACTTGCGCTTTTATGACTGGTGGGGCGGTAAGAGAGTTGGTTGTGGGTTTGCCGTTTGGGACTGATGTAAGGCGTCCGATTCACGGGTTATTGTTCCAGAAAGGTCCAGCTTGGGGCCAAGCGCCTTCTTAAAGGGACTGTTGCCAAGCCACGGGCCGCAAACAGTCGTAAAATGCCAAACGGGAGCAGGGTTATGGTTAGGGTTAGGGTTAGTAGCAATTGATTAAGTAGCAATTGTGTCTTACAAGACCCAGATGGATCTATGATAAGTTCGCTGATAGAAGTATATAGATCTGGATGGTGATTGGTCGGCTCTTGCGTTCGTGCCGCTGAGAAATATATGACATCCATGTTGTATAAATATAATACATAATTTGAATTTATACTGTGTTCGATGCAGAGCATCCACCTCCACCAGTGGATTAGCAACAATTGTAACAAAAAGTAAAAAGCGTCCAGTTACAGGCAAGTGTGTAAAATATTGTATAATCAAATATAGATTTATCTCCCACTTGACTAATTTTAATGGTGGTGATATCGCCTCTTGACTGAGAAATTTAACTGAGCTCCATGGGCTAAGTATCCTGGCAAAATATCTTCCTCAATAAAATTAATGTGGTCCTTGTACCCGACTTGATATCTCACTTGAAGAATGAGACCATCCAAGACCTGGAGAGTATCCAATAAATGCAAATAATCAAGCGAGCCGTGTCCATGTTGTTGCGCATAAATATCCAGATCTGCAACAATGACTTATTGCAGACGTGAACCTGATTCATACTTTAAAGTAAGTAAAAATACATCTCTCTCTAGCAAATTGGATGGTAAGATCTGCGATGAAAGGTAAGCTAGTGTTAGTGGCCGGTAATTAATCATAGATAAGTATTCTAATTTATTAGAGCCCAAAAGGATATTTGCGGGGTGGAACAGCATTTAGTAAACTTAATGATGCAGCAAATGTCACGCGTTCTCTTGCTGAAATTAGTCAGCACGACAGGCAATATGGTAAATTTATTTGCCACGACCTAAACAAATTCAATAAGCACAATTTTATGTCAGCATTCACAGTGAAGTTCATCAAACAGATCTTTTGTTTTATCAGCATTGTACTGTTATAACTGTGAGACGTCAATCACGCACATACAAATACGAGCTAAATGTCGTTGATGTTGCAAGTGATCATGACAAGGAATTGGTGCAGTAACATCTCTGATGTATCAGCATAATGTCAAAATCAGACAAGGACACGCTTAAATGCATCGCAATCGGACAAGGACACACTGAAATTCATCGCAATCAGACAAGAACACACTGAAATGCATCGCAATCAGACAAAGACACACTGAAATTCATTGCAATCAGACAAGGACACACTGAAATGCATCGCAATCAGACAAGGACACACTGAAATTCATCGCAATCAGACAAAGACACACTGAAATTCATTGCAATCAGACAAGGACACACTGAAATGCATCGCAATCAGACAAGGACACACTGAAATTCATCGCAATCAGACAAGGACACACTGAAATTCATCGCAATCAGGCAATCGTTGAGCTATTTAATCGAACTCTTGCTCAGAGATTTGATTTATATCAAGATATAAATGAAATGTCCACTGTCTCTCGATACTGCTAGATAAACTAAATTTTACCTTTCAACCCATTAATCGACAATCTAGATTTGCATCGGAGATAGTTAATCCTTGTGACGAAGCATATCCCAGAGTCCACGAAAATTTAGACATCCTTAACAGCACTCACAGTAACAAAACAAGAACGAGCATTGATTTGTTTCACATTAATTCCAGGAATCTTACCTTCAATATTTTATTCGCGTGTATATGCTGGTTGATAACATAATAGCACATGTAAATCTGAAATATTGTCTTCATGTAACAGAAATAATTGCTGTTTGAATGTATCAAAAACTATCTTCAGAATTGCAAGTATTAGACCATTAGGTCTCCCCAAAAAATCATTCATCACAGTCTCTTGGAATTACTTCTTGCATTATCTCACACTGAACCTTATCTGGCTGTATCTGACGTTTTAAACTCTTTCAGAGGTTCGTTAATAGTTCTATGATCATCAATTATTTTCTCACAATAATCCAATATGTTTTTAATAATTCAAGCGGAGATGCTCCAACAGAGAGTGGTAGTTAATCATGAAAGCCAAACACGATAACAGTAATATTTCTCAACAACCAATCAAGAAATAATTTTAATATCTCCACAGATACCATGCATGTCTCATCCTAGATAATATTCTCAATCTTTCTCACCCGTTCGCTCAGGAGTCCATGTATCTCCTTTCCATCTAAAGAAGCTGTGATAAGTATGAGATTAACTCATTCTCTCTTTTCTCGAGTAAGCCGGTGAGTCGGAGTTAGTACAATCGTATCGAAATTCCGAAATAATTCAATCGCAAATTTAATTTTACCAGTGTCCATTGAGATAAACAGTCTTATGTATGGCTAAAGGATCATATACCAATGGAGTCGATAAAAGGTTAGACATATGTCTATTTTTGTACAATATTTCATTAGATCAATGTAGATCAATTGGTTCATGATATAATTTAAGTAGGAGGTAGTTTAGCGACTACTTCAAGACATCAATAAAAGAAATCACCGAGGTCTTCTTTTCTGTTTCCATCAGAAATGTTCCCTCATTGTTTTGTTCCAAAATCACTAATATAGATCGAGACGGAGTCAGGACTTATGACGGCAGGGTAATTGTGGTTGATACTGTAAATATTATAGTGCAGAGTATTTAGAATATGTATATGCCAGTAACCTTAGTGGTATGTTTAATGGTTTTATTGAGTGGCGTCCATAATTCTGATTCAGACGCTACAGTATACACTACATCATCGGTAATTTTGATTTCGGAAAGTTTAATGGACTTCCAAACAATTAATTAATAGCTCTATTTATTTTTCTACGACAATTTGCAAACGCGGTTGCATGAGTAGCATATTCAGATCTAAATGTGGTCATTCCATCATTGATTACAATTAACAATGTCATCATAGGGATGCTGCAATTGTATTTCTTCGTTGCGGCGTAATCGCTTGATTCTGGTTCTCCAAGACCAATATTTTTATTATTAAGCATAATTAAAGAACCAATCATTAAACTACCATTGGTTTCAGTTCTGATAATGTTGTTATTGAGGTCTATGTTTATTTTTGTTGCCACATAATCTTTTGATTTTGGTTCTCTCACACTGATAATTGTATTTCTGTCCATAATGCGATCGCTATATATACTATCACCATTTTTTCTGATGCTTCCAGCAATATCTTCCATAAGTGTTAAGATTGATACATCTGAATTTTTAGTTTTACTGTTTTTAGAAAATACCGCTACGTTATAATCGTGTTTTACCTTTAATCTATATCACTACTTACAGGATGTGTCGCCCCTTTGACACACATAACATCCCACTTGACCTGACCAGCTAATAGATGCATTCGGCGTCGGAAAATATATACAGGTACGGGGTCGTGCTACACATAAACTGACGATAAATTTGTAGGTAGGGTAGAATACAAAAATACAGGCGACGAAGATAAAACAACACAGTTAGATCTCGGTCTGTTAGAGACCTCGGCAACCTTGTATTTTGGTTTTCATAGGAAGCCTTATTTTCAAAAGAAACTTGTTCCTAATCTTGAAGGATTCGCACACAACCTATTGCTTGGTCGCTCCATTGTCTCGAAAAAGTGCCTATTATCTCTTGCTTAAGAAACATTTTAGTCGATATTTTGTCTATGTAGCAGCCTATATCTCTAACGCTGTCTGTTTCCATGTATATGTCTCTAATTGGCCTATAGTAGCACTTATTCAGGTCAACCCCTTGCCAAACTATCCCGCCCGATTGAAGTCAGTCTCTTGTAAGATTGTTGCTATTGTTTTCATGGTTTAGTGTCACGACGGCTGCCTTGTTAAGTTCCAATTGTCCGTACATAACTCACCACGAATGTTAAATTTCCCTTGTCTATATATCGGCCCTTGTCGAGATAGTGGCCACCTTATTTTAATTTCCTCCTGTACGAATATTCTAAGCACCCTTTTAACATTAAAATCTATTGTCGGTAAATGGCTTCTATTACTTCTGTCTATGCTTTAGTTTGGCACAATGAAATAAAGTATATCTCAGTTACCTTCAATGTATTTTGTAAATAAAGGGTTGGGTTGGTTGATTAGAATTTTTAACATTTTTAATAGTTTTTCATTCGTAGCTTTAATGATGTCTGCAGTGTGGCAGTTTATAGTGATGTTTAGGTCTGATACATCATACTGTAGACATACTGCAGACATGTAGTATCATGTTCCACATAGCAACATTATATAGAAAATAGAAACCAGGCCAACCAGTATTAACACTGATCCTTTGAACCTAAACATCAGTTGAGTTAATAGCCACTACCATTGATATAAGTCTTTGGTCTGACTCGGCCATGGTTCGAAACCCGCGATCTCCCCGCATCCAAGGAGGGCGATCTAAACATTTAGGCCTGCCTCCGGAACGGCCTTTTTCATATATGGGAGTGTTACAAAATTGAAGCTGCTGATCTTAAGGCTAAACAGTTTTATGCAAAGGTCATTATTACCTGACCCATCGTTCAGAAAGATTTCTGATTGATGCACTAACATTAAAAACAAACAAGAAAACGAAAGAACGACACCTTTTTCAGTTTGGAAACAAACATATTAGTACACAGTTGCATAACAATCTAAGCGATTTAATCACTGAGAGCTGAAATACACCTTGTACATTTGTTAGTAGGATGTTAAACGTATTCATGTACAATATGTGATAGTGTATATGAACAAAACCGATGATTGTAGAATCAGATGTTAGCTCATGAATGTAAAATGGACGGCATATAGTACATAATCTCAATTTCTGGTTCATCTCCTGTTCCTTTGATGATGAACCTTCAAACGGCTAGTCATAACGGTTTACCTAACTCTCAGTACAACAGTCCACTAAATAGGAAAATGAGAACTGTCTGGATAAAGGAAATGAAGCCTTTTATCTCCTCACAGCAAGATCAAGATTAGGAAAATTTTAAGCAGGTGGATTCTATCTATTCTGTCCGAATGTATTCTTCATGAGAGGTTTAGATAACATTTTCAGTTATCAATATCGTCACATTAATATTTGAGTGCATACATTGTATGTATGCATAGTTGTATATCTGTATGTATATATGTATATATGCATATTGAGATCGAATATCCTTAGAATCTGTTTATTTAGATGAATTTAAATACGTTAATTTCATTTCCTTTTCCTTAAAATGTTTTCGAATGGATGTGTAAAAGAATTTAATATGAATTTGCATTTCCTTACGTGCTGCTACAGCTAGATATAGGGTACTAAATGAATTTACATTTCCTTATGTGCTGCCACAGCTAGATATAGTGTACTAAATGAATTTACATTTCCTTACGTGCTGCCACAGCTAGATATAGTGTACTAAATGAATTTACATTTCCATGCGTGCTGCTACAGCTAGATATAGTGTTCTAAATGAATTTACATTTCCTTACGTGCTGCCACAGCTAGATATAGTGTACTAAATGAATTTACATTTCCTTACTTGTTGCTACAGCTAGATATAGTGTACTAAATGAATTTACATTTACACGTATTTACTTACGTGCTGCTATAGCTAGATATAGTGTTCTAAATGAATTTACATTTCCATGCGTGCTGCTACAGCTAGATATAGTGGACTAAATGAATTTTCATTTCCTTACGTGCTGCTACAGCTAGATATAGTGTACTAAGCGAATTTCCATTTCCTTACAATGCCTTGTAGAAACATATGATATATACTACATGTGTTTAATGGCTTACACTGTGATCACAAGGAATGTTTTAAACGATATAAAAAATTTGTCTACATTTCCTTATAATATGTGTATATACAGATCTTGGTATTTAAACTAATTTTACTTTCCTCTCAATGTTTATATAGATGCATGTATTAAAACGAGTTTCCTTTTCCTAACAATGTTATATCTAGTAATATGCATGAGGTGCTAACATTGGCTTACATGTCCCTAAGTGCTGATAAAAATAAAGTTGCAACTGCCAGTTTTTTTATATAGATGTGTAGATTGTGTTAAAATGATATGTCATTTTCGTACACTGTGTTTAAACTTTCTTAATGTACCTGTTTCAAGAGGTTCTTTTCATGGATTCTATGGCGCCATAATTTGATCGTAGTGCATATTATATAATACTTAACCTAGATCGAAATTTAGTAAAAGCTCGATATAGAAAGGGATTGCACTTGAGAAGAATATATTACTTTATATCATCAGCAAAGAAGTCTTAACACATTTGCAAAATATTATATTCTACTCTGGTAGGGTATCGTGTATACATCAGATGAACATCCTCAATTAGCAGCACAGTAACCTAGGCTTGGGATGAATTCATTTCCATTTATGTTTTTCTCATTAGCAGCAGGGAGGGTGAACCCTACAAATTTTTGCGACAAAATTGATTAAAGCCTCAGAATGCCAAATGGAACCTTCCTACGAAATCTCATATTTTAACCAAAAAAAAAATTAAAGACCCCATTTTACAAACGGAGCCTTAGCAATTTTGTCGCAAATATATTGTCATAACCACCCTCAAATTGCTGCCATCTACGGTCGCAGATATGTTGTCATTTCACCCTCCCTGCTGCTGATTAATACAAATTATTTAACCAAATATTTGATCAAGTCCAATACGATATCGTGACCGAGGGTCGTGTAAATTTATTGTTATAAATCCATATGGGACGGACTGAGCATGACTAAAGTAATTTTTAAATCCATTGAAGTCCATATCGGAACACCATGTTTGCCAAATATTTCGTAGCGTATGTGTATCAACGCCATTGAATACAGCAAGAATATTGCAGTTATCGCGAATCACTTTTGGAATTTGAGTGTAGCGTTGAGTGACATATATCACGCAGTGTTTTTATGCCTACCTCGGGAAAATATTCTAGCAGGGTTCTTTTGACTATCTAACATTACATCATCGTACACTACAAGATTGTTTATGTCTCCATCGAGGTCATCTACGCATGGTGCATCATTAATATCAGTAATAAAGTCGATTACACTTTCACCTTTAATTTCTGATGCATTTTCATTATAATCTTTTAGCACTTCATAGCACCGTTGATCATCTACGGATGGGGCAACTAAATATAATTTATCCCACTTCATAAATCGCATTATCAAATTAAGCAGTAATTGTGTTTTGCCTGATCCAGATGGTCCGATTATAATGGCACGGACAGAATTCGGAAGCGCTGCGTGGTGTTTTACCGGTTCTCTTCTTTTAGTCGCTGAAAAGTCAATTATATTCATAACTCTATATATAAATTATGGATCTATATTGTGTTAAGTGTAAACAGCGTACTGATACAACCGATCAGACAACCATTACAACTAAAAACAATAGACTAGCGCTTACTGGTAAGTGTGTAACATGTGGTACAAAAAAATTTCGATTTTTAAAAAAAAGCAACTCGGAGGTGATATTGCCGCAAAACTTGGAAAACTCCCCGGAACCCCATGGGCAAAATACCCCGGAGAAAAACACCTTCCAGGATATAGCTACTGTGGTCCCGGAACGAGATTAGATATCAGACTTGATGATCAAAATCAGCCACGGCCTGGTGAGTATCCGATAAATGCTATTGATAAGGCATGTCATGCTCATGATGTTGCATATAAAAGCAATAATTTGCAACAAAGACATATCGCGGATGTAAAATTAATTCATGCGTTAAATGCTATTCCCGATAAATCCTTCAAAGAAAAATTGGCTTCATGGTTGGTCAAATCAGCTATGAAAGGCAAATTGGTGTTAGGTGCTGGTAATTAAAAACACTAGTGTTTTTTATAGTATGGAATCTATTTATTATTCTCCGAAAGGATACTGGAGGGGTAAAGCAGCAATTAGTAAACTCGCTAACGCTGCAAAAGTGAAAAAGTCCACTGCGGAAAATTGGTTATCCAAACAAGCTATATGGCAAATTTATCTACCACCGCCTAAACAAATTAATTATTCTCATTTTGATGTTACCGTACCCAATGAAGTTCATCAGGCTGATTTATTGTTTTTACCACATGACCATGGTTACAAAAACGCGCTAACTGTAGTTGATATTGCGAGTCGATTTAAACAAGCAGAACCATTGAAAACAAAGTCAGCTTCTGAAGTCGCTTCTGCATTTGAAAGGATTTATCGACGAGGTCCTCTAAGATGGCCAAATCTATTACAAGTTGATCCTGGCAAAGAGTTTCAAGGTGCTGTTCTATCAACAATGAAAACTCACAGTGTTACAATACGACGGGGACATACTGCGTTACATCGTGATCAGGCAATTGTAGAACGATTTAATCGAACTCTTGCAGAACGGTTATTTGAATATCAATATGCAAAAGAATTCATCCAAGAAAAACGATCTCATGAATGGGTCCAAAGGTTACCGAGTGTAGTTGCAGCGTTAAATAACGAGATTACTCGAACTATTAATATGAAACCAAATATTGCAATAAAAAAAGAATATATTCCCGAACAACCACAGCGGGTTAGCACTCAGCCACTTCTCGGTGATGTTACTGTGAGATATTTATACGAACCAGGAGAGCTTGAAGGCGGTAAAAGAAGAGCTACTGATCCTATATGGAGTGTTACTACGCATAAAATTTCAAACATAACGCGATCAACTGGTAGACCTCCAATCTACAGATTGGATTCAACTGCACCTCAGCGTGGTTTTACACGCGAACAACTACAAGTCATTCCGGACGATACTCAATTACCGCCACATGGTCTTAACTAGCTCCGTTACGTCTATTACACTCAAGACAGGTCAACATCACATTGTTTCTGACATGACCAAGACTGTTATTTTTTCTGTCTACGGTGAATTGTCGAGGGTCTTTATCCGAATACTGCCAGTGCATTATACAATTGCAACTGGCGCAGTGATTATTCTGTTGTTCTTTTAATGCGATTATTACTTCAGCATCAATATCAAATTCTCGTTGTTTTTTTTTGTCCTGCTGTTTGTAACCAGAGAGTTTTTTTTATTAATGATGCTAATATCAGTGTTATCATCGTTTGCATTAAAATCATCATCGAAAACAATCCTTCGTAGTTGATTTATTCGTCGTACTCTGGACACTGCGAGATAGACTAAATTTGACCATTTAATGCGATTATCAACTATCCAGACAATTGTATCCGTGATGGTTAATCCTTGTGACGAGTGTATTGTTGTTACATAACCAAGCGTCCATGGTGATTTATCAGCGCATAATGCATCTTCTACAGTATTTATATCAACTAGCACAATATCATTTAACACTAGAATCTGTTTCTCCGTCTGGCCTGGAATTTCAACTTCAATATTCTGCTTTCGTGTATCCAATGGTCTATAACACAACGGTACTGGAAACGTTGGGAATTTTTTCTTGTGTAGCTCAAACAACTTTTCCTGAAGTGCGTCTCTGACTATCTTTCTACTTGCTACTACAAAATCATTTGGTTTCCATGTTTCCCAAAAATCATTCAAAGGTGTTTCAGAAATTATTTCACGCGCTACTTCACATTGAAATCTATCGGGTTGTAATCTAATTAGTTTTTTAAACTCACGTAACTGCTCATCGAGTGCTCTATAGTCAGTATCAATTTCTTCGTAATAATCAACAAATCCTTTTAACCAATTATGTGGACTTCTACCAACAAATGGTGGTGGTTGACCATGATCGCCGCACAATATAACTTTTGTATTATTTTGCAATAACCAATCAAGAAACATTTTTAATACATCTTCTGAAACAGTACATGCTTCATCCCAAATAATAACCGCTGCAATAAATTTCTCGCCCATTCGCTCAGGAGTCCAAGCATCGCCCTTGTATCGAAAAAAACTATGATACGTGCAAGCTTCAACATTTCGTTGTTTGATCTCTCTCGCTAGTCTATGAGTTGGTGTGAGTACAATCATGGACGTTCTCTCTCGATATAATTCTATCGCACGTGTTGTCTTTCCAGATCCACCACATCCGTTTAAATAAACTGTTTTATATCTACAAATTGGATCTGATATCGGTGGTGCTTTAGACATAGAAAATCCTTCGGATTTTTCACTGATAGAATTATCGTTCTTCAGGTAACTGCTTTTAATCTCAAGGTCTGCTGATTCAGAATAATCGCGTTGTATTTCATGTTTAATTCGCCATGTTCCCCAAGTCTCTTCGCTATTAGTAAATTTAGTTATCTCTTTGATATATTTTTTATCGACATACATTGAATCAATTGCAACTCTGACTGCTATACTAGGAAATCTATTTATCATTGCAAATAAATTGATAGATGCATAACCCAGCATAGAAGCTCTCAAATGTAGATATGCAGAGCTTTCTCCATCACTGTAAGTAACAATTCTACCTAACTTTGTTTTATTGGACAAGAAGGCTGTTTTACAATTTGCGTATCTATTTTTCTCTACTGCATCTTTAATAACGAAGTCGTATTCGGCATCATCTATAATCAATCGTGAGGATTGTCTTTTAAAGTTGAATTTTTTTCCAACTTGTGTAAATTTACCGATTATTCTTCGGCCAAGATCCTTTGCTTCATTATTTCGTTGATTAAATATCTTTTTTGACCATTCAATGATGTACTCCTCGTCAGCATCAATATGTTTTCTAGACTTATCGATTATACTATCAAGACATTCTGGTTCTGGTAACCAGACATTGGTTTGTTTTTGATATGAGATAATCGCTTCGCTGACAATCAACGAAACTAACATTTTACAATCAATCATATATCGCAATAACACTATTGGTAACCACATCCTTTCAGCCATGTGTCTACCAATCCAAACATAACAACACGGATGAAGTCCTTCAGCGAATTCAAATGATACTACGCAAGCAAAACCGGTCAAATCAAAATCAGGCAGTGGTCCATTAATAGCAACGCGAGTCATTTCATGTGTGGGATGTCCAAACCGTTTAAAATACTCACCAGCGAATCCATATCCTAGAAAACTTCCTGGATAACAGGCAACGATATCAACTGATATCATACTTTCACGATTGTATTTAACGTTCCATAGACCGCCATGATAATATTCCAAACAGCTGGATTGAACATCCTGTAAAAACTCTTTTCGTATTGGTTTCCAATTATTTTTCTTTCTTGCAAAATGAGCTGCAACTGATGGAATTGTAAAACAATTTGTAAGTAATTGTTCGTAATCTTCGGATTTTTCATTAAAAACGCTAGCGTTTTCACTGAGACTTATTGCTAGATTTTTCATCCTATTATGTAGACTTTCAGTACGATATAATTCACCGTTAGGTTTCACAAATTGATTGAATTGACATTCTTCATCTTCAAAACTATGAAGTAGCCATACTGATACAGGGTCGTTTTTACACAAACTAGCAATAGCATCGAATAATCTTTCTTCAGTGAGAATGCCATCCTTGGTGAATTCTTCTGGGATATACTTCACTGTTCTCTCTCGCGGGAATATTGTAACCGCGGATGTCCATGCGTGCTTGTTATGATCAATAATTTTGATTGGAGCTCCGTTTTTATTGTATTTCGATTCGTATAATACTTCACCAGTTATCGTTAAAACGGTTATCGGAAATCTCAACGACTTTTCCAATCTAGCTATATCGGAAATAGTTGCTCCGTTCTCTTTCACTGTTAGCTCCCATTGATCTATTTTTTTATGTCTTAGATCGGTTAATTTATTCCCACGGAGTGCATTTGTAAAGTGTTCTAAGACTCGTTGTGCCACACAGTTGAGTGGCTTTTCCACTGACGTTGACTGTTCCATTGGTGCTAGTTTTCCAATGTCAGGGTTATTTAACGGATACATCCCATAAACGATTGCTGTTTCTGGATACGCTTTTTCATAGTATGGTTTATCAATTCCAGTTAACAGCCCTGGTCTGGAATCACGGCTAACAATGACTGTTGTCCTATCTTTGAGAATTGGTTCAAACTTGTCTCTTATAACCCATTCGCCCGATTCTAAATTGATAATGAATTTCACTCTGAGAAAATACCGTTTATTGCCAAGTTGTGATAGTATCATAGCAGCTGTTTCATCATTCATTCTAGCATCAACAACACCATCAATTTTAAATGTTGACCAGGTGTGTGATGCGCCGTCCTGTTTAAACTCTTGAACACAATCTCGTATTTTTCTAATCAGACTTCCATTATTTATTCTCTCTTTTGGTACGTCTTCGAGAGTTCTATCAAGATTGAATTTAATATTTTTCCAAGGCTTGATTGCCGATAATCTCTCGAATTCTTCATTCATATAAATAAGACAAGTATTTAAATAGAAAAGTTTGTTTATATATAATGAATCACTGCAAATGGCTTATGATTGGATCAGTAACCCCATGCAATAAATCGTGTAGAGGTGAATTCTGTGGATATCACTTACAGAGTGTCAGAAATAATTCGACAGGCCCGTCCCCATGCATAAATTGTGGGGTGGGTGTGAGAGGAAAATCACAATTATGTATCAATTGTGGGGGTAAGCGGTTTAGAGAATTAAAACGTTATTATGATAAACGAATAAAAAACGATATCATTGACCCTAAGCATGACTGTGTCAAAGACAAAATCATAAAAACCCCTCAAGACTACATTAATAGATTTATAAATAAAGCAAATAATGAATTAGACAAATAGTATTATTATATATAAATGGAGCAAGAATTCAGACCACATCCAATACTCGTTAATTATGAAATATCTCGTAATGGTGTTGTTAGACACTGTAGACTGAAAAAACCAATTGGTTTTGTTAATAATCAGGGATACTTGAAATTTACTGCTGGAGGAAAGGGATATCTCTGTCATAGGGCAGTCTTTGAGTGTTATATGGGACCGATTAAAGATGGCTGTGTTATTGATCACATTGACTCCAATCCCTTAAATAACGCGATTTCCAATTTACAATGCATTTCTCAAAGAGAGAATATAAAAAACGGAAAGACATGGACTTGTAAGTCAGTTGGAAAGAGACCAGTACAGTCATTTGATACAACGACGAATGAAGAAAGAGTTTTTCATTCAATGAATGCTGCGGGAAAATATTTTGGAATATGTATTCCTTCAGTACGAAAAGTTGCTGAAGGGATTTATCAAACAGCTATCTCAAAGAAAAATGGACATAGAATAAAGTTTTCCTATTTACAAGATAACTCTCAATAGTGAGTTATGCTATTTTAGTCATTTTTGCATGATTTTACCATTCAGATCAATTACCATAGGGCAAAACACTAAAAACGTTTCGCGCGTTAATATCATTGTGTACATATTTTTTTTTTCAATATTTATTCGCAATATCCACTTATATATGCATTAAAAGAGTAAATGACAATAACTGGAACAGCCGGAACAGCCACATAGTAAATATAGTTATTGTACCGGAACGCGCGCGTGTAACACAAGACACTGGGTCAAGGTTCTATTAATAGATTTTTTAAAAATCCCAATTACAAAGACGGCGTTAACAGCGTTTGTATGAAAATGAAATAACTTTATAATTACAAATTAAAATAGATTGTATGTGAGGTCGAGGTAGTAAAATGCGCTACATGTAGTTTAGTTTTTTTAGTGTGGTAATAAAATTCAGAAAAATATCATTCTCGAATAGCAGGTCCTGAATTGACAGGGGATCCCCATGACAGAGTTATCTCGTCATGTAAATCCATTATTACTACGATTATTTAATCGTAATATTATAGAAATTAATAAAAAAATTGCTATTATTTAAGTTGTATTTCTTGTTTTAATGTTTTATTTAAATACTTAGCTTCCATTGAAATTACTACACAATATTCATTATGAAATGCTAGGAAAATAAATACACACCTACACATTGACACTGCAGTATTAGTCACCTTATATATAATATGAGCGGTAATAAGTTTGGGGCTTTAAAACGAAGCCCAATTTACCAATCAAACCTCCCACGCCATTGACATGGTGTGGTTGAATTTTTTCAACTGCAACCAGGGTTAATTTCTTGGGTTGCTTTTGATTGGTAGATTGGGTGTAGGACCGCCCCGTCGTTTCATGTTTGTATCGTCCTGTACTGTCCCTATCATTTCATTGTATATATAATCATCCTATATGTAATGTACTGTCCCTAGTATATATATATATATATATATATATATATATATATATATATATATATATATATATATATATAATCGCATTGTAAATATTCATTCATTGTAAATCCTATATAATCGCATTGTAAATATTCATTCATTGTAAATCCTATATAATCGCATTGTAAATATTCATTCATTGTAAATCCTATATAATCGCATTGTAAATATTCATTCATTGTAAATATTCATTCATTGTATATCCTATATAATCGCATTGTATATATGTAATGTACTGTCCCCCCACAACATATCTTCCGGAAGACCTAATATAGCATTTGTTACGTTAGAGCTTCCAATTGGGAGATCTATGTTTGTGGCCCTTGGGCTTATATAATGCGAAGGCACTAAATGAGTTCCAAGAATGTGCTGTCCCCCCTCTGGGCCTCTTTGACGTCGTTTGGCGCGAAAGAGGTTTCCAAATGAGGCTTTATGTTATATGTTCAATGTTTGTAAAGAAATCACTTGGATTTCACGTCTAATACCCATATAACCCGCCCTTGAACTCGATTGGGGAGTTAGGGTATTGTATAAGTCTTTAATGTATGTGCCTCCCTTGCCTCGGAACTCGAATGAGGAAGAGACAGGCATTGTATATGTTTTTGTTTTTTTTGTATATAAAAATATTTTAAAGATACAAATACATTAGTAATAATATTCAATAAATGGAATTTCAAGATATTACATCTATCATCACAGAAATATCAAATTTAAGAAATCAAGGAATCGTACTTTCTGAATTTTTAAATGAAGACAGACTTTTGAATGAATTTGAACAAATTGATATACAATTGAAACGTGGAAGATATGTTCTACCTAAAATGTATTCACTGATAAAAAGAATCCAAAAAGCGGTTAATGATTCTTTGTATAACAATGATATTAATTTATTCATTCGGCTATTTAGTATAGTTGAAGCCATTAGAAAGAAACTCGGGGAACAGTACCAAGTTCGGTCAGAGATTGCTTTGAAAGTGAAATCTATAAGACGTTTGATTGATGCAAGCATTGAAACCGACAATTGAAAAAACGTTAGCATTTCCAATAATGACATCAGAAGCATTAACTAACAGACTAGCCCGTGAGAGGTTAGCATTACTGAAAAAGTTTATACCAATTCGAGATAACGTGCGAGATAAACTACAACTTAGACAGCAAGCGCAGACTGACTTTTCTATTGGAAGCGAACAACTTTTTGCCCCTGTAACTAAAGCCACTAAAGATATGAAACTTGCAACAGAACGTGCTATATACGGCGACATCCCTAAAGAGGGAGCAGTACCTATTATTGATGTATTAGGAAAGATTGCTACAGAAACTGAAAAAACTCACGAGGGAATAAAACAGCTTTCAGGTGAGTTACAAACTCAGCGAGAAATACAACAAATGGGTAATATTGATACTGATGATAACCCCGTTGAAGATGCTAGTGATTCTATTGAAAAAGTTTCCACTAAAAAAAAGTGTTCCTTTTAACGAGAAATTCACCGATGAAGCTATAGAAGAAATCAGACGAATTCAATTGCTGAAACCTGAAGACTATGCGTCATTTGGTGACTTCGCTATAAAAAGTTATTATAACAGGGGGAAATTTTTAAAAGACGAGTATAAAAAGAACATAATAAAACGAGATCAATGGGTGGATTGGTTATTTAAAATTAATAAAAATGAACCCGGCAATTTAAATAAGGATACATTGGATTACAGAGCTTTTAAAATGGGAGTTGATAGATATGGTATAGAACAACAACAACGAAAAGAAGAACAACAACGAAAAGAACAACAAAAAGGTCGAGGTCGAGGTCGAGGACGAGGACGAGGTCGAGGTCAAGGTCGACAATCTCCAGAAATTCAAAACGTTTCCGAATCAGATCTAGAAATTCAAAACGTTTCCGAATCAGAAAGTACTTCAGGAGAGGGTTATGGAAGTTCTCATCATGATTCTCATGTGTCCTAGTAATATCATTAATGATATATCACGACTTGAGGTTCTTATGGGAGGTAAGCGAGCTGGGAATAACTCAGTCGAAATAACTAATGAAGCATTTGATATTTGCAGACGATTATTCCAAGGTGGGATAATTGATATTCATACGTATCGAGAACTCTTGGATGAGTTAATGGACGGAATTCCGGGGGAATTTAGTGATTGAAATTTCTAATTGCTCTCATTTAGAAATTACAAAGTCATTTCAAATAAGATGATAGTACACTATAATCACAATAAACCAACAAACGTGTATGTAGTAAACTCAAGATTGCCCGTTTATAAGGCATACTATGGAGACGGCCTTGGAAATACCATAGCTGGTTTATTCACAAGAACAGCCCCAAAAGTAGCACCAATTGCTAAACAATTAGCGATGAAAGCCATTGATGTTATTCGTAATAAGGGAATTAACGCTGTTGGAGATCTTGCAGGAACGGCCTTTTCTACCGCAAAAAATAGAATAACGTCATTGGTGAAATCTAGATTCGGACGAAAACCACCACCACCGCTACCTTCAACAACAATGATGCCTGCAAATGTCAGTAAAGTGATAAATAACGCAGTGGAACAAAAACTAGCATCATTAGCAATGACTTCACCAGATAGTAGTAATATTGCAAGTATGATAGCGGGAAGCGGTCTTGGAGGAAATAGTAAAAATATCAGACGAAAAAGAAAATGATTTAGAAAAACGATACGTTTTAGTATAAATGGCATTTAAAAAAATTGCTGATCCAGCGTTTGATATGGCAGCGCCGGTGAATAAAGAAGATTCTAAAATTAACTATCAGTATTATGCCTATCCTGCAAGAGAGCCTAATCAACGAGGGAGAGTTGAACTTCAAGTTCAAGATACAAGTAGATACTTTTTGCCGTGTGAGGCATTTATTGAAGTAGAAGGAGAACTTGTAACAAATGTTGCAGCTGATACGCCATATGGGAATGACCAAAATATCCGAGTTGTTTCGTAAATAATGGCATTATGGCGCTATTTAACAGTGCAAGATATATCATTGATGGAAAATAAATTGAATCAATAGAACAAAATGTTGATATTGCAACAACAATAATCGGACTTGCGAGATATTCTGATGATTATACAAGGTCGGCTGGTCCGTCTATGATGTTTGCTAAGGATACTTCTGATCATGCTGACCATATTCAGTTTATTAAAGTACGAACTGCGAGAGCTACTGCAGAAGCTGATCAACAACTCGCAGCTAATCTAGACCGTGAAGACCAACCAGGCGCTGAATTCGACATTTTAAAAAGGGTCAATGATAATTTCAATCTAGGATTTGCAACACGAAAAGGAGCATTAAAAGGACAACATCGACGGTTTTCATGTGCAATTCCGTTACATCACATATTCGGATTCTGTAGAAATGTCAGAAAAGTCATCTATGGAGCAAAGCATACAGTCGTGTTAGTGCGAAAAGAAAATGACAATGATGCAATCTGGCGTGATGATGATGTTGATGATGGTAAAGTCATTTTAAATAAATTGGTTCTATGGATACCCGTCTTGACACCAGCAGTTACAATAGAGCAACAATTACTATCGTTTATGGACACAGGTGGAAAATCATTGCTAAGTTGGCTAACAACAACGACTGATACGAAGCAGGATAATGTAAATGGCACATTTACATGGCACTTAGCATCAAAACAAGGTGTTTCAGCTCCACGTCATATCTTTATAGCGTTACAGGATGCAAATCGAGTGGGTCATCAAGTATCTAGTCATATGATATTTGATAAATTAGGAGTAAGTGAAGTTTCGTTGAGAATAAATGGACAACAAGAGCCAGCAGAGATTGTACATCTTAATTATGAAAACAACAACATAGCTCGTGTATATCATAGAATATTGTCGTATATGGGTCGTGATCAAAATGTTGATACTGGTTTGCAAATATCGCAAATTGATTTTGAAAAACACTATCCGATTTATTACTTTTCATTGGAACATCTTGACATGATGAGACAATCTGTTGTTGATATATACTTCCAAGCTCGGGTACAACGCCCTGCTGGTATAGCCGATTATAGAGCAGTTGCTGTCATTCTCATTGATAAATCAATGTTGTTAGAAGGAGTTGGCGGACGAATGAGACTTATTGATGCACCAGTGGAAAACCTGTAGTTAGGATTTTCACAATAAGATCAATTGAAAGTGTAAATTACATTTTAGAATAGAATGACATATAGTATTGTTAATGTCCAGTTGACTGATGGTCAGGTCAAGAAATTGAAATCAAAGTCGGCTAAAGAATGTGGAACTACAATAACGCTGAAACCCACTCAAATGTCCGGTGGTGCACATAAATTATCATTGACAGATCGTCAAATAAAACATTTCAATGATGCGCTAAAGAACAAACGAGGAGTTCAAATTGATTTTTCGAAAGCAGCAATCGCCAGTATGATAAAATCAGGTGGTATATTCCCGCTGTTAGCTGCTATTCCAGCATTGATTGCAGCGGCTGCCCCAGCGGTTGCGAAGGCGGCAGCGTTAGGAGCCGTTGGTACTGCTGCAGGAATGGCCCTGAAAAAAGCTACTGGGAAAGGCTATAAAAAAAAGGAAAGGGTCTAAGACTACCAGGAACCCCATACAATTGGTACAAGGGCACAGGCCTAAGAATACCAGGACCGGCTTATTAGTGGAAAAATCCCTAGGATTTTCACCAATGTCCAATTTTGATTTAATTGATGCTGTAAAATCATTATCAATAAAAAAACTTTAGAGGAGTTTTCATGAGAGATCAATTACCGTCAAAACCAATGAAAAATGAAACGGGTATTATCAATCTTGATAACAGCAGCGGAAAAGGAACTCATTGGGTCGCATATGCAATTGATCCACGTGGAATTGTCTATTTTGATTCATATGGATTAGCTCCACCAAATGAATTCATGCGATATGTATCCACAATAACAAAGTCATCTCCAATTTTTTATTCCACGCTACCAACACAACAGTTAAATGATCCACCGATATGCGGTCGTGAAGTATTAAATGTCCTTGCAGAGATATCTAAATTTCCAAGGAAACCACCACAAGTTGTTGTTAATGAATATACTAGCAGGCAATGGCAAAAACGATAGCGTTATGATTTAGAAAAACGTAGCGTTTTTGTATAAAGATTGATATTTGGGGACGACCTTTATCAGAAAAAAAAAAACAGAAACCGATAGTAAATTCGATGTGGAAAGTGTAAAAAAAATAATCGAAGATGAAATCGCCGAGACATTAAATTTGTCAAGTGTAGATCCTGGGGAAATAGTTGTATTTCAAGATCGCCAGGGCAAATTGAAATCTAGTAATGTTTCATTGGATGATGTCTTAATACGAAGACGTGACGTCGTTGAAGATACAATAGTGTTATATTCAAATGATGGAAAACTCAAACCAGGTGTACTTGTTTCTACAATCACAGATGCATTAAAAAATTTAAATGAAGAACTTGAAAAACATATAACAGCATATACTTCCCTTCGTAGAAATATTATCAATAATTTTTTTGGAACACCAGCGGTAACCTCTCCATCTCTCGCTGAAATTAAATCCAATTTTGATGAAATTAAATCCAATATTAAAAATATTAATGATACTGGATTTAGTATTATTAGAGATAACATTAATAATATTAAAAAATCTATCGAGGATATTACAAAATTTAAAACAGACAATCTTCCGCTACTTGAAAGAATAAAGATTCCTCATGAGAGGAATATCATAAATATGATATACACAGTTCTCTCTGGATCATTAGATTGGGAACCTAAAAAGAATACAATAACTCTCACTGTGTCAAAGAAGGGTATTTATCGATTAACAATAGTGTCACTGAATCAGTTTAATATATCATCATCGACTTCATATGGATACAACAACGTGATTTCAACGACTATTGACCTGGATGAATACAAACGGTTTACAATAACAAGACATCATTTGTATGGTACATGGAGTTTGTAGCTGATCTAAATTAGAATTTTAAACAATTAGAAACCACTTGAGATTTTAAAATAATATGATTCCGTCATCGCAATATCGCTATGATACCGTCAAAGAGTTCTTAACAAAACTCAAAACACTCATTGATGAATATGAAATAAAAATTAAAAAGTATCGCAGGAGAATTACCGTAATTGATGTTACAGTATACTCAGTATCCGGTATAATGGCCGGTGCTGGTATTATACTATCTTCAGTAACAATGGTAGCTCCGATTGCTGTCCCAATTGCTATTTCCGCGGTGACAACATTTGCTGGAATTGCAAATGCTATTACTAAAAAAATATCGTGTTCTCAAGAAAAACTTAACGATTATATAGTAAAACATCAAGCAGTATCTAACGGTTACTCACAATTATCCTCGTTGATGTCATCATCGATTGATGATACGATAATTACCGAAGACGAATTCTCCGCGATGATACGTATTTATGATACTACGATTAAAAACGCTAGCGTTTTTTCATCTATTGCAAAATTAGACATTGTAAATAATAATAATAATAATGTCGCAAGAGATTCCACTACTTCAGCGGATAGCAGAAAATACAACTCCGCGGAAAACAAGTATGATATCAATATCGTCAACAAACCCTAAATTCAGTGTGAATTTTCCTTCACCTGTTTCAGTAAAGGAAATCGCGTTGGCAAAATTACGAGTGTATCATAGTTGGCCTAATATCAGATCGGTTCCATTTGGCGGTCAGAGACCTAATAATTCCCTGGTATTTGCATATAGGAATAAAAAAGATGACACTCCAGATTGGAACGTTGTTTCAATACCAACTGGATCCTATCAAATTGAGCAAATTAATAATGAATTACAACGTAGAATAAAATCTATTACTAAAAAAGAATCAAAAATTGCGATAACAGTTCATGAACCAACACTGTCATCTACAATTGAAATAGGCTCTCCTGGGTATGTTGTAGATATTTATAACAGTTCAATAAGAACAGTATTAGGATGGCCCGAAGATCCACCTAGAAGTGCTGGTAATTCCACGCCCGAGCCTGTAAAATCTGATTACGTCACTGATGAAATAGGACATGAAAATCCATCAAAAACTTATAAAAAATTCGAGGATATAAACTTCACAAAAAGATATCGATATAAGAATCAATATGGTGAAGATGTGTGGAGAATTCCATTTTTTAATGATTATATCCCACAGGAAGGTGAAATTCTGGAAATACATGAAACAAGTCCAACATTTGTAGACATTAAAGATCACATCCTTGATAGAATGAATAATGATTTTTTGTTGCTATTACCGTCGTTAAGATCTGGCTTTCTTACACAAGCTGAGTTTACTAGTGTAGTCGCCGCGGGTAATAAAATCATCGATGACATGGAAATATTTAATTCGAGGATTACTAATCTCTTCACTGATGAAAATAGCCCGATTTCAAGAACTAGTTCAGCTCAAGATTATAAAAAAAATATAAATGAAAATCCAAATTATAAATTACCAGGATATAATGTTCCCGAGTTAAAGAAAAAACTCAGAACTGCCATCGACGAAGGATTTAATAAAATTTATCAATCATGGAAAGATAACCAGCCGAAGCCTATTATCCTCACTTATAATAATTCTCCCGACGGCGACGGTAGACATATCGCACCGAACAATGTGAATATTTCATCGGTGATCGCACTTAATTTAACGTGTGATGTAATCGAAGGAAGTTATCAAATTAATATGGAACAATCAAATCAAGCCCGACAAGGTTACATTCTTTATTCATTTTCACCAACAGCACCCCCCGGATTTTTAATTGTTGAGAATCCGACTAATCCAGTCTATATGCAATGTCAAAATGATTTACTAACTAGAATTAATTTTACACTCACCGATCAGTCAAATAATTTGATTGATCTACGTGGTGAAGTATTATCGATTAGTCTGTTTGTGAAAAGCTAACAAATATTTGGTTAAATAATTTGTATTAATCAGCAGCAGGGAGGGTGAAATGACAACATATTTGCGACCGTAGATGGCAGCAATTTGAGGGTGGTTATGACAATGTATTTGCGACAAAATTGCTAAGGCTCCATTTGTAAAATGGGGTCTTTAATTTTTTTTGGGTTAAAATATGAGATTTCGTAGGAAGGTTCCATTTGGCATTCTGAGGCTTTAATCAATTTTGTCGCAAAAATTTGTAGGGTTCACCCTCCCTGCTGCTTCATTTGTGCTTTCGATGAGTTGTTCAGTATTACTATCTTCGGCTTTATCAAGAGGTATACCAAGTTTCTTTAATCAAATGTTCTATTTTGCACCTCATATAATGCCTTTAGTATATTTGTTGTGAACTCTGGTAAACTGTCTGCCTGCAGTGTTTCTTACATTATCTTCGCGGTTCTAGGGCGTTTGCGCACTTTTATTTTGTCGGGTGGCTAAGCAGCCGGCGTAAACGATTGGTTGTGGCCAAGGTTATTTTCTTAAATAATATGTGATTTCAACATATATTGCGATTGCTAGATGATGAAATAACCACGTGTTCTTCGTGCGCGTTCATGAACTTATGTCTTAGTTCGGTTTAAACACACTTAGGTCCCAGTAAAATAGTCAGAGTCGTTCTTAAGCCATGAGAAGATGAAGGTATTTTTTCTTGTGCTGTAAAGATTTTTTTTCTTTACATCTATAGAGCTCGAGATGAGCCTTGTTATAGATGATAACTATAGGAGTTCAACTACTTTTTAAATAATATTTGTTTCCCTGGAGAACTAAACAAGTGGTTTAAAACAAAGACATTCAGTGAAATTCATTCCAAATTGGAACAATACAGTACAAATTGTGGTTTAACGTGAAATTATGAACATTTGTATAAAGACTTCATCTGACGTCATCATCCTTTATCTTGGAACCAACTTGTGATTCAAACTAGATTCAGTTATAACTGTTTATTGGCAGGACTTATGTATCTTTTTTTTCGTCACAAACCACAAGACCGTTTTCATATTTTCACCTTTTTTCCCTATTTTCTTGGAAAAAAATATTTTCTTGTGTTACTTTTGAAAGAGCCTATACGTAACAGATCGCAGATGTGCTGCTGTGATATTATCGAACAAACACTAATGCTCCAGGATGGTGGCGGGTGAATGAGGGTCAAGATCGCTCCCATGAAAAACATGTAGTTGGCAGACGTTTGGTCTTCTGAGGCAGTGTTACATTCGCTTGCTCGCATGGCTTACAGAGTAAGAAGGATGCCACCAATGATCACAAAGACAAGCTTAAACTTGGGTCAGGGCTAAGATTGACACAACAAACGGCTCGGGGTACCGGTCTTCGATTGACATGGTGAGCCATGTTCGCCTGCTCGTTGACACCGCGAGCAAAGGTGTTGCCATTGTCAAATTGTAATACATTGGTTGATGCAGGGAAGAAAAATTAAAACGATGGAGAGGGGATTTGATGCGGGATCAGCTGGTGAAGAGAAACAGCAATAATCAACTTTTGTACCACAGATTGTCTTGGGTTCGCACAGTATATTAGCCCTGCGCAATCATATATTTAGATTTATATGGGTTTGAGGGACTGCAAACTACTCCTACTGTATTAAACTGATACACTTGTTGAAGCACATAAATCTCGGCGCAGTAAAATGGTCGAGGCACGGATAACGCTATATGCGGAAATTTAAAGGCATACATAAAATCTTGCCAAATACAAATGTGTAAGTAGAATTTTTGACGCAGTGACAGACATAACATTAGCAACCATGATGAAACCTGGTATGTCCAGAATAACAATCGCCTTGAAAGTAGGTGGTGCCTCAGAAGAAGTGGCTATCGGTGCTACATCTTTAATCACTGAGGCAGTAACCATCGGTAATACATTAATGCCAATGAGGCTCAAAATTCAAAGACATATCGCGATATGGACAGCTGCAAAAGGGAGTCGATAAAAAATCAGAGGTTCTTCAAACACACATCACAATTTCCCCAAGGATATTGTGCGTCAAGTAGTGTAATTACCATCAGTTCATATATTTGCTATAGTTGGCTTTCAGTTCCATTTATACAAATATACAAGCTCTACTGTCTGCTCAATTAATATTTTTTCGGCGGGTGTGATTCTATGGGCGGTTGTGATTAGAACTGCATATTAAAGGGGGCATACAGGCCCCCTATACAATACAACATTAAATAAAATTCCTTTTATTCCTGAGCCACAATAACGTAAGATTGCAGAAAAAAAATATATTTACCTTGTGCTTGTCATATAATGGAGATACAAGGACAAGTGTATACTACTAATTCATGCGTGTAGCTGGCTAAGAATGGGTATTACTCTCACCTCTATAATTTCCACCCATTATGTAACAAGCCTTGAGCCTCTTTCCAAAGTCAGGATCCATTCTTGTGGCAATTGCAACATTTGTCAAAGGTCCAATGCATATCAGGGTTATCTCTCCTTTAAAACAATGACATGAAACAGTCTTCACTAGAACATAAATATGCTTGTTAGTCGGTATTTGAAACAACAATTTTAAAATCTGAAATGAAGCGGATATCCACGTTCATTTTTAAAATCTAATAATGATATGGTGGCATGAATAGAGGAAATAACATTTCATGGTTTGGTGCTCAAACGTAGGCGAACGCATGATGAAAGCATACTCAATGAGGCTAGGACACTGAATGGTGTACTAAATGAAACCACATTACACAACACCATCCAGAACACAATACAGAACAAATGTATACCACAGTACAGGTATTCAGGATAATGCGTAGCGTTGAAAACGTATCTTACATTTTTAAATACCTGGTAGGTCTACAGATCCAGAATCATAGTGAAAGAAGCTGTAATGCGGATATATCTACCCAGTTCTAAGACACAAACCTGACAAAATAACAAATGCATTCCGTGATGGCGAACCTGATAAACAATATTAAACTAACCTAATTTATGAAAGGTTGTGGGATTATCGCATTTATAACAAGTGAAGAATAACTATTCAGAGAAAATAAGGCTATACACATATATAAGAAACACTGACATCACAACTTGTTATTATTGCTAGCAAAGGCTGTCGATATAGAGGATCTCAAGTAGGCAACGATTTAATATTAAATTTGTGAAACAAGTTGAAGAATGCCCAGCTTTTGCGAGTCTTAACGAGCAAAAGCTGCACATTATTCAACGAGTTTTAAAAATTTAATATTAAATCGTTACCCAGTTGGGATTCATTTTATCACATAGTTTTTATTTCAGATAGAAGAACGAATAATTTAGTTCATTCTGACAGACGGTGTACCTTTCATTTGTAGTGCATAAAATATAGTCCCAAACAAAGCTGAACTGGTAAAATTAGATTGTACTGTTTTACAAACTATAAATCAAAGAAAACGCTTCAATCCGAATAAACAGAAAATATTGTAACCACAAAATAATTTTCAAAACAGAATTATAAATGCGATGTGATGCTGCCACATTGTTTTATGGTACACAGTACAGCAGGCCGACAGTAGAATATACGTGTACTTTAACATGTGTGTTTAAAAACATTACATTGTTGCGATTTTCATGTGCAATATGATTACCGGATGCAAAATGTCCCATATTTACAGCAATGCATTTGTGACTTAATATTTGCAGTGTTTGATTTAAAAAATACACTGTACAGAAGACGTCAACAAATTTATTTTTAATTTCGGATTTACATCCCATATATGCTACTTAAAAATGCTGTAGTTGGATAAGGATCTGTCAGTTAGGAGACCCATTCATGTCCAGATTATTCTCCGAACAGAGTTCAGTTTGTTTACTTTGTTAACATTTAACTTGTATATACGGTGGATTCTATATCTAAATTACCGATATACGTACCCCAACCACCCACCCCGCTATCCCTTAGTTTCATTCGTTATTGTCATTCTTGTCTTGTAGCTTTATGCCATTTTTTTATGATGATATTGTTAAACATGATATAATGAACCCCTGTGGGAGTAGCGTATCCATATTGAGACAGCCGATATATTTCCTCAATTTCCATTTGTGAGTCGAGTTAAAAAATGGCTGCCAAAAATGGTCATTCAAATCAAAACATTTAAAAAAGGCGGGGTTAAAAACGTTTTCCCATGATCCCAGCTAATCAGTAAAGAAAATACCGCACAATAATTTAATGGGCTTATTTAGACCAATCAGAATCACATAAAGTGATATTGTAACGTGTTGTAATATCAAACACATGAAACTGCACATACTATAGGAAAACCAGACCTATGTGACAACTAAACATATGTGGTTCCATCAGAAAGGAAGATTTCTTGTAGAGAAATCTACTCCGATAATAGGTTTTACCCTCATGCTCTTTCGACATGCGCAGAAGTGCCTGCACCCCATGTTCAGTCTGCATATTCTCTTTCGTTGGAGCGTTCGAATCAGGAACATCTCCGAAACCATCTTTTCCGTGATAGTCGTCATTGTCTTTAACGTCTCCAAGGAGCGGCTCGCTGCAGCCAACGAACACTGGGATCTAAATCGAATGAGCATGCAACTGAATATTTACTAAAACTTCCGACTGCGTTTTCTTATCAACTACTAATAGATGAAGAACGTTGAGATCGTACTTGAAATGAAACACATTTAACACGATGGACTAAAGCGAACTTTCGAATCATAAAGCAAATTTATGTACCCCTTTCCAACATAACACAACCATTGAATCATAGGCGATTGTTTATTGCTCTGATGTTTATATCTTGAGTATCATGCCTTTCGTTTAGAATCAAGTCTTTGGTCATATTCCGCCTTAACGTTTCTCTATTATTACTCCTACTTTGAACTTTGGCCTTGTTGTAGACTACCTACATATCATAAACTGCGACATACACAATTCTTATTGATGAAGCCGGAAAAAAGGAAGAAATGAAAGCATATAAAAGGCGTACTAAGTAAGCAAGCAAGGACGAGGGAAAGTCATTAACCTCCAGTCTGTTTGTGAGTTGAAGGATCCTAGATATATTCAGACCTGCCTGTATAGCCAACGTGTTTCCCGAAACAGTTGTAATGGCCATGACTTCTACATCCGGATAACTGAGGGCCATTAATATTGCCTGGGCATCATCAACTCCAGCATCTGTGTCTATCACGAATAATCGTTTGTCTGCCATCCTGAAAGAAATATTACATCCTAAAGCTGAACGAAAATTGGTCTTTAGTGATACGGGTAGAGCGTTTAATCAGTATCAGTAAATGGATACGACTTATTTTCAAATTTTTTAGAGGGCTGGGGATGGGAATAGTGGGTTATAATTGTAGATTTAAACTCGATATTGGTTTCAGACAGATGTATGTATGACTTACCTTCAGAACTCTTCATAAAAATAATAAAAATTATATTTATATGAAATTATTGCGCTTTTCATCTAAAAGAAAAGGACGACAATTGCTGCTACCAACACCACCACAACTTCCATGATAATTTTTATTAGGAACGCTCGCGAACTTTTATCTGCGCGAATATGAATAAATGAATCCACAACAAGGTCTTTTATCTGTGATGCTGAATTACTTACACCGCTGAAGATATATACATTAATACTTGATTGAAGATATTTTGGAGATGTGCAAAATGTGTAATAACTTCTAATTTTCAAAGAGAAAAAGATCTTTGATAACACACGTGAAATCTCTAAAGACAGACTTGTAAATATATGTTGATTAAATTGATTTTCTTGTGCATAACTAGGGAATGGGGAAAATAACATAATTTGCAAATTCTCAAAACATGTCTGAATCGACCCTATTTAGCAAAAGAATATTAAATATTTATGTATTTATGACTGGCCATTGGGGAAATTACATGTGGTGGGTCATAACCTGCATACGGTCATTGAGACTTACCCACTGGGGATATTACACAGGGTTGGTCAATGAATGCTATAAACAAATCCTCAATATTTTAATGAAGCAGGACGTAAATGGATGAATGAAAATCCCTTAAATCCTCTTATTCCGAATGGTAAACCTATGTGAAAAAAAATAACTCCATCAAAAACAAAATATGTACGGACCAATTGAATATATAGCGATGTCACTGGCTCGATGGTTATTCGTTATATTCAAATACCTGAAACAGTTAATAATATAAATGTTGACGTTGATGGGGGTAATTTGTGTTACAAGTAGATAGGAAAACAACTAAAAAACACCCTCATGCACACCGAAACCTAAACCCAGACCGACTAGCATCCTAATTTAAACAGGGACCATAATCCGAACCTAAGCCACCATAATTTTCGAAATTGAATCACAATCATTATGCTAATAGAAACTTGTATCATGCAAACTAAATAAAAACAAAAGACGTGCATCAACCACGAACATATATCGCCTTCTGCGGCAATACTTTTAAGAACAAGCCAAATTTGAACGAGAACACGAACAAATGAAAACGTGGATAGGGCAACAACCTAGATATACATTTCAGACATGAGACGATTAGATAAATGGAAAACAGAGGATATGAAAGGTGGGCAATGCAACAACTAAATAAATTAAACGGTTTAACAAGAAATAAATCTTCCTCAGCTCAAACAAATGTTTTTGGGACAATATGCTGCAATATATAGAAGATGGGAGAGAACAAGAACGTGTACATGGACCACAACCAAAAAGTGTACTATATCCATTTTTGCGACCGTATTCTGCAGTACATGAACAAAGAAAACAAAAAGAGCTTCCACAACAACTAAGAAAATCAGAGTAGATACTGGTGTTTCGTGAAACACAATATTCGGAATCTATACAAGTAGTGATGACCATAGGAAAAAAAAACAGTATGACAGAACGTTAGCGATCGTAAACAAATTATCAACAATCAAAAATAACAACAACCACGATGCTATTAACTTCAACACAACTGAAATTTAATATAAGTTTGTTTTGACCTGATACCGGAACAATCAAGTTTATATTAGTTGTCCAAATATCAGATCAAAGTCATTTAGTGCATTTCCCACCAACAATTCACTGGTATTGCTTACAAGAACAATGAAAGGGTCCTGCCCCTTCATCTGACTTGAATGTCGTTGATATTCTAACAAGAAGTTATAAAAATGAGCAAATAAATGATGAATTTCAACGCAAAATCAAATCGAATTACTGGTAAAAGAATTAGAGATCGCTTTCACAATAAAGGAACCAACTCTGAGAGCCGCCATTGAAATAGCAACAATAGCAACGCTTGATTACGTCGTTGATATATATATATATATATATATATATATATATATATATATATATATATATATATATATATATATGTGTGTGTGTGTGTGTGTGTGTGTGTGTGTCTTCGATCAGAACCGTACTTAAATGACCTCTACCAGCAGCGCTAATACCACCAGATCGTCTGAAATTCGACGTTATTACAGGAATGCAAATCGCTGAGGAGTGAACAGCAGAGTTTATTCGTAAGCATGATCAGTTACAACAGTTATTTGTGCTTTTAGGAAATGAATATCTAAATAATTACCTCAAACAAGAAATGATTAGTATACTTCAAGAGAAAGAAAACGCAGTTCTATCTGGCGCTAAATTCTTGCATGATTATGTAACTCAAACAGTCATACGGAATAATTTGGTAATGAAAAATATGAACTTAGTATTGAACTACTACCCAGAGATGGATTTACTTACAGTAAAGCTTTCCTCGCTTATATTAAAATCACTCAAGATCAGTTGCGACATTTATGTGGTAACGATAGTTCGATGTTGATACAATGCAAGAAAAATTCATTGTGAGCGTCGCTAAATATTTTCCGAAGATCGTTAACGATTTGAGAAAAATAAAGATATATCAGCATCAACCATTATCAAATACAGCATTGATCGCAATGGTAGTGCTAGTCATATATCGCTGGGTATGTAAATATCACAATGACGCTATATGTTAATTTTGTTTCTGGTACTGTTGATGGCATTTATGAAACTGATCTTGAAAAATCCAAACAGGCGCAACATTAATATCCTAATTAAGTTAATCTAGTCACAACATCAGTATTTTAATTAACTTAATCCAGTAACAGCATTAATGTCTAAATGAACGTAATCTAGTCACAGCATCAATATCTTAATTAAATTAATATAGTCACAACGCTGATATCTCAATTATCTTAATCTTGGCACAAGACCAGTTTCGTAACTTAATCTTGTCACAACAACAATATCTTAATTAAATTAATCTTGTCCAAACATCATTATCTTAAATATGTTAAGCTAGTTACATCGGTATTTTAATTAACTTAATCTAATCACAACATCAGTATTTTAAATAATTTAATCTGGTTACAACAGCAATCTTACAGTCGATAATAGCCAGGCTAGGAATTATGAGTTTAAAGACCAAAACCAAAGGTCTCCTCAAATAATAGAAAACATATTTGTTCGTTTAAGGTGTGATTCTAAAATATGGTAGTTTTCGAAAACGTGATCTTCTGTCAGGACCTCTACAAGAGATTGTTTTCTTGATAATATTTCAGAACTCAGGTTTTAAGTTAAGCACTGTTGGGAAAACCAAGTGTGAATCTCTCTCATTACAGGTATAAAATTTAGGTCATGTTACTTCAGTCCGCCCACCGGTTAGTAACGTGAGTTTGTTTTACTGAAAGTGGGACATTTCAGACCAAGTGTAACTATGTACCTGCACACTTGGATTGGCTTTTATGCAATGAAATCAGTGGACACACTGGTTTCAAAGTCAAAAAGCCAAGCCATAAATACAGTAGATAATTAGTTACGCACGCAGTGTCTAATGTCTCAGGTCAGGATAATGAATGAAAAACAGTAGTTTTACGACCAGCGTTGATTTATTTTTTAGAATATGTGAAAACCGTCACAAACAGACACACGAAAATAAAAACTTCCTATTACCGCTTCATTCATTAGCCTACTGAATTATTTATCTGTACTATTTTTGAAATAGGATTGGATTACTTGGCTGCTCGCGGTATAGATCCAAGCAGAAAAAAAAACATCTGGTACTCATGATATGCATAGATTGCTAGAGACGGAACGTCTCACATTCTTATACTACCATGTTTTTCTGTTATGCAATTTTATTTTTATCGTACCGTTTCGACAGCTATCATACCGCTTCGACAGCGCTGAATTCGGTATACCATCTGCGACAATCTGTACTGAAGACGTGACCTACCCCCACCCCCAAGGATCTGGTGAACTTTATCGCAAGGATCCCTTCATGAGAAAATTGTGCGGATTGCACTAAGTTACAAAAAAGATACAAATCAATAACTCGAATTACTGAATATGTGTGTTACTATCTCATCTACCGTTGCTCACTTTTGACCTCATACAAATTCATGGCGACCAACACCTCGATAACCTCTTGAAGATGTTCAACGCTCGTGTGTGTAATGCGAATATATATGTCTCTGCAATACTATATATGATTCTAAGGGCGTTATTGTGACTGACAGTGCTGCGGGCTATAAATGAATCTTTCTTGGAATGGAATAAATTTTAGTCTTCTTTTGAGAGATTTGGGCATCCAACACGTGAAATGACTGGAGTTGCGATAAACGGTTTATTACTAGATTTTGATGCCAAGATTAAATCATTCGAATTTGCTCAGAATGTTCATCCGGTCATTCCTCCTTGATTCGGTCGTCATTTTAACGATCCAAATCCGGAGTTATATTTCATGCACAACTTCGCAAAGAACAATTTTGGCTGGGCTTCAATATAGCTATGGATATAGTGTTATCTCTGACAGTAAGTGAAACAATTTAGACTATATCGTAGAGACTACATCACGAGGTTTAGTTGTCAAAACCAGAAAGCAACGACAAGGAAATGTCGATTGTAATATCCTATGCCGAAATATTAATGGTAAATTTACATATGGTGCCTCATTTGACAATAAGCATCATTGCACATGATTAATCATAGACGAGGCAGAACAGGACTTTATTATAACTGCTGAATCGGCAAATAATGATGTATTAGAAACTAGGGAGTGCAAATCTATCAAATTGAACTAAGGTAATGTTATCAGCTGATATGGAGGTGATTCGCTGCAGATTGCTCATTTAAGATTTTTAATGCTCGCATACACATCACTAAACCTGTTATTGATGATTTCCCGATTTCTTAACTACGCTTTTGCAGTCGCAACAGATTCAATGAGTCAGACGCGGCTCTGCTAGAATAACTTTTAGTAAGTGTAGACGAAGCTCCTTGGTCATCGACAGAATATTGATGTTGTGATTCTGGGTTCCGTAAAGAAACAAAAACTCATTCTTAGTAATAGAGTTGATATCCCAGTTGATACTAAAGATAAGGCTTTAGCACAGGCATCACGCGGGACTCAATGATATGCAATAACAATTCATTAATCGCAAGGAATAACTTTCTGGGATAGTAATATTTGTATTGTCAATGATCGTGTTGAATGGTCAAATTTAGGGTATCTGACAGAATTAAGATTTATAAGAATGTCTCAACTACACAGGGTGGTTTATGCTGTAGAAGATAATAAACCTCAGAAAATTAACGATACTGCTGTAAGGAAAAAAAAACTGGTAATCTGCGAAATCACAAAAACACGAGTTTGATCTTAATCTGAATTCATCATATGAAACAAGGACAGAACAATCACTGCGCGATTTGTAACACAATAATGTCATGACAATATTCTCCTAATGAGCCACGACATTTTACCGTAGACCGAATCAATAGTAGCATGTGCCACATACATGTGAATGTGATACTGACCTGTCTTGACTGTAACAGACGTAGTCTCGCTAGTGCCTTGATTTGGTAGTGAATCCATGTTGTGATAATTGTGTATCTCCAGTAATTACTTGCAATTGTACACAGACGCTGAATATCATTCGAGATCAGTCGAGTCTAGTCTGTACATTGCAGCCCATATGTAGATTTTACCTCACTGTAAATTTTATGTGAGGTTACACTCCAGATACGATCGGTTGTTGTTTTAACCACCTTTACCAGATTCATATAAAAACCTGACCGTCACGCAACCAAGTAATGGTCTTTGTGAACGAGATTGACGCTTAGCCTGGTTGTTTTATCACGATGGCATTGATGGGTTTCATAGAAATTCAACGAGTGACTTCGTTGTTTAACACGGCTATTACGCTTGGTAGTCTTGCAACCCATTCGCGAGATCAACGTTCTTTGGAAAGTTTCTGAGCATACTGCTGGGATCAACCTGTAGTAAATGTTTGCTCCTTGATGAATTCGGTCAAATGCGTGTGCAACATCAGTTGGTGTTTTAGGTGATAATGATTCTTCCTTGTATCTATTCGCAACGTCGACTACAGATGTTCACGTTTGAGTGCTGAGCCAGTTGCAACAGTAAAGGAGAAAAACTAAATATCTACCTGATGAACTTCGTTGGGAGTGCTAACATAAAACCGTCGAAATTGAATTGTTTTAGCTGGTGATAGGTAAATGTGCCATATCGCTTGTCTGGACAACCAATCAGCTAAAACCTTACGTGCTACAACTTCAGCATCAGCAAGTTTATAATCGACGCTGAGCATTTCCAGTATCCTCTGGGACTCTAATAAATCGACTCCATTATTCTGATTATTGGGCAATTAATTTAATTGCCGGCCCTAACCACTAGTTTGCCACTCATCGTCAATCTTATCAGCCGATTGACAAGCGATTCTCATATATATATATATATATATATATATATATATATATATATATATATATATATATATATATATATATATATAATTTTGCAGACTTCAATGTGTGAAACAACTTAATGATTGCGACATGACGCTCTAGTATGTCTTGAGTTGTAAAAGCCCAATCATGAATATGGTATGCTTAATAAATCACAGTTAGTAGATATTCCCCTGGTTTATGTTAATTTCATTAATCAAGTCTAACATCAAATCGAGTACAATTGCCACAATAATTATATCATGGAAGATGTTTCTCACCAGTATACTTAACTTATATATTTCCGGTAATTTCTTGAGTGCAGCGGCATTATCACTACCACTTTATATTTCGCTATACTCCACAAATTAATATTTTTGTACCACATTTACGCACATACCTGTAAGTGCACGTGGACGATGCTTCGTCATTATAGTTTTAAATCCACTGGTCTAAATGCTTTTATTTCGATCAAATACTATCATATAATTAGGGGATGTCGTTCGTTTCAACCCCAGAAAAGTCATACCCATAAAAATAGTACTAGCAGCTGCCTGACTTGGCGCTCTGCGTTAAGATATTATTGGTACGACTGGTCGGCCTGGTGTCATGATAATGTGACTGGTACATGATGCTAAATGTCTGCGGCATGATGCTCCACAGCTAGACATCGCAATAAACTCTCTAACTTAAGACATACTAGCGATATGAATAAAATGATTACAGTTATGTTTAATTTCCAATCACACGCACACACACACACATGAATATATTGTTACAAATACTTCACAATGTGATCAGCAATACATAAATTGGCAATCATTACATGTTTGAACTAAAAATCAAGAAAAACAACTACGTTATGTTGTATAATCAAGCTATGAAGTACTAAATTAAATTAGAAATTAGTGTGTGTCAGCTTCCTGCCATTGTGTATTTTCTTTAAGTGTCATTTTTTAGAATTAGACGTATCCTTAAATTGTTGTTTAATACGCTATTACTCAGTTCAATACGTCTCTTGTGTAACTAAATATCCCCGTCTCATTAAACTACTTCATTGTTACTTTGTTATATGTTGCATCTCCGACTACCTTAACAGGCCCGGAGAGCTGATTTTAATGCCATTCTGTATTTCGGAAATTTAAAGACACCAATAAGAGCTGTAAAAGTTATTACACCTGGTGATCTTTCGTCCACCTGGCGAGAATGGCATGGGGCTCCAATAAGAGCAATAAAGTCATTGGCGGGGCAATTTCATTGTAATGGAGCAAATTTGTCGATCTCTTTTGGAAACATTTACTTGGACATGTATACGATTAATTAGATTTACCTGCGCTCGTTTAAGTCGCCATAATGCAATGATTGGTATAGTCTCTGTCATGAGATTAGGGATATTTAATGAAAGTTACGTTTGTTTAAACTGAACAAGTAGGGATCGACTTCTGATTTGTATGGAAAACTGTCATTTTTGAAAGTTTCAAGGAATCAGTTGGGTAATCTATGGTTGTCAGACGAACTGCATTGATTGAGTCTAGTTAAGGAATGAAAACTATTTTATTTGCATTGGACACGCTGTGAAACGGGCGTAGTTTCACATGCAAACTCAGTTTAGATGTCCTAATAGTAAATTTGAAAATTAGTCTATGCTTTTCTACAAAAGAAATCGAACGTAAAAAGAATATCAGTGATTTAAGAACTAAATTCGCTCATAAAATAATCCAGGGGAAATGATGAGAGAAATTCGCAAACACAGAAGCTTGAAAGCACAAGGAGTTTTGAATTAATTTGTATGTAATTTTTTGATATTACGATGATAACTTCTTGATTTATGTGCCTGTATTTGAATGGATTTACTTGTTCAAATTCGTAGATCAATTTTCTTGATAATATATAACTTTGTAGATTTCGTTTATTTGAGTCCTCACAATGATATTTTTCTTTATATATACATTAAGTTTGAGGGTATAGTCTCGATTATTCAAGGAAGTTGTGTATGTAGAATTTCATGCCTTATTTTATATAGGAAGTTATGTATCTAAAATGTCATGCCTTATTAAGTTTAGGTTACGAGAATCGGTATGAATTCTCCAGCCTTATATGAAGTCACGCATGATAACGACTTTATTGTGTATTTGTTATAAAAAATTTAGTGTAAGGCATTTCACTCATTCATTTGCATAACTGAAATGGAACTGGAGCTAATGTCTCGGTGGGTTGTTGAAATATCATTAGCAGGCCCATTAATTTTTGTGAAAATAGGTCTGTATGGTCTATTAGGGCCAATTAGACTAGATAGCCGTAGTATCTGTTTGAATTCCGATAGAACCGTGTCTGACATAACGAGAGGATATTGATCTATTCCCCCATTATAATGTGACGGAGGATTTAGGTTGCTCTTGTTTATATTTTTGGAAGGTGAGATAGCTTCCCAATATATATTTACCTGACGTGACGGGGCGTCTCACATATTTACAAACCCAAAGGGGCTACACAAAGTTGGAAGAACCGAAAGAGGCGTGATACCTGAGAATTTGGAACAGGAAGGGAAAAAGTGGAGAAAACCCAGACGTACAGGCAAAATGAAGTCTAAGGGACAGTAGCTGGAAATTTTGACAGAGTAAAGACATTAGGTCATTAATCGATACAAGTCAGTGTTTTTGATCTTTCACTCAATTCGATGATGAAGTAGTTATATCGTTGAACAGATCGGCTATTTGTATAATCATATTTGTGTTTAAAATTCCTTGAAAAAGTTCATTCAAAAAGGAAGAAATGATCTTCAATCGTAATGCATTATTACATTTGTTTATAAATTTTATTGTTATGAATTTTGATTCATTTGTGCCTTTATTTGTAACGGGGCTCGTTTTATTCTGTTATATATATCTGCCCAGATCTTTATATATTCTACTCATAAGTTGCACAGTTTATGTTGATATTTACTCGATCTGGGCAAATCACATCGTCGTGGATCACCTCTAGGTAACGATAACCAAAACCAGATAACCCATAACCTAACTAAGCTGAGGAGGGGTATCTGACACTCATACCATAGTATTTATTATTGATCAGCCAATGCATTCAGTTCCTTACATAGAATGATATTTATTTAATAATTTCGACAATCTAAGTTATAACAAATCTGTGCCATAAAATTAAATATCAACACAGAAGGTACCTTACTCTTTCTCTACCATCAATACAGACACAAGGTACACCGCAATGATTCCAGGAGAAACTAATCGTGGCAACATATGTGCTATAAGAGGTGTAATAATTGTCATAGATAACTAACTCGTTTTCAGTGTTTTAATCATTTTGAAATAAATATGATTTTTAATCAGTTAACGAATACAGCCATTGCACTTTCATTCTGAGCAACTGCATTCCTCTAAATTACAGCGTGGATTAAAGAGATGTGGATTATTTTTATCTATTTTATCTAACCAGATTTATGTTATTCTCCCTACTGTAGATAAGAAAAAGGCTTGATATTACCCACATCTTATACAATCAAATAAACATAACTTTAAATGCATGCATCGAATAAAAGTAGTTTTGCTTTAACATAGCATACGTGAAAATTCCAAGTCAGTTATTCTTTGATAATTACTGTTTTAACCCGTAATACCGAAATATGGAATTGGAAATAATGGCAATGATTCTCAGTAGTTTTTATACACAATACAATTCTAAATTATTCCTTTTGTTTTACGGAGCAAACATCATTACTGTGATCACATTAGTACATAATCATGGGATTTTCTACAAAATTTCGATGGAAACGATTGCGATATAAATATTTTATACGGATTAAAGCACATTATTATATAAATATTCTTGGAAATTCAGTCTAAGATGGAATTTACATTTCGTACATGTTGGAATAGACCCCAGTGGTTTTATTGATCTTTAATTTATTAACTGAAGAAATTGGTTTAGTAATGTCAGCGAGATTTATTCCGTCCAAACATAAATATATTTTTATTTCATAAAAGCTTTGGTAAATATAAATTTATAATTATGTCATACTTTTTTCTATTGGTAAACATAATACTATTATACATTAAATTACAGACATAATGAGAATGTAATATTAGACATTAAAAGTGTAAAAATAATTAAACTACCCTTTGTTTTTGGTGTAATTACAAACGGATTAAGTGTTGTGGATGAAGAAGAATAATTATTTTACATTAAATAATATAAATGTCCTGCGCATGGATATATCTGCTCTATAATGTTGCACAAAATAATTCATTTTTTCGTGCAAAACGTAATACATGTTCTTGAATTACTGCCTGAAGGAGCAAAGAAAAAGGTGTAAATACAGATTAGAAACATGTGCAAATAAGATAATGGCTAAAAATAGGGAAACATATGTTTTGTTTTATTGAATGATGTTAGAGAAAATATTGGCATGGTTTTATTATGCCCAGTTTATATAAGACGTTTATGCTGAACCCAAGGACTTGACCCTTTCCACATAGTAAGTATGCATTGTATGCATATCACGTTCCCAACGGACGACACGAGTACATGGATAACAGACGGTGACATTATAAGCACAGAAATGAAAGAAAGTAAGGTATTATTTTTGCCTGTACTAATTATCTTTAAGCGTTGCTTGTGGTAATATACGGTATTAACATTCTGTTGCTACAGAAATCCGACAGGTCACAAGGTTATCTCCAGTCTTTCACTCTAGCCCTATATGCCTTATCATAACATTAGCGTGAGAAACTAGTGTACGTGTTTTATCTGTTTGAGTCGGTTGTATTCTATCTAGACCAATCTTTGTTTGGGTTATTTAGCAAAACATAACATAGCTTAAACATCCAATGATTTTTCGTACACTGTTATTACTACATAGACAATTTTACCCAGGGGGAAATTTAGCGATTACCTATATAGATTCCAAACTTACCCTGTCGAATTCTAATTATGTTACTGTCTTCCAAACTCTTGTATTTGGAACCTTTACCCCTCAACAAAAAAATAAATAAATAAATAAAACAAAAAATACCAAGCCCCATTTTGTTATAGAGACTGCCCCCAAAGAAACCCTTTTCCTAGAAAACACTTTGCTTTGAGTAAGCATAAAGTTCATAGACAGTAACCTTCTCCATATATAATCGCTAACTTTCACCCATGTAAAATCTAGCCATTACCTATATAGTTGCTAAATTTACCCGTCGAGTTCAATACACGTTCTACTTTCGTCCAAACTCGTGTACTTTGAACCTCCACCCTAATAATTACCAAGCACTGTCCGTCCCCTAAAAAATCCTAATAATTACCAAGCACTGTCCGTCCCCTAAAGAAACCCTTTCCAGGGAAAGACATCAATTTCAGTGGTATAGAAAATTCGTCTATTTAGACAGAACGTTATCTATAGGTCATTAAAATAATTTTGTTATCACGCTACAGGTATTGAACAATACCCACTATACTTCCACGTTTGTTTGTACCTCTCTGTCTATGTCAATAATCAAAAGTATAAATTAAATAAGAAATGCACAGAACTTACTCAATTCATTCGTTGATTTATAATTTCTAACGTGACTGTGACCAGGGAAGCCCTAACACCGCCATCGTCTTAGCGTTTCACGCTTAAAATAAAGGTTAATTCACCGGATTGGATTCATGCGATGGTGGTTGGAGAGTTGGTACGTTACTGTTTTTTGAATGGAAATGTGTAGTTTTCCAGCTTTCTTGAGATTTTGAAGCGATTAAAGACGCGTGAGAAAAGTCGAATCGAGCGGAAGATTGGGGTCACTGTTACATTCCTTGTGTTAATTTATAATACCATTATGGTGATTTCATGTTGTCGGAATTTTTTTTTTTAATTTGGTTTGGAAATTTCGTCGTGCTTTATCGATAAAACTGCAGACTCCTGTGATTTTTTGACCTTATGTACCACAAGAATGTACAATCGTCTTGACAGTCATATATCTAGGACATATTTGATCTAAATATTTTGAAAGCAATGATAAAAATGTACAGCGTTTAAATACAGCTAATTTTTCAAATTAATTTTTTATGCTGGAGAATGCAACAATGTAGCATGGTATTGTCCCATGCGTCTATGTGGTCGTGATCATAAGCAAATTATAAATCCCCACATCCCAAGTTGTACAATCGGGAAAAAAAATAGCGATATTGCCTTCAGAGTTTTACAAAATATAACACTAAATGACAAAATAAAGTTATAAAGAACACACCTTCCGTTGATAGAAACGAAACCCCCGCGTCCTGACCTTGTTAAAACTCCATCTATCACTGAGAATACTGAACATCGGTTTCTTTCACAAAGTGTGGATTGTACCTCATCTCAAATTATGTTATCCAAACTAGTGATATACACTTTGTTGTATATCTTAAGATTGGTTGTAAATACAGCGTCACGCGTACCCTTTTCAGTAATGGGCAATGCAAGTAGTTGTTATTGTTCTCAGTACCATGTTTTAATCAGTAGGTTAGCCAAACAACATGAAACATTATACAAAACATGATGGCGAAGCTATAAACACTCAGAGATTCGTCGACCATGATGAAGTTCACGTGTATCGCAAAGGCAGCTGTTTTAAGCTTTATTAGTAAATGCGAAGCTATAACATTAGTGAAGTAGTCCACCGTTGCAACAATGGGAAAATACATTACGGACTACCCACCCCAGGACACTATAGCAACCCGATTTATAGTGACAAAAATATCACCCTGTGTCACTATAGCGAAAATGGGAATTTTGTATAGGTACAAGTAGAATACCAAAGGTGGCATAATGTCACGGTACTGGATACTTTGCAACCATGTAGCAAGGAGTTGACCTAAACACACACACACACACACACACACACACACACACACACAGTGAAATAACACATATACATGCCAAATTTTCGAAATGAAAATCTTTTCGAGGCATAGAAAGTTGCCCTGGGAAGCTCATTTGTTTGTTTTGTTAACATCATTCCGTTAACATACAGAACATCGCAGAGCTCTTATTTTCTTTATCCTCAAATTACTCAAAGCTTGTCTTAAATTGTGTCTCACTTCTGGTCCGAACATGAGAGTCCGCATTAAAATGCATTGTATTTCCACATATCATCTTCTTTCCAAAGAGTATCACCGGTGATCCGGATGACAGTCCGTTTTATCTTTACATACATGTGTAATTATGTACGGAAAAACAATAACGATTCAATCTCGATCAACATTTTCTTTGTCTGACGAGAACAGGTGTGAAGAGAATGAAGTGAACCGCGTTTATTTATAGTGGAAGCCTGGATCGAAACGAATTGAAATTGTTCACCAATCCCAACATGGGTTACAAGATTCAATCATTTCCCGGAGTCTATCTTCCAATCCGAAGAGGTACCGGTGACGTCACAATTCCTATATAAACTCAATATCGTTTGTGCGCAGTAAATTTATGCGACATTGCTTTGTGAAACATGACGGAAACTAATAAGATAATAAAATGTGGTGCACCGGTTGTGGAGACGAAAAGCAATGGCATGTCAGCGGCTACTAACGTGAACACAGTGCAACTTCCCGAAGAGGCTGATTTTAACACGGTTTTAGTAGATTATCTCTTTCTGGCACCTGCATCTTCGCCACTTTATCCTTCTTTACCACACGTCAACGGTTTTAAACAAAAACAGAAAGTATTAGAGATTTTTTACAGCAGCAGAAAGAGGCAGTACAGCATTTCTCCTTGAACAGCAACGAGGAGAAGAAGAGGCGAGAAGTAAATGGCAGGAAGAAACAGCAATGTAGAGGAAACAAAAGCTAAAAAAGAAGAACAGTGAAAGTCAAACGGTCACGGTACTTTTGGATATTTTGACAGAGTTAAGAAGTCTGAAACAAATATATCAAATATATCTGTCTAAGCCAGAGATACCATCTCTAGAGATTTCTAGGAAATTATCGACAGGAGCAAGTCCATAAGTAAGCCTTGGCGGCGGCAAAGACTTAAGTCAGTTAAAGCGAATTGCTTCTCGTTTCTTTTCAGAGGCAGTTGTTTCTTTCGATAAAGTTAATATTCATTCTGCTAAAAATCAATGGAAACTCAAAATCCCTTGTTTTAACCCTAAGCTGTGTGTGTGTGTGTGTGTGTGAGAGAGAGAGAGAGAGAGAGAGTGGTTGTGTGAGTGGTGTAGACTCTGATTCAAAAATATCAAAACCAGGAGACACGTTTTTTTTTCAGTCCGGTCTATTCTTGTTCAAATATTTACAATCCAATTCTCAACACAACAATTTTCTGATAAAGTAATAGACTTCTTCCTTATTTTTAGGTTCACCCTCTCTGTTGTTTGAATTTATTTACTTTCACAGTTTTCTGCTCCTCTTCTTCTTCGTTCTCCCTTTCACCTTTCCTACTTTTATTATCTTTCCGAAGGTCTCGGAGTTCCTTATTTGCCGAGGGCACCTCATCTTCCTCCTCCTCGTCCTGCTTCTGTTGTATCTTAGGGCACTTTGAAGACAATTGATAATGATAACAGGTATCTTGACTTTTATCTCTTCTGGCACTGGTCTTGCCTTTATGACGATCAGGACATTCTGTAGCCCAATATCCTTTGTTCTAGCAGATTTAGCAATTATATCGACCTTTATCTCGTAAGGAAAGAGTGATTAGTCCGTCAGAATGTCTGAAGAAAACTATCTTAGAACACTTCGCAAAGCTCTTATCAGAAGTTCATTCTGTGTGGGTTCTTCCATCAAGAAGATCGGTTTGAGAGCAAAATAAATACTGAGAGGGACTATAATGAGGTACAGTCCTTTATATATGCACTGATTTTACATAAGTACATAGGGGACTATGGCCTTTCAAATGCAGTAAGTTTGACCTATTGCAGTCAAGATGAAACGATCGCATAATTTCTTAAAAAGGAGAAGAAAGTAAGAAGCAGAAACATGATTTATTGCCTAGCAAAGTAGCTTAAATCTTGGCTCGAATTCATGCCAGCGATTTTGAAGATGAGATGAGTGAACCAGAGTCTAAGCCCAGAGAGTATACATCGAACCAATGTCTATTACCATCAGTAACACTAAAAAGTACTATCACCTTCAAGAGATGAATAAACACTTCTCCAGAAAATTTAGAACTACGGCCTGCATATGCACGGTGAAGTTTAAAGATTTTAAGTCCGACATACCATTGGAGAAAGCAGAAGAGTTCTTCACCGATCTGAGGGATGATTTTGTTAACCACACTGAAACAGAAATGTCAAGCCAAAGAAGATGATTGTTTGGGACATTCCATTCATCACGACAACTTGAAGTCCCTTGTTTGGATTGAGTATAGCAGTTGATCAGAATTGACACCTATCAAAAGCATTGACAAGATTGAACACGTGCAAAAATTCAACGCAGATATCACATCACGGAAAGAGAATCGACACTGTTCATAACCACACGTGTCTCTTCCCCAAGGGACAGGACACAAAATGGTGTTTTTTGATAGACAATCTTCGCAGCATTAGGAATAGCCTCGTTCAAATTAACAATCCAAAAGACAAGATGTATTTATCCCGTGTTATCGTGGTGGGTCGAATATATGCGGACAAGAACGACACGGCAGAATGGAAAATAGCCTGGAAAACTATTCAACGATCAAACCGAGCCAAATAACAAAAAGAATCAGAACTCCTGTTACAGTAAGCATGGCTTGCTAAATACACACTATGGCAGTCTTGAAATGCAGAAACTGCAAGACATCATGGCTTAACTTTACCCCTTCAATGTGCACCATCGAGAAGTGCAAGGACTTCTGTTGTTTCGAGGCAAAGATTTCAAAGACGGAAAATGCAATCAAGTCATCATGATGAATATTTTAATGATATTACAAACATCATTGGATTCCTATCATACATATATAATTGCGAGAAATGTGACTATACCTATAACAATCTAGAGCAACATAAGCATTGCGGATCGAAATGCTCAGGATGTTTGGCCTCTAAACCCTGTTTTGACGAAGGACAAGAACTAGTGAATTGTCTGCTCGTCAGATAAAGTTTATCAGTCCTGCCTGTTACCAACAACATTTGAAAACACAAGGATCACAACAGAAATGTTCTTGTCAGCTCCTTTTGTCGTCAAATCGTGGACTTTGAACACCAATGCTACATTCAAAAATGCTGTTCCAAACATGAAGAAGAGGTCGAAAATGACCAGAAGAATAAAGGCAATTTTTTTCAATGTATGCAAGAAACTGGCATTCACATTCCTAATTTCTGCGTGGCTCACCGAGCGTGTGAAACGTGTATCACGAATCTATATTGAGTTATTTCCCACACTGTAGTAAGATTCCTAGAGGACGTAAATAAATCTTTCAGGTATCGAATACATTGATCGATTTTGCCTTATGAATCTTAAACTCTATCGACGAGACTTGGAGCCAAGAAGACATCGGACGTTAAGGAGATTGTCATTGCTATGCCACAGTGATGGCTCACAATTTATCGGGATACAATGGCCAATTTAATTTTAGATAATATACGGAACAAAGTACCGAACGTCCTAAAGTGACTTTGAACTGAGCCAAAATCATTTACATGCAAATTGGTTAAGTGCAGTTTAAAGAATCGATTGGTTACTTGGCCATGACTTTGAGTCGTGTGCCTAAAACATTTGGCATGACAGAAATGACCAAAGGCTATTTCCCGCAATTTTTCAATACCGAAGCCAATCAACATACCGTTCTACCACATTTGCCTGAGGCTCACTACTATGACCCCGACAACATGCGTACCGAACAACGATAAGCTTTCTACGCAGTATACCAGACTCACGCCTCGGACCCTTTCGACTTTCAGGAAGAAAGGTTAAAATATTGTCTCTTTGACGTAGATATTATACGGCGTTGCTGTGGAAAATTTCGAGAATTTTTTATGAAGCACTGAGTGATTGATCCATTGAAAGAAGCAGTCATAATTGCCAAATCGTGTTCCTTAGTGTACCGTCAACGATTCATGCCAGCAAAAATACCGTGGCTCTCATCAGACCACAAACAACCAAGTTGGCAAACGTCAGTAGTCGGTCAAAGTCCTAAGCTGGTTACATTAATTGTGTGATAAGAAAGACAAAAGATCCAATATCTACGCAACAGAGGAGGCTAAAAGCCATCGGAAGGTATTCAATAGATGGCTGGGACTTAGAAGAATATCAGATCGTATACGAGTTTAACGGGTTCTTATTTCACATATTCCCATCTGTTAGCCTCAACTTGCCATTAATAACCAGTTTTAACAATGCACCATGGAATAGTTGTACAAAGCCAAAATATACTGTTGACACACGGTAAAGATTTTCTGCAAAATGTCATCATTGACAAACGAGACCCATAAGAATCTTTCTTAAGAGCAGGAAAAATGTTTTGCTTCAAACGGGCAAAAACATTTTGGGCCGACGCGAAACTTCTATAAATGCCACGATCGCTGCTGAGTCAGGAATTCCTGTTTCCCTAGAGCCACAGCCAGGACAAGGCTGAAAAAGACGACAAAGACACCCCTTACATCTAGAAAGACTAAGGAAAGAAAAATTATCCGAGACTTTGACATTTTTGATTATTAAATTGCAATCAGAGAGAAACGTGACGCACCGAGAGTCGTGTGCTTGTTTCAAGTCGAAACTAGACTTGTTTGCCATGCCACCCACTATGATGACAATGCAAGAATCCCAATGGGTCTAATTTCATCATGTCTCCTCTTTGCCGGATTCATTTTGAAATCAAATGACAGCCAGAAGATTACACCGATTCGATATGAGTAGCTGTTTCTTGTATCTGAAAGAGCAAGTGCTTAAAATGGCGGACAACGACAGTGTAGATGACGAAGTAGCACTCCTTGTTGATTGAAGTGGAATTGTACTTGAATAACAAACTGATCATCAGTAGCATGGATACTTATTCTTACTGAGGGTACTTAAAAATATCTCTTGATGTACGGAAATAAGGCCTAGAACACACATCTAGATTTATGCATGGTTTGAAAACCTGACACATCGAAGAAGTGCAACGAGACAGTGATTGCAGCAGAACGTCGAAAGATAATACTGAATAAACGTAGCTTGTAATTGATTGATCGACTACATTTGGATAGGTGGCTGAAAGACAAGTATTTGCTGAATGGAGTGGATATCCACATGAGACTAAATCGTAGCAGTGTCGCTTTCCATTTGATAGCTGATGCCAACTTTTACAAAACCATCATCCAAGAAGCCACATTTTATTTATGTCGCGTAGAAGTGTAACCTATAACGGTAAACGACATAAGTCACAACCTGAGCAAAACGATCGCCAAGTATCTGATACTACTTGTAGAAGTGAAAACATTGACTATTGCTCCTTTACAAATATTACAAATTTTTAACATATTGGATAAAAACCAAAACTATTAATTAAAAACTCCTTTGTTCCTTTGTTCTTACGAAAATATTCCTTTGTTCCTTTGTTCTTACGGAAACAAACACGTGGGCAGCCAAAAATATATACTAAACAGTGGTACTACTCCACAACAATAACCTCAAACAATATATTATAAATACTTGATCATACAACCCCTACATGAATATTCATTAAAAGGTTAATGGAAAATAAATTTAATTTAAAAAAAAATAAAACCTCTAACCAACGGCAAATTCCTCTTTCAACATACCGAGCTAATATTATACCAGCTTACAAATCAGGTAATACGAAATACATAAGCCCCTAATCTAAGGCTGCATCTGATTGGCCGAATATAGCCGCGCTTTAACCACAAAAGAAACATTCAATCTTGAACTAAAAGAAGGATTGAAAACCAAATTCTATACCAACCAATCAAAATTTAGCACTCGAATGACGTAAGCAGAAAACAACTTTAGCCCAAACGCTCCACATAACTATTAATAAGTACACACTATTTCTCAAATTAACGAGAAAAATTACGATAAAACTGAATCATCCAATATTACGCAGTAAATAATACGATATAAAGAAGAAAAGACTGGAAATCATACAGGGAGGAGAGGGGAAGGAAAACAACAAGATAGCTGAAACACACCTACCGAAAGTACAACTTAATAATATCAAATAAAAAGAATCAATAAGCCTGTATCGAAACCCTAATAACCCATCCCAGCATACAAACATATACATAACTGCAAGGACCATACCTAGTCCATACCATAAAACAGGCGCTAGGACTCATACTAGCACAAGCCTAGGTGGATCCTGACTCCTATAAGCACTATATATATATATAAATATATATATATATATATATATATATATATATATATATATATATATATATATATATATATATATATATAAATATATATATAGGATAAGATTTCCCACCATGACAAGGACAAAAAGGTCAAGACCGATAAGGGAAAATCAGTAACCTCCCACCTGATAGCCCTAACTCCCAGGAGCGGAGTAGACCGAATAGCTGGACGCACACAAAGACCGAAAAGTAACCTGGTAAAGGCTACAATCACAAAAGTGAACGGAACCGACAAACAATTAGCAATGGACAGTCCGGGCTGCGCGGCCAACTGTTCGAAAATAAGTCTACAACCTATGTCTTCACTTTGGCCTGGAAGACCCAACATTAAAACGAGATCTTTTGGAAAGGCAGTCAAAATTAAAAACCAAACATTGGCAAAGCCGTGATAAATGTTAAAATTAGGTGACATACACCTAGAGATTGAGGTATTTTTTTAGAACCATATAAGTACGTTAAGTACGCAAAATTCAACCTCATCAAAATATATTCAAAATTCACAACTCAGGAACATTTGGATAATTGGTTTAGGGACACCCGTAGGAAAACTGGTTAAATTTGACAATAATCCACCTGAGATAGAGTTAGGTGAACTTAGACATTGGGGACTTTAGTAGGCGAGAGTTGAAGCGGAAGGCCGTTACGCTCTGTTACAATATGCAGCCAACCAAAGGGTCTTAAGGTCAGCAAATAAAGGTCAGCACCACGACCAAAAGCCCAGCCCTAGGGCTAAGCGCCTCCCTGGATAGCAATGTTACCGAAAGGTAACATCCGGCCAAGGCAGTGAGCAACAGGGGGGTTAGTAGGCCCACGCGCCGGGGCAAAAGTGTCTAGCACTGAGACACGGGTCAACCCAGCCCCGGAAGGGGGAGAGGCTACTAGCCTTATCAGGGCTTAAAGTCATAAAACACGAGAGTGTATACATGACTATAATACATATGACATGAGTCTAGCGACACTGAAGATGAGCACCAGAATTGTTAAGCTGTCAGAAGTTGAAATGCACCAGGAGTATGCCAGAAATGTCCTAGACGATCCTGCAATGGAGGGTGTTGCAGAAGAAGTCAGACTTAAGGAAGATTTGGAAAGAGAGAAGAAAAACGAAGAGAAAGAAAAGAAAATATGGATACTGTCTCACCTCATGGTAAGAGCTGGTTGTGAGGTTAAACCTGACAGCAGGATGCCTCAACAGGCAGGATCGGAACCGCAGCACTACCAGTACCACAACCATTGCCAGCACCATAACGAATGAGAGACGCTGTCCTCAAATTGAAAATTGGGAATAGGAGTGGGAACAAAAGAGACCTCACCATTCCCGAATCAATAGGAGAAGGCAAAGAGAAGAGGTCTTCACTATTTCTCAGACTGAAAAATGGGATGATGAGACCACTCAAGCTCCATCTCTGCAATTGTCAGCAGATCATTTTCTGTAATTGTGAAAAAGTTATTCACTGCCATCAATCTATTATACAACTTTTTCACACAAGTTTTAAAGTCCAAAAGAATCTTCAAAATGTCTTGCTAATTGTCTATGTTCTCAACGTATACATATTCCCGCAAATGTTGAAGTCAAGAGTGTAATTCTTTAAAATATTCTAGAAACTTTTTTTCGATCGCCTAGCTATCTACAGCTAATAATTACTCATGTACAGTAGTAGGGGGAAATGAGAGTTTTGGCCCACCACCCCACCCCGCCAAACCCCTCATTTTCCCTATACTACTATGTAGACAGATATTTTGTAACCAGACAAAACAACAGGTGTTGGAATGCCATAAGCTCTGTTGACAGAAGTGATGAATTTGTTAGAACAGCGTATGTGTGGAATATGATTTTTCTAAAGACAGCAAATGGGTTTTACCACAAATTTTTTTATCAGATAACAGGATGAAAATTAAACTGTACATTAGAACGTTTCAGTTAACAAGGCGGAAATTAAACTAGCATTAGAATGAAAATGATATTATTTTATATCTCGTTACCAATGATTATTGTTTCAACTGTTGATATTAAAAATATTTCATTATCACGATTATTGATACTAAATTTTACTTTACCAATCACGCAGCGACGGGACTCGAACAAATCTTTTATTTCTGGTTTGTTCAGAGGATATTTTTTGTCGATAAAATATACCTTTGACCGATCGAGATCAATTGTGAGTTTAGTATATTTTTGTTGGCTAATGGGGTTGTGAAAGTTTTTAAATTCCGCTAACAACTTTTGATACAATTGTTCGAGATAATTGAAATACACGCTGTTATCAGATCTGATGAGCGAAAGTTTTAATTTGTCATGTGTTCCATTAAAACATATACCTGATGTTTCATTTTTAAATTCAACTGTCAATTGTTTACCGTCCATCATTAGATAGTTGATGTTACTATTGTAGCTATTTGTCATTGTCAAATTTTCAAACATTATTTTATAAGTTTAGATAAAATTTTAGTCACAATGAAAATACCCAAGGGCAAATGTATCTACCCCATTTTCACAATAACGTTTGTCATCAAAATTACACAATCCACGTTTGATAATGACATCTGTTTCAAGCTTATGATGATTAGTTCGAATTGCCATAGCTCTCATAAAACTAACACCGCCATCAAGCGCGTACTTGTAGTCATCAAATTTCATAAACTTTTTAACAAAATCACGAGGCAGACCTTTTGCTTTTTTCGTTATTTTATTATTATCTAGCAATACGGCATACATTTTACTACGTAATCCGATAAAGTATTTGATAGCGCTCGAGTTCATTTCATCTTTAAACTTACCAATAACCTTTTTATTTGTGTCGTCATGAAATTTACTATCACATGGATAATCGGAAAGATCAAACAGATGTCGATTATTGTACATGTCCTGATAGATGTCCTCACACTCGACTTCATATACGAGCGAATCAGTATCAGTAAACAATAATCTACTAGCCGGCCACTGATTTTTAACAAAATTATAATGAAAATCGTACATCAGCCACTTTGATAAATCTAACACAGCAGCTCCAACGTAGATCGGCTTGTTTAGTTTTAGATTTGTTTTTCTTCTTTGTATCGCAACAAGATTTTCATTAAATATTTTCATGCTCACAAAATCATCGTCTGGCACAAGTTTGTTTCTGCGATTGACATCATTAACTATTTCAATATTTACGCGTTTCCTAATATTCTCCATCGTCTTACCAAAAACGGAATTGTTCATCAGTTTAAAAAAGTTTTTCTCAAACTCTGTTTTTGCTACAGCCCTTCTTGAAGTGTTTGAGTTAATATAACCTCTCATCCATGGTGACTGATTAAATTTTAGTACCCGATGAACTTTTCTCAACATAAGACCAGCATCGACTGCTTGTTTTAAAACTTTGTAATGCAAAACGTAATTTTTCTTATCAAGTAAATTTGGTACTAGTTTCTTGACCATGGAATGTTGCCTTGGTGATGCTAACGCTTGTTGTTCTTTTGATAACAAACTATAATCTATGACCATCGATTCCGCACAGAAAGGGTAATCGTTATGTAATTTGTGTAGCGAATTTGGATAATCAAGCTCAACTTCAACGAAATAGGAAACATCATCGGGTATCTTTTTTTCTGTCTCTGATAGAAATCGATCAACCGTGATCCAATGAAATCCACCAAGAGGCATTGGTTCTGCCATCGAACCACCGTAAAGATTATTACAATCTAGATAAATTATATACTTCGAAGGAAGGTCAGGGTTATACTGTTTCAGGTATTTGTTGTTTGCTTCAGCATATTTTTTTGTTATCACGCTAATACCACCTCGGATACCTTTTTCAATAAAATTGAACATATCCACATCTGTCAGTAATTCTAACCTTACCTTACTAAACTTTAGCAAAGCCTCCCATGACAACCCAGGGGCAGAATAATACCAGCAAGGATCTAGTCCATAATTATTATAACTCACTTCACGAAAACTTTCAAAAACATCTGCTAATAATAACACGTCAGTTTTCAGGTATAAATCATGATGATCACCAAAAGTCTTACAATCAAACTCTTTCCAGATATCTTGTGCATACCTGTACTCATCATCGGTTATATTTTCGTTTTTAAGTTGTGAGTAAAATTTATCTTTGCCAGGTAAAGATGTTTCATCAAATTTACTCCAGTCGTCGAGGTATTCGTATGGAAAAACTCCTTTTTTAGCTAGTAGATTAAATTTATCTCCAAAACAGTCTCTTAGGTTATCAAATTTACTACAACCTTTCACTAACTCATCTAACGAGGCTGCCATAAACTGCAGGCTGTCAATAAAACGCAATTTACCTAGCGTAACTGACATGTACTTTTCAAAATTATTTGGGATGCATTTGATGATGTTATCGAGTTTTAGACGAGATTTTATATCAGGATCACCAAAAGCTTCTACTATAATATGGCTATCATATCCTCGAAAATTGTGAAGAATAACTGGAATAAAATCTGGAGCATGAAATTTTAAATTACACTGATTATGAGCCGCTCCACGGTACTGTCCAGTCAAATGACAATGGTCATGTACTTTTTTGTCATCGTCAAAAGCTTTTTCACAAATATGACAAATTTCTGCTTGCTCGTGAGCGGATTCTTGTTGAGGTGTTAATTTTAACATTGGCGTTACTTTTTTCAAACGATAAGTAATATTATCAACTTCGTTAATCAACTGCTTGAGAAGCCAAACAGCTGGATTTTTACCTCGATATAATTTGATTGGTTTAGATAATCTAGAATCAGTACAACAAACTACCTTGTACGCTACTCCACACGGAACATGATTTTGAACTTTTCTTGTACTCGATTGATTAGGATTATTTTCTACGCCAAGTACAGGTTGAAGTAAACACTCAAAATCAGCGTATATAACGAAAGGAATTTTTAGTTTGTGATTATGATGGACAAACTGTAACACACTATCTTTTTTAGATGGCATTGTTATTCTTTGCACATCACTACAGTACTGCAAATGATTTTGTAATGTTTCATTGTTAGTACAACCGTGCAAGCATCGGTAACAAAAGAACTTTTTGTTTCTATTTTTATTGTACTGTTTACCAACTAGTCCGTTAAAGTTTTTAATCCAAACGTAATGATTTTTGTAGTACAGTAAATTTATAGTCGATTGTGAAGTTTTTCTGAAATATATCTCGGGTATACATCCTCTTTTTCATCTAGTCCGAAAACGTTAATTGAAACATTATTTTGCTTTTCAAATTTTGGTATTTGATTTTCTGCCACAGGAAAGTTAATATCTTTAAAATCTAATCTAGACACGTGACTGATATACTTTTCAACGCGATCAGCGTGTTTTTCTGCTGGAAATAGTGCGGAAAGAACAGCCCATTGGAAACACTTGTTATCTACGTTTTTGATGTTTATACAACATCTTTTACTTTTTATTTTTGGTGGCAGGTCGATGTATGAACTACCTCGTAATGCGTTATATTTCATCGTGTGAAACAATATTTCTTTGATCATTTCAAACTTCCAACCCGAACCTAACTGAGTGAATTCCTCTATTTTTTTTCCAAATTTCTTGGTGTATTTCATCAGATGGTGATAACAGATCAGTCCCAAGCAAAGCACGTCTTGTTTTTGCGTTAATATAAGGTTCTGCAATTTCCTTGTTAGTTAATTCTTCCGTTATAACTAACTTTGAAAATATAACATGATATTGCACAAATAATCTGATACTTTTGTTTTATTCGAGCTCACGTTTTACAGTTGTCTGTAGTAGGTGGTAAAGATTTGTTGCAGTAAAATTTACTAAAACAATTTGATTATCAAACTGATAACTATTATCAAAACCTGCAAAAGCAGTCGATATTTTATTAGGTTCTCCCATAAGGCTTTTCTTAGCTATATCACGTAATTTTAACATTATTATATTATAATGTATTATCTAATTGATAATTTTTTTCACACTGCGCATGCGCTAAAAATCAATTGAAGATAAAAAATGTCCTATAATATAATGACAGCAAATCTAACAAACACATGTGAGCAAGAAACATATCAAGTTCACCCAAATTATAACTTTACCTTACACTGCGCATGCGCTAAAAATCAATTGAAGATAAAAAATATTACCTATAATATAATGACAGTATATCTAACAAGTGCACGTGGGCAAGAGATTTATCAAATTCACCCAAAGTATAACTTATACGCTGGAAATGTATTAGGTTCGGTTATTAACATCAAAACTAGAATACCTGTTGGCAAATTAACGTCAGCGGGTTATAATATTAGTGTAAAGGGAGATAATGCCGAGAGGATTGCAATGTTTAGAAAAGATTTTATTTACACGTTGTTCTGCGATGATATTCCAGAGGGACAGCGTGTATATCATTATAACGGTAAAGTCACTGATGATAATATTGAAAATTTATCCTTACAAGACGAGTTTCAGCCGCATCCGATCTTTGATTTATACGAGGCTAACGATCTATTAGAAACAGAAAAACTAAAAAAGTTCTTAGTACTATGAACAATATGGGATATATCAGGGTAATTGTTAGAGGAACACTAACAGATTTTGTTTATTATCTTGGTCATAGTTTTGTTTACGAGGTGTTCAACGGATCTATACCCAATGGTCTTGTTATTAATCACATCAATAACGTAAAGACTGACAATCGATTGGAAAATCTAGAACTAGTTACCCAACAGGAAAATGTGAGAAAAGGACGAGGTGGTGGTATTAATTTTAGATGCCCAATAAACCTGTTATTTCAAAAAACCTCGAAACGGATGAGGAGATTAAATTCAAATCGATTTCAGCTGCGACGAAATATTATAAGATAAATCCCGCAGTCGTAAAATTTGTAGCTGATGGAGTATTGAAATCAACTTTTTCAAGCGAATACGATGCTAGGATTGATTTTAGATATGATGATCAATAATATTTTGTAATTCGGTTTTAGTCAAGCAATGATGAGCAAATGCTATGATATCATCGTGATTAAATTTTAGCGTCGTTACTGCACTTTCATTAATTTTATTCTTTTCTGCTTCTGTTAGCAATATTTTATGAGAATCACCTTGCATTACAATAACGTCAACACTATAACCCAACAAACATTTTCTTACCGCTTCGGCTAGTTCGTTGTAATTTACTATATTAACTTTTTGGTGATATTTTATCTCATCAGTCATCTTATAATAATACATTAGATAAAAATATATTATAATAATGGGCTTGATGAAACAACATGCTGAACTCTACGAAGAAGATACTAGCGACAAAGTCACCAGCGATAAGGTCGTCAGTGATGAGGTCACATTTTCCAAAGATTTTATAGACAAATCTATTGGTTATAGTGAAGATGATATTTTGTATAACAATGAATCTGATGATGATGGTGAAATAGTCACTGTTGCTGACAGATCAAATTACAGCAGATCAACAAAACAACTAAACGGTATAATGTCAAGTATCACATTGCTAAACAAATAATAAAATTTAATTTTACCGTTGCCGAACAACAAATGTTTTGGCAGCTAATCAAACCTTTCTTAAATATCAAGATTCCAGGCCGACAGAAAAATATCAAATTCGATTTCATATTCGTTAAAATTTTTAATCTAATGATGATCTCTAACGATCGTAAGCAGAATCTAATATCGTTATGTAAACCAGTAAAATGTAAATCTGTCAAACAAAAGTATGAGTTAATTTATAATAGCATTATATCATAATCTGCTTGGTTGGGATCCAACTGTTAAATTTATCGCTATACCCACGCCATTTGACTAAACTTTTATCCCCTTTTTTTCTAATCAATTTCTCGATAACAGAAACATCCTGCTCAGTTTTTTGTAGTTCTTGTTCATAAAAACTACCTACGATCGGTTCCCCTGCCAGATCTTTTAAAACGTACGTTACAGGTACTGTTAAAAGTACCTTATCAATTACAAATACTTCTTCGCTCCAGTTTGGAGTAAATCCTTTTGCAAATACCTTTTTTGTCAAAGAAATTCTAACTTTATCACCAACCTTAAATTTATGTTTGCGGTACATGTTTTCATTTGCTAATATCGGATTTTTAACAGCTTTTTTAGATGTCATTTTGATGGTTCGATGTTTCGTGTTATTATATTCACCTACGATTTGAGAAAGGTCATCGATGTACCTGTTGGTGTTTTTAGCTGTCATATGTTTGTGTAATTTTTCGTTTAGCGAGCGATAAAATCTCTCGACAACAACGCTTTTACCCTCGTTTCCTGTAAAGTATTTTTTTATATTATTTTGTTCTAGAAACTGTTCAAACTTTTTGTTAAAAAACTCGGATCCATGATCAGTCCAGATTTTATTTGGTTTTCTTTCTACACTCGTTATTATTTGTCTTAGCGCATCAGTCATTGAAGTCCCTGTCTTATCCGAAACAGGTACACTGAAAGCATATTTGCTAAAAACATCTATAACATTAAACAAATACCTTTTTGGAGCGCCATCAGCGCCAACATTAAACTGAGCCAGATTGGATACATCCACCAAATCTATTGCCCAGATATCATCTACACCATTAGTGACAACTTTACGTCGTGGAAACTTTTTTTTTAGGTCTGTGCAGCTCGACTGCAAGATCATCGTATACTTTTTTCCAAGTCGAGACTCGCCGAGTCCGAGTTTATATTTTGCTCCAATCATTCCCTGAACAAATCTTCTATCAAAACGTTCTCGTAGATTTGTTGGCTTCATATCACGTAATTCGTCTAACATTACTTTATCACAATCTAATTTTGAGTTTTCATGATCACGATAACAGATATCATGACGCATTGCTATTGCATCCACTTGATTATAAGGCTCTTGTCCTGGCAAAGGATTGTCGTTTTCATCTAGTTGTTGATCTAGTGGATTCCACGGACCAGTATACCGATGACCTGGCAATGTCCAGCCGCCTTTTGGTTTTGGTAATTTTCCAATAATTTTATGTATATCTATACCTGTCCCTATTATTTCTCTGTTGTTACAACATTGACAGTATGCGACAATTTTATTTTGTTCAAGACATAAATCTCTGTCAGAATCACAGATGCATATCATTCTATATTTTTAATCGGCGACTAAAATAATATTAGGATAACCAGATCCCAGCGAATTTTTCGCTGGCGACATCTCTGAGGATACTGTCGCTAGAGACGTTTTCTTTAAAAACATATTTTTTCTTTTTCCACAGACTACACAAAAACTTTTTAATATTATCCTGTTGTTTTTTGTTTTTTCTGTTGTTTCATTAATATTTTCTGTTTTAGTTCTACACTTGAGACAGTATGTTGACATTATTCTATTTGTAAGTTTAGATAAAATTAGGTTGCTTAGTTTAGTTTAGATAAAATTAATAAAATCAAGGTTGCTTTGTTTAGATAAAATTAATTGCGATCTCATCATTAGCGTGAGAAGGTTGCTTGTCAAACTGTAAAATAAATTTTAAAAAATTAACATTTCTGCTCATCTGTTGGATAAACATAATACAATAATATCCACAAGCAGACTTTCCAACAGGTTGGAGTTGATTTGATGAATAATATATCTTGTTAAATTTTTTGTTCATATACTTTTTTATTACATCGCTTGGAGGGAGTCCAAACGAGTCAAAATAATTATTATTATAAACTGCTACCCAATGCGTGCCGGATCCGTCATTGAAATCTTGTATGTTAATAACACACGATCTTACAGCTGATGGTGATTTTATTGCTGCGAGCTCATCTTTAGAATAAACTCCGTGAAATCCAGGAACCGCTTTTAACTTATCAATGATATCAAAATTACTCAACGGGGTCGACGAGTTCCTGGTAATGTTAGACCATGTCCGATTCCTAAGAGATTTGGCAGCAGACTTCCCGCTAGTCCCGCCAAAAGTGGAACGATAAATCCTCCTTGTTTTGTTTGATTGCATTTGCATTTTGGTGTTGGTGATTTTGTTTTTGTTGTTTTCTTTTTTTGTTGTTGTTGGTGATTTCTTTTTCTTTTGTGGCATTATAATATATTATTTACATAAAATTTACAATTTTTTTATTCCACTTCCACGAATGATACCATTACCTGCGACTGCTTTCTTCGTTGCGCCAGATATTGCTCCAGACGCTGCTGCTAGTCCTAATGTTCCCAACACCGGTAAAAGTTTAGGTATTATTGTGCTAGCTAATACTGATAATGCTGGACCAAGAAAACCACCTTCTTTTGCCATCGCTGTCATTTGTGCAACACTCAAATTTAAAACAAAAGTCTTTTTTTACGATCATACTTCTTTACTTGATTTTTTGTTAGCGTTAATTTTGTTAAAACACCATCAGAAATATTAGGATTGATTTTTAATGATACATGTTCTCGCTTTGCAATAGCAGCTACTAATTTTTTAACTTGGCCATCAGTCAAATACACTTTTTTTTACAATATACCTTGCCATTTTATATAACAACTGTAGATTAAACTTGAACTGTCATTTTACCTCCAATAGAATCTACTGTGATAAATCTATCACTAATCACTTATGCGTATACGTATAACGGCGCTACTGGAACCGCCCCAAGTGTCCAGGTAATTTCAATATCCGCTGTGCTGTCTACAGCTCGCTCGTTATGTTTACTAACATCAAAATGAAATATAGGATAAAGCGTACGAAATTCCTCTGCTGATATTTGAGTTCCATCTTCAACATCTTGATATTTTTGCATTGCGTCAAGCAGGTACATGTACGGTCGAGAAATATTTTTATTAACGTCATCAGCAAAATTGCACTCGATAGCTCGTTCTGGATATTGCTTTGAATTTAATCTAGCGTATATTCGTCTGACATCAGAGTGATCAAATATTGCATTATTTTGTTGTTGGTTACCTCGTCGGGCTTGCTGTTGAAATACGACAAAGATATTTCTCGGCAGTTGTTCGCTTGATGTTGTTGTGACCCTCCATGTGTAGTCAGTAGTATTTGGAACCGCTGTCTGATATATCTTATGCTGCTTAAAGTAAATTCTGTTTGTATGTTTATCAAGCGTACTATTTAATTCTGACATTTTAGTGATTGATGGAGTTATACGTGGCATCCACAAAGCGAGTTTGTTTATGATAAACTGTACATCAACTCCTCCAGATCTAAACAAGCAATCGTTTTGGTCTGCTCGATTTAAAATAAGAGTATGTTTTAGTCCGCGAAATACTTTATCATAATCGCGACAAAAGCCGAAAATCATACTTAGCGGAAGCATCATTGTAATTTGATGTGATCCTGCTGCAAGTTTTCTTCGCCTAGGAAAACCTTCGTTATAACGTGGATTTCTCACGTCAAGTGTGTTAAGAAGTAAATTTAACATCGCAGTACCGTTTGCATCTGCAGCTGGTGGTGTTATATTTAGATTATTAAAAGCTGCTGTAAGAGAAACTCTTGTAGCGTCTGCATTAGCAGCTGCACCTGGTGCGACAATAGCTAGCGCGTCTGCATTAGCAATGAGAAAATTTCTCACAATTACAGCATTTGCATCAGCATCAGCTCCATGTACTATAGCGCCTCTCTTTAAAAATTCTGTTGATTCAGCTATACCCCGTCCAGTATCTTTAAACCACATCATATTAGTTGCAGTTGATCTCGAGTAATCGTCGGAAAACGAAATAATATTCAAAATTGTACTTGCAACTTGTAGATGACTTGAAATATCTTCTATAGTTTGATTGGCCAGTTGATATCTAGCACTTTTGAATAAACACCAGCCGTTTTTTATAGGAGCTACTTCTGTTCCAACTGCAATTGCAGCAGGTGGATTGGCTACTGTCATAATCTGACCACGAACTTCTAACATAGTCTTATGTGGCAGTAGAAATACATCTTCGTCTCTGGTGTTAAAGGTTCTAATACCAGCTTTATTTGGTTCGTTAGAATTTTCATCATGGTACTCAACAAACTCGAATTCTGTCACATCGTTGTCGATGTCATAAGTTTCTGTTAACTCGAGATAATTTTTAACAGACATTTTATTTTTTTAGATTATATAAAATTTTATTGCGGCACTGTTACTTTAGATATTAATTTTTGTATGATCTGCTCGCCCTTTGGTGATAATAATTTTTTTGTTGTTATCATAGCTTTTTGAGTTTCTTTTGTTGGAGCGATTTCTGAGATAGCTTGTTTTATTTCAGATGCAGTCGGTGGATCTCCTTTTATTTTATTAGCTATTTTTTGTCCCACCGCAGTCCCAGCGGCAGATGCAGCCCCAGTTGCAAAAGCTTTACCAGCGTCAATAGCAATTGGTGCAACTTTACGCGCTAGTCCTGGAATATTTTCAATAACTTTAGTGAATATATTTCCAAAAAATCCTCCTATTTTTCTTCGATAAACTTTTTTCTTTGTTTCATTATATTTGATGTTGCATAATTTTTACTTTTTACTCACGTAGATGTAAATAATAAGTTACAACTTCATTATTCAATTCCAACTGTTTTCCTGATTGATCTGTCAACTGCATCCTTATACTTGATATTTGATCTTCCACATTTAAAGGATAATAGATAATATCTCGTGGAGTTATTTGCATGAGAGAACCTGGCGGTACTTCGGGTGAGAAACTGTAAATCGTATGACCTTTGCTACTTTTTGATGTATAAGAGCCAGAAGCAATAGAGCAGTTTACTAATATCATATTTACTTCTGTTATATTTACTGACAGTTCACTGTCATATGTAATAGGCTGATTAAGTGCATTATAATCTAATTTAGTAAATCCTAACAGTTGTCTAATACCTCTTTCTTTTGATCCAAGATTGATTAACATATTTTTCAAAGTCATCCTAACTCGTAATGTGCTATAATTAGCAGCTAATCCAAAATCATCAGCCACACCGTCAGCTTTTGTTATGAGCTCTTTGATCGTCTTGTTTAGATCTTCAATATTATAAGCTCCTTGTGGAATTTTTATTTTTTTTGTTGTAGATATTGAAGTACTTGTAAACGAAGTAAACCACATTTCATCATTAACATCAGTTTTCACGTTAGGTATAGCATTCCAGCAAGTACAAGAAATTAATCCAATTTCATATTGTTTTGCAGGATATAGTTCTATAGGCGGAATATAATTTACTGAAAAATTTGCGCTATCTTCTGCAGACTCGCTAGAGTTTAGTAATAATGTTGTTTGCATTCCTTTAATATTATATCATTTTACAAAATTAAGTCGCCGCGATTAAGTCGCGGTGTAAAGTTTCGTATTCGTCAGATGTTAATAATTCACTCGATCTTAGATGATCAAGTATGTCAATGATTTCATTATCAAGTTCAACACTATCATTCCCAGCTTCCTTTGACGATATTAATAACATTAATCTACCTATCATTTCAGTATTTGAAGTAAATACTTTTACACCATTTCCTGTTCTTACTCTACATTTTTCTACACGAGATTTATCAAAAGTAAAATAATTTCTTCTAAAACTCCACCCACTACCAAAAGGTTTTGATCTACTATTTTCTGCTGTTTTTTTAAACATGAGAGCAATAACACCGTTTCTCATTCTATCATAAAGTGGAAGCATATCATCAATCTCTGTAACCGTGTTTAATTCATCTTTAGCGGCAGCTCCGTCATTAAATATTACATCTAATCTATCGAGTAATTCTTGATATTCTACATCAGTCCACTTGTTTATATTATTAATATCACTTATATTTTCTTTGTTTAAAATATCATCATATTCACTACCTTTTATCTCATCATTTGCTCTTTTTATAAAATAAAGTCTTTGATCTCCAACTTCCATAAACTTTACAGTAAGCTCACCAACTCTTTGTTGCTCCTCTTTGATATCTTTTATATCTCCTGATAAATTTGTTATAATATTTGTTATTCCTTGCGTTGTTAACTCTGCTAATCTTCGCTCAAGTTCCAGCGGATTGTTTATCAATCGATCTGTTTCAGCTTGTCTAACCGCAGGATCAGCTATATTTGCTGTAAGTGCCTCAATCAGTTTTCTTTTTTCTTCATCAGATCTAGTAACAAGTTTTGCAGCAGCTGCTTCCTGTTGTTCTCTAACAATACCAACCAAACCTTTTTCCTGCAGTTGTTTAAGTTCTTCTTCTGACAGTGGTTTAGTTTCAGGTTGTTTACCTAATAATGCTTCAGTAACAGGCTTGAAAATTGTAGCTGTTGTTTCTGTAGCAGTTACTTGCCCACGTTGTGCTTCTTGTACTTTTTGCTTAAGTTATGCCTGAGATTGAGCAAGTTTTTTTAGATCTTCTATGTGTTGTCTGTATCTTGCTCGTTTGTCCATTATTATAATTATAAATTTTATAAAATTGAAACGCTTTACTGTAAGTGTTAATACAACAGCGAAACATTTTAGTTGGATCATTTGTAAGTTTATCAAACAAGAAAAAGTTAAATTTATCTTTTGTAGCATTACGGTAAAGTGCAATAAACTTATCTTTTGTCACGTCACCGCATTGTTCGCTTGCAATATTTCTAATGTCAACATTGTCCAGTCCTGGAAATAATATAAAACAATCCGTATTTCGCCGAATAAATCTGTCAACATTATAAAATCCTTGAGCGAGATAAACAGAATTACATTGTTTGTTACGTGATAGTGAGAAATACGATCTTATTTTGTTCATCTCCATGTTATTTAGCGGAATATCGTCAAAAACTACTATCTTATGTTCATCTGCATCAAGTTGATTGACTGGAATAAGATCTTCTGGCTGCCTAATTATAAAAAAATCTTCGCCAGCTTTAAGATCATCACGAAGCTTGTCATAATACTCACTTAATAACTCATACTTATCTTGCTGTGGATTGATTGTGTAAATATAAACTCTATCGTAGTTAAAATTATCACCAAGAAGTAAGTTCATAAGTAAATTTGTTTTCCCCGATCCAGTTCGCCCAACAATAAGATAATGACAATCAGGAAGTTCATTGTTATGTTTATGCTTCACTAGTCTCTTTGTATCAAAGTTTAATATCGATGATTTTGCCATTTTGTATAATATTAAACTAGTGTTGATAATTTTATCTAGGATAGTAAATAATGAGCTACTATACAAAATTTGGAACACTATTAGAAGATTTATCCACAAAAGGTTATCAAGGTGACTTATCCAAATATGCAACTCTTGATCAGCTCAAAAATGAAATCAATAATTTACTAAATCTTACCAGTGTAGATCCAGATGAAGTTGTCATTTTCCAGGACAAAGAAGGACGATTAAAGACGAGTAATGTAAAACTGTCAGATGTAGTTGTACGAAATCCAAGTGGAAATATTGTTATGAAACAAAACAAGATTACAGATCTTGGAAACCCAACTGAGGATGGGGATGCTGTCACTAAAAAATACGTCAATGATCAGGATGTTTCAATCAATAATGAAATCACAGCACTCAAAAATGAGTATCTTAGTCATGTAAATACATTTTTAAGTTTTCGCAGAAACATAAACAGAATTAGAGATGAATTTTTTGGAAATCCATCAATTGTTGACATTACTCTCGCTAATATTAACACAAAACTAAATGATATTAACACAAAACTCAATAATATTATTAGTAAAATTCCTAATATTGCTGAGGAAACGAGTATCATTCCTCACAAACAGATTAAAAATATTGTGCATACTATTGCATATGGTTATAGTGGATGGACACCACAAAACAAATCTATCAAACACACTGCAGAAGTTACTGGTATGTATAGATTGTCAGTGTTTAGCACTGCAAAGTTTAAAATAATTACTAAATCATGGCGTCATTCATATGATGATGACTTATCTGGAATGTTATCTGTAATATTAAACAAAAATTCTGAGGAAGAATTTGTACTTGAACCAACTGATAAAAATTTTATAGGTCCTTATCGGTGGTGTTTGGAATTTGTAGCTGATTTATCATAACTATGTAAACAAATATTATAATGAAAAAAAGTATAGTTGATTTTAAGCATATTTCAAAAGATATTTCAGAACAGGATGTGGACGCACTAAGACAATACTACAAATATTATCACAAAAAAACATTGGTGCGTTAAAAAATGTTATAAATACTACAACTAGATCCTTCGAGTAATATCATATCTACCATTGTTAATGACCAAATCTGGTTTTAATTTCAAGTGGGATATCGTTTAATCCTTTTTTATTAATTATATCTGGTATTGGTGTTTCACTTACAGCGGCGTGTAAAAAAGTAGAACCAAGACTTTTGATAAAAAAGCATGGATGTTTAACATCAATTAAAACTTACAAGAAACTACTTGATCAGATCCGGTCTTGCCTACGAGGAGTCAAATATAATATTGATGATTTATTACGTGAATTTCGTATTATTGATAATATGTTAACAGATATTCTACCAATTAGGGTTAGCAAGTATGAAAAAAATATCAAAAAAAAATATGAGTAACGTAAAATTTTATCTAAACTTAAGATATAATATAACTAAAATAATATCATTTTCATTCTAATGCTAGTTTAATTTCCGCCTTGTTAACTGAAACGTTCTAATGCACAGTTTAATTTTCATCCTGTTATTTGATAAAAAAATTTGTGGTAAAATCTATTTGCCGTCTTTAGAATAATCATATTCCACACATACGCTGTTCTAACAAATTCATCACTTCTGTTGACAGAGCTTATGGCATTCCAACACCTGTTGTTTTGTCTGGTTACAAAATATCTGTCTACATAGTAGTATAGGGAAAATGAGGGGTTTGGCGGGGTGGGGTGGTGGGCCAAAACCCTCATTTTCCTCTACTAATTGTACCCTTTGTTTAGTTGATTGCACTAATTGTCGTACGATTCCTACAAGTTTTGTGTTTAATTCAGCTACGAAAATTTCCAGTGTGTTTAAAGGAGCTGATAAAATTAATAAAAAAACTGCGCATAATTATTGGACACAGGAAATATTTTTCTTGCATTCATCTGTTTCTTTTGCAGTTCTAACAGTGAAAAAAATATATTTTGGTTCCACAGTTTTTAATTTATTATGAACTTCGTTTTTCTTCACAGTTCCTAGACTAAAGTGTTTTGTCAGCCATTATTTGTTTCAAAAAACCGATTATTAGCTGCATTCGAATGTTCTACTAAATTTGTTTTTCGATTGCTGTTCAAGTTCAATGTCCTTGTTAAGTGTGCAACTTAGTGCTTGATTTATTTCCTTTCATACGAAACAAAATTCTAAGTGCCTCAGTATAGATATTTATTTGATTTAACATAAATTGCGGAAATTGTATTACCTTTTTCTTTTGTGTACCTGTTGTTAAATCTTACATACTGTGCTCAAGCTACTCAAGCAAAGTCAATAGAGTTGAAAATGATCCATTATATTAATTATTTTTGTTGCAAATTCATATTTTATACGCAACACATACACATATGAAACTGCTTCAAGGCAAGCCCCTCCAATGTGCCAGTCACATATACATCAAACAGAATTGAACAAGCTAATAAATCCAGGTCAACTAAGCATAAAATCACAATAACGTTAGATCGAAAATGATCTGTCTATCCCAGACAAACTGGAAATATTATTTCAATGTTTCAGAAAATAATCGTTCAAATTTCCTCCCAGAAATGCAGCAAATTATGGTAGTAAATGTGATTCTACCGCTGAGCTGGTAAAGATTACTACACGTGATACTCCTCTGAATTAGCAATGATTACTAAACGTGAATCTAATCTGAACTAGTAATTATTACTAAAAGTTATAATACCCCTGAACTAGTAATGATTGCTACAAGTGATACTAATCTGAACTAGTAATTATTACTACACGTGATACTACTTCTAAGCTGGTAATGAATACTACACGTGATACTACTCTGAACTAGTAACGATTACTACACGTGATACTACTCTGAGCTGGTAATGATTACCACACGTGATACTTCTCTAAACTAGTAATGATTGCTACACGTGAGACTATTCTGAACTAGTAATTATTACTACACGTGATACTACTTCTGAGCTGGTAATGATTACTACACGTGATACTACTCTGAACAAGTAAAGATTACTACACGTAGTACTACTACTGAGCTGGTAATGATTACTATACGTGATACTACTCCTGAACTAGTAATGATTACTACACGTGATACTACTTCTGAGTTGGTAATGATTACTATCCGTGATACTACTACTGAACCAGTAATGATTGATACACCTGATACTGATCTGAACTAGTAATGATTACTACACGTGATACTACTTCTGAGCTGCTAAAGATTACTACACGTGATACTACTCTGAACTAGTAATGATTACTACCCGTGATACTAATCTGAACTAGTAATTATTACTACACGTGATACTACTCCTGAACTAGTAATGATTACTACACGTGATACTACTTCTGAGCTGCTAAAGATTACTACACGGGATAGTACTCTGAACTAGTAATGATTACTATCCGTGATACTAATCTGAACTAGTACTTATTACTACACGTGATACTACTTCTGAGTTGGTAATGATTACTACACGGAATACTACTGAACTGGTAATGATTGCTAAACGTGACACTAATCTGAACTAGTAATGATTACTACACGTGATACTACTTCTGAGCTGCTAAAGATTACTACACGTGATACTACTAATGAACTAGTAATGATTGCTACACGTAAAAGTACTCTGAACTTGTAAAGATTATTACACGTGATAATACTTCTGAGCTGGTAATGATTACTACATGTAATACTACTCTGAACTAGTAATGATTGCTACACGTAAAAGTACTCTGAACTTGTAAAGATTATTACACGTGATAATACTTCTGAGCTGGTAATGGTTACTACATGTAATACTACTCTGAACTAGTAATGATTACTACACGTGATACTACCTCTGTACTGGTAATGTTTGCTACACGGGATACTACTTCTTAGCTGCTAAAGATTACTACACGTGATACTAATCTGAACTAGTAATGATTACTACACGTGATACTACTCCTGAGCTGCTAGTGATTACTACACGCGATACTACTACTGAACTAGTAATGATTGCTACACAAAAAAGTACTCTGAACTTGTAAAGATTATTACACGTGATACTACTTCTGAGCTGGTAATGATTACTACATGTGATACTACTCTGAACTAGTAATGATTACTACACGTGATACTACCTCTAAACTAGTAATTATTACTACACGTGATACTATTTGTGAGCTGGAAATGATTGATACACTTGATACGACTCTGAACTAGTAATGATTACTACGCGGGATACTACTTTGAACTAGTAATGATTGCTACACGTGATACTACCTCTGATCTGGTAATGATTGCTACACGTGATTCTAATTCTGAACTAGTAATGATTACTACACGTGATACTACTTCTGAGCTGGTAATGATTAATACACGGGATACTACTTCTGAGCTGGTAATGATTACTACACGGGATACTACTTCTGAGCTGGTAATGATTACTACACGGGATACTACTCCTGAACTAGTAATGATTACTACACGGGATACTACTCTGAACTAGTAATGATTACTACACGGGATACTACTCTGAACTAGTAATGATTACTACACGTGATACTACTCTGAACTAGTAATGATTGCTACACGTTATCCTACTCTTGAACTAGTAATGATTGCTACACGTGATACTACTCCTGAGCTGGTAATGATTTCTATAAGTGATACTACTCCTGAGCTAGTAATGATTACTACAGGGGTCCCTAGTAACGATTATTACAAGTACTACTACTCCTGTCCGTAGTAACGTTTATTACAAGTGTCAATTCTCCTGTCCTTAGTAACGATTATAATAAGTGCTACTACTCCTGTCCCTAGTAACGATTATTACAAGTGCCACTATTCCTGTCCCTAGTAACGATTATTACAAGTGCTACTACTCATGTCCCTAGTAACGATTATTACAAAAGCTACTGCTCATGTCCCTAGTAACGATTATTACAATCCTGAACCAACGTCTTACTACTCCTGATGCTACTAACAGGTATACCATGTGCTACTCCTAATGAACATACTAATGACTATTACACGTAATACTACTGATATTACTACCTTTCCTGCTAGAATAATTCAGTGAAACAGCATTCAATTATCTATGCCAATAATATATACACACAATATGTAATAATAATGTTTTGTTGTTGTTGTTGTTATTATAGGGTTTAACGCCATTTTTCAGCAGAAGATAAGCTATACAGGGCGGCCAGTATTAATGGTGGAGGAAATACCCTGGAAAACCCCGAGAGGAACCACCGGCACACGAGAACCTACTGACAGGCTTTCTCACTTACCAACGTTAGCCGAGTCTGTTTTGAAATAAATATTTAGTGGACATATTATATAGAATAAATGGTTAAATGCAGTAATATTTCTGCAAAGAGATATACATACTGATAAGGGTAATACAATTTTTAAACATAACATATATTGTTAATAAAAATAATCTGGAAGGATCTATAGATTTTTAGACAGAAATGGAGACTAAATAAGGCCAGCGTTAATTCCATGAATACAATTCAAAAACTGAAAGGTTGCTGAACACCGGAAAAAGGAGGAAATTTTAGTAGAGAGTATACTGGATAAGAAGAGATAAAAATGGGATATAAGATCTTGAAAATTTAAAATTGTTATCAAGAAGACCAGTTCTAGTCTTGTTTGAAATATTGGGAAGAAAATAGAATAATATATCGCTAATGAACAAGATCAAAAAATTTGATACAAAGTTATGAAAGTTAAATAGCAAATATAGTTGGTTATTTACCAAAAATAAATGGTTACGCTACTTAGAATATTAGTAACATCAAAGTGAAAAGGTAAAACTTAGGGCACAACGTTTAGTTAAAAGGTACTTCAGAAAAGCCTTTCTGGTCAGACATTTTCAAAAGCGACCAAATAGCAAATTGTGGATCAAAAGATAGGCAACGGACTTCAGGCGAAAGGTTTTAACAAAAATAACATTAAAAGCAAACAAATTTGGCGAAAGAGAAAAGAAGAAATTGTTACAAATTAATTTTGAATCGTATTTTGGTGTACAACTTTCAATATTTCTTATAAATAGTGAAATATCTAAACGTCTTACATTATAGCTAGAATGTAAATGCTGATAAAAATTCTTTTAAATATGTGTTATTCGGGAAATTTGAAAACAACTTGAAAGAAAATATTGAACAAAAAACATGAATACAAAATAGATTATGTTGCCTGACACGAAGAGAGAGAGAGAGAGAGAGAGAGAGAGAGAGAGAGAGAGAGAGAGAGAGAGAGAGAGAGAGAGAGAGAGAGAGAGAGAGAGAGAGAGATTAGCCATATTTCACGTGCATTTTCATCGATTTCCATGCAGAGCTTTACGCTGGCGCATGTTTGACTCGGTTTTTGAGAACGCAATTGTTTTTATATGAATTTAACACGAATTTAACCTTGATGATTAGCGGTATAAGTGATATATTGAATTAAACACGTAAGCGTCGCCCCATTTTCTGCAGACGATACAATTTTGCTTGACACACTTCTTTTCCTGCTTTATCAGCTTTCAGAAAGATAAGTCGGTAGATAAAAATATTCATATAATCACATTCTGACCTTCCAGTAATCACGATAATTTTAATCTTTGGCCTTTCGAATCCAGGGATTGTCTTTTCTTCAGTTGTTGAGAAAGGATTCATTATTAATGGATATATGATGCATTATTTACATTTGTTTATTATTTCTCTGGCTTTTATGGAGTCTGTGTGCACAGAGAGCAACAGAACGGTAGTCATCACAACAGGTAATGGTGACATCGTGGGATACCATATTGATTTACGTCAACACAACTTGTCCAGACTGGCGGTATACAACATTGGGATATTCCAGGGTATACCGTATGCAGAGCCCCCGACTGGAAACCTCAGGTTTTCCTATCCGGTACCCAAACATTCGTGGAGACCGCGACAGCTGATGGCAACCAGCCCCCCTCCAGCCTGTCCTCAACCACTCTGGTTCCTGAGGCTGTAATTATATTCACTGTTTGTCTCCATCACCTTTTTTGCCAATATGACTCAAAACATACGCTTCCTTTGGAAAGCTGTCTATATGCACCATGTATGTCTATGAAAAAGTCCGAATGTTTGCCTGTGGATCAGACCGCCTTTAATATATACATGCTCTAAACCAACTTCTTAGCTGGACTATTCGGAGAGTTACGAAAGTCTTTGATGACACTCCAAAGTCCCAATTGGTATTACATTATCATGCCTCAAACTGGTAATTGGGACAGAAATTTTACACTTCACTAAATTATTTTACTTACTTTGGCATGAAAGCTAGCTTGGGCGTTATGCAAAGTTGAATAATAATTTAATGTTACACGTCATAACATGTGTGTAAATAAGATAGAAAATTAAATAACAATTTAAATTATCGCTAAATTTAGTTGGTCACAGTGTGTGTTGCTAAGTGATGAATTCACATGTACACATACTGTAATATGAAGACTTTGAAAATGCGTCATTGCTAAAATAAATCAATTTGCAATATTTTTGATACATCATATAAAATAAATCATTTTGCAATATTTCTGATACATCATATAAAATAAATCCGTTTGCAATATTTATGATATAATGTGCCTTTAGTAGATTGAAACATGGCCATTCGATCTTTTTACAGGTATAGCTTCGGACCCGATTACAACAACACAAGCGAGGATTGTCTCTTCTTAAACGTTTATGCACCCAATGTATGAACTGCTCTTATTATCATTTTGACATGATAGATAGATAGATAGATAGATAGATAGATAGATAGATAGATAGATAGATAGATAGATAGATAGATAGACAGACAGACAGACAGACAGACAGATAGATAAATTAGTAGGTATTCTTGTCAGAAAAGCTAGCAATACGACGACGACACATAGATAGTGATATATGTGTAAACACTTTGCATTAAAATATTCCCATTCTTACAAATACAATGATTTTACACAGTTGCTGTAAATTATCTACACTCATTCATATAAATGCATTACAAAGTAGCTCTAACTTATTCATACGATAATTCATACGAGTTAGTTTACACAGTAGCTGCACCTACCTTTACGCATTCAAACAAATGATATTTTTACAGTAGCTGCAACCACCTACACTCTTTCACACAAATTAATTTACAACTGTAACTAACTACCTACAATCATTTACACAGATGAATTTACAACTGTAACTAACTACCGGCATTGAACTTATATGGGACTTTCAATTTGTTAAGAACACTCAAAGACATTTATAAAGAAATAAATTGGATTCACTTCATTTTACTGTAAGCTCCTCTGGCAGTTTTCATTTATCACATTAATAGTTAAATTGATACTTAAGGCTTGAGGTTTGGTTTTGCTTCTTTTTCTATTAAGTGTGTAATCTTAGAGTAGTAACAAACAACTAAGCGTATACAAGAATAGGGTTTAGCTTCTTTTCTATTACCTAGGTCTGTGATCATAGAGTCGTAAGGAACAACTTTGCTGTATAACATAATAGGGTTTTGCTTCTTTTCAATTACTTAAGTGTGTGATCATAGAGTCGTAACAAACGACTTAGCCGTATAATATAATGGGGTTTTGCTTCTTTTCTATAACTTACGTGTGTGATCATACAGTAGTAACAAACAACTTATCCGCATAAAATAGTAAGGGTTTGCTTCTTTTCTAATATTTAAGTGTGTGATCATTGAGTCGTAACAAACAACTTAGCCGTATAACAAATATGGTTTTGCTTCTTTTCTATTACAGAGGTGTGTGATCATAGAATTGTAACAAACAACTCAGCCATATAACAGAATAGGGTTTTACTTTTTTATATTACTTAATTGTTTGATCATAGAGTCGTAACCAAAAACTTTGCTGTATAACAGAATAGGGTCTTTTTGGTGGCATCTTAGCGGTATGGCATAATAGGACCTTTGTGATGGCTTCTCACCTGTATGACAGATTAGGGCCTTTTTGAAGTCATCTCAGCTGTATGACATAATAGAGCGTTTTTTGTTAGCATCTCAGCTGTATGACAGAATAGAGCCTTGTTGATGGTATCTCAGCTGTATGACAGAATAGGGCCTTTTTGATGGGTCTCAGCTGTATAGCAGAATAGTGCTTTTTTAATGGCATCTCAGTCGTATGACGGAATAGGGACTTTTTGATGGCATGAGATTATTTGTAAAAGTACAAGAAAAGAAAGTTTTCTGGTGAGTTCTTGTTTGATCAATACATGAAACATGATACTGTTTCGGCCCAGAATAAACCATCTCAGTCACGCAATGAACATCATTAAGTGATTTGCACACGAAATGTAATTCAGATGTCTTTTTCACATCATTGTCGGTGGTGAACTAGCGTGTTCCTTTTTGTAGCATCGCGTACTTATCTAGCCACAATCGGAACATTTTGTGGGTTTTTATTTTCACAAAGTAACATCTCAGAAATACTTCACTGCAGCTAAATAGAGTAGGTCGGGGGAAATCGTCAGAAAATAACAGAGAACTTAGTCACACAATGATGTCCACTAGTTAAAAAGGAATTGTGCCTTGAACTTTATGATACCTTTACTAAACGTTTGGTACAATTTTAGTAATATAAATTTCTCTTGTTGATTCGTTCTTCAAAAAGAAAACTTGGCAATTTCTCTAACAATAGTAAGTTATCCTATCCGAGTTGCTCGAAATAAACACTACGATAATTTTTGATCTGCTCATGACGTCATTTGGATACAAATGTACACGCATATACAATGGTAATTCCTGTAGTATTTCCGAGAGATTTTGTTACGACCACAGGCGGAAAGATCACAATATATTTAATTTCTAGTATCTATTAAATGTGTGAATATTAAAGATATACGGGTGAGTTCAATACATACAAAGATGTTTTCTACCGTGTTTTAGTCACCCTAACTTGAACTTTTATTAGATGCACTTTGAATAATCGCTTTGTGTTCCCACACAGTTTGAAAATAAATATCCCTTGTTTGATAGTCAATCATAGATCGGTTGCACCAGGACAGAATTAAATTTGCTTGAAGAAATTTGCCTCTAGAAAATAAATTGTCAAACGCTGTAAGAGTACAAGCATTGGTAGCCTTTCTTCAGTAAGGTATAACCAGCAACATACCTGTTGTAAATACGGACTATGTACCAAATATTGTGAATGATTTGCAACAATTTCTGCCTATTTGCAAACTAATACCTTAATGTTCCAGTACCGTTTTTGAAAAGGTACTTTCCTACTCTTCTAATCAAGACATACAAATCTTACTGTTTCAGATTGACGGGGCGGCGAATAAAAAGTACCCGGTGATGGTGTGGATACACGGAGGATCCTACAAGTACGGGTCGGGGGCGGAGTATAACGGGAGAATACTAGCTATGTTTGGGGTGGTAGTCGTCACCGTGAACTACCGCCTGGGCGCTCTAGGTCAGTCTCTAAGTCAATAGGAGAGAGAGAGAGAGAGAGAGAGAGAGAGAGAGAGAGAGAGAGAGAGAGAGAGAGAGAGAGAGAGAGAGAGCACATAAACGTATATTATTTTTTTAAACCAGTTTTTTAAATTATGGGGTGAGACCATTAGGTTTATAAAAGGTCCAAACAAGCAAGTGCCTAGATCTGTTTATTGAAAGTTCTATTTGCGATAAACGACACATATAAATCAAGTAAAATAATTGTATCAAGCAATGACTAAGCGTAAAAGAATACAATCATTTCCAAACAATTGATACATTATGCATGCTATTTCATTTCGCATTTTTGGTTCAGCTTACGACATTTTCAAGAAAATTGCAAAATCCTTTAATGATAAAAATGAAATGTATGCATACTAGTAGACAGTAGTTACAATCTTTCCTTTTAGAAACCCGTTGGAACTATTCCACCCGTCCACGTCTCTACCTCCCAAGACAATTTTGCCTACACATGAGCGTTGCCTGTTGGTAAATATTTCATTTTTTCACAGCAATGCTTGCTCCAAGAGGGGTGAGTGATTTAAGTCATATGGGGTAGAGTCTTGTCCGGATGGAAGTTCCAAAAGGGTTTTATAACAAGGGCAAAAGGCCAGCCTTTTATACCTTTTGGGCCAAAAATATATAGACTGTGGTAGCGAATAATATACACAATGCGAGATAATGTTTTTTTTTTCTCTCGATCGAACACCAGTTCTCAGATTATTTTACTTTTCTGTCTGTAAATCCGCACTCGTTTTTGTTTGTGCTCGCAGTGTCTGTGATTTTCCATTTCTGTCAGTACAATCTTAAATTGAGCTGCACTGATTATTGTATGGTCAGTTGCAACCGAGTACAATTTGCTCATCATAATGAGACTGAAGCCCTAATTAATTCGGAGTATTCGTGTATTCGGAAATGCAATTACATGGAAATTAATTTGCTAATGCCAGCAGAGACACCGATTATTATCGATGTATCTCTGACAATAATACCCTCTAAATCACCTACGATGGTTGGTGCTGTCGTACTTCAAGTCACACCAATATCATCATTTGCTACCGCAGCAAGACCTAACATAACATCTTCGACTAAACAAGCGTGTCTTTATTTTACGATTTGCGTGGTTCAACTTTACAGTATTGTCTATAATGTCTAAGCGTTACGTTTTCCATACACTTGTGTTATCTTTAAAAGATCAAAATGTCGTCTGGATCGATGCCGATAACCTTACTGGTAAACTCAGTCAAGTCCGCTTCAGTGGAAGTTCTGCATCAGATCTACATGTGAGTGAGTAACGAGCTGGGTAATGTCCGTAAATGTTAATAGACATTGTTTTATAACATAACAAATGCTGTAATGTGAAATAACAAAAGAGGTATTTGCTTCGTTGGTGAATTTTTCAGTACATGCAACGCTGCAATGTGCAGTTGATGGTAAACTGTTGTAGTCAAATGAAACAACTGCTGTTTACCATACCTGGAAAAGTACTTAACTTGGACTGGCGGTGGAAATATATACGAGTCAAAATATAAGGAGGAGTTGCAGTGAGAGTCAGGGCATACTGTTGAATCCGAATTGAAGATACTGTTTCATGTGTGCGTTGCACCATCCATGCAAGTTTATCTAGCATAAAACACCACGAACACGTTTGACTACTTGTGCCTTTGCGAGTAAATCAAGACTGGTCAATGGACGAATGAACGGTGTTACCTTCTGCAACCATTTCATTAAAGACCTTTGCCAGAGGATATCGGCGACTAGTGTCTGGCAATCGAAGGCCTCTTCATTTTTTATGCAATCTCAGACTATTTTTTGCAAAGTCTTTCATGATGCAATTCTGAGAGTCCCTAATGCTGCAGCTTTTGCAACCGCTGGATTCGCTGCTGCCAACGATTCTGGAATGGCTGCAAGTAATGAAAATATTTCACCATTCCTTTGCATTTGTGTCAAGTCTGACTTTAATAATTTTAATGTGACTGAGATACTGTTGTGTTTGGCCTTATTCAACTGAGTCAATTACAAGATGACATTTCCAGTTAATTTTGCAAGAGAAAGTTTCAGTGTAACCCATAATTATTTTTGATTGCGTGTTTTACTTTCGGAAATTGATTTTCAATAAAGCCAACAGAACATTATTAGTCAAACATGTAACACGATTTGTTATGAATTTCCGACACGTGCATAAATTACTATCATTCGACTAATAAAAACAGAGTCTTGTCAGAAAGTATGACATCTGTTATTATCGACAGCAAGTGCATACAAATTTACGTCCCAATGAAAATAATAAGTCGGTACAACGTACAAAAGTCTTGCGGGAAATTTGCAGAGTGTCAATTATTTGGTGTCGGTCAATATACGACCACAGATTGAATAGTCACTTGCAAAATGAAAAGTGGCTTCTGTATAGTCAAGCCAAATTTCTTCAGACGGGTTTTACTGACTCTTTAACCTCAGTCACTCCTAAGATGTCAAATATTGTACAATGCTGTTGAGTATTCTCGTGATTTATTTTTTGAAGTGCCGTAAAGACGTGTTTTGGTACAGTAAGACCATATTGGGTACAAATTAATAACTTCGGATGCGCTGTTCTCCGCAATAACTGATCCCACAAATATTTTCCACAGATCCGCAAGATTGTTATTATCAACACTGTCCACCAAGGCTCTCTCCTTATTTTATTGTCTGTAAGTCTTGCCATCGGCTATACAAACATCGTGCTTACGCTAGTCACATTTACATTTTAAAAACACAATGTTTCTAAAAAAACATCAGACCCTGCGAACATCATCATCATACTAATAATAATTATATTTAATAATATAAAAAAAGAATTGAAAGAATTCAAATTTAACACACATCTAATTTGACTACAGGGTCGTAACAACAGTTAGATTTATTTCCCTAGAGTATATATTACGGTAATGCGAATTAAATCCTTAAATAATACAAAAATTACCGACGCAAAACCGAATATTTTAAAGTACTGAATACAATTTAGTTAAGGTCCAGAAGAAATCTAAAAACTACAGTCGACTAAGTGTCTGTGTTAGCTATTAAAGTATTGATGTGCAACAGTCTTTGGTTACATCACAGTGAATCGCTGTCATGACGCACAAGACTTCTTATTGAAAGAAGAGCGGACCTATTATCGCTATGGCTTCCATTCGGCATAGCAGACTTGAGGAATGAAATTCACACGCACGATGGGATTAACATCAGCAGATGCGATTCGAGAATAAAACGTTAATGATACTCAACACAATATTTCATAGCCAGCACTGTTACAACTTCATATGTGCGTAGATACAGATAGTAATAGTAACAGACGTTGTTGCATTAGAACGCAGACCAAACTTTCTTTGCACGTTCATCGTCTTTATCAGAAATACCTTGACTTGCATCAGCAAATTTGCTCCAGTACATATTATACTTGTACGGATAAACACCATTTCTCATTAGCATGTCTGTATTACTTGGACAGTATCAACGGGGTGATCTTAAAGTTGTCCGCCGACAGATTGCCCATTGACTTCTCCAAAGGACTAACCGATAAAACTGTAATGCATTGATGAACTGTAATTGACCCAGTCTAAAAGTGATGTATTTTTCCATTGCTTTGAGTATCAGGGTTATCTGTGAGTCTGGTACCGTGGCTGCTGATTGACCGTCGTATCCATGCTGGTCATGAAGTACCACATAGATTTTATTTTTGTGGGAGTAAATTCTCAACTGAAAATTGCACGCATTTTGTGTAGAACCTCTGTACGCGCCAGTGATATGACAATGATCACGAACTTTGAATTCAGAACATTTGCTTTCATCGTTGTATGGGCTTTTCTCTTTATCTGTCGACTGGTTTTGCTCTGCAGTGGAAGCTTTTTCATCAGTCTAGCAGTGAGTCTCTTCACCATGCTCTGGCATGATCGTGTGCTGCCGTTTTTCACTGATACGACCCCAGTAAAAGTCGGCAATAGTGAGTAATTCTTGAGTGTCAATAACACGCATGTAAATCTTGTATGAAAGTTTATTTTTTCTTATGCTAGTTGCGCGGTTAGTCGATCAAGATTCTTTATCCTTAATTAGTGATATATTCTGATTCTCTCATTTCACTAATAGCAAACAATCAACCTGGCTTTGTTCGTATTGACCATGGACAAATACTAAAAGCGGATAATAGCCTTTGTCATAAGCGAAGACATTAACAGCTATACCTGGATTAACGTTTGGTGTTGTTATATATCTGATTCTACGAAACGGGTGATACGGCAAAAATGTACATCCATCTGGTCCCATTTTTAGAGAGTTTATGAAGACCTTAGATCGGTGTAATTATCCAGCGTTCAAGAATGTTTTTAATACCTCTGCCTGTTTCATCAATGATGATATTGATGACATATGACTTTGCTGTTTAAATTACTCGAGCACCACTGTAAATCCATGGTGTAGTAGTTTTAAATCCATCCTTGTCACGAATAAGGGGATTAACCAGATGCGCGCTAAGAACAATGTCTGTTTTCAACCCAGCACTGTCAAAGTTTCGTAACACCACTTAGATTCCAGGAATAATATTTGTCAATAGTTGACTAGCGTCGTATATGTAGGTGAAATACTTGCTACGTGATTTCCAAGTTGCAAGTATGATCTTGAAATCTGAATTTGGGCACATGTGATTATTGTGTTTTCGCACGAACATTCACATCAGCTTCAGTAGTGATATATAGGTCCGACAGCGTCTAGTGAGCAGACAAAAGATGCGACATAAATTGAGAATGGCGGAAACTAAGAAGACCATGTATTGGGGTGCCCCTGGGGTGGGGACGAGGAGTGATGGTAGCGTCGTCACTAACACACTGCCATACTTCCAGAAGATAATGATTTTAATTTTGATCCAGTCGATGTTCTTTATCTTTGAAAAAATTAGTACATCTAACCGGTACCCTCACAACCTTCGCCTTCCTCACCTCAAGTAGATACTTTCAAACAAACAGAGAGAAAAGGAAGAATTAAGGAAATTTTTAGAAGAACAGAATATACAGAATACGCCGTTGTCATTCTACATCAAAAAAAGAGGAAAAATAAAACGAGATGACAAGAGAATAGAAGAGACAAGGGCGAATGGAATGAAGTGATACGGTGACGGTGCTGTTCGTTTGTGCATATGTATGTTTTGTTTATCCCCATCATCCCCTTTGTCTCTATAAAACCCTTCTGTCCACATGAAGATTTTGTTCCTAAAGACATTTCACATAATCTTTTCAATAACTACCTACAGTAACGCGTATTGAGGTCAGCTCGAACACTTGTCACTAAGTTCCCACGTATGGAGGTCAGCCATTTGTAACATTGTTCCCCATTGTACCTTACCGTGACGTCACCCATGTTGACTTTCCATTAATGGCAAGTGTTGTTCCCATGTTAAATTTCATTATTCCATCCAGCCTATAAATTTAGATAGCTGTTCTCGCGTGTATAACTATTCCCGCCATCCCCACCACACATATACACGCCACCACTTCAAATAGTCGATTATGTTATTTCAGCGGTAGGTAAATGTACTATTGTGTGTGTGTGTATGTGTGTGTGGTTTGGATTGTTAACATAATTTAAAGTATTTGTCAGCCATATCGAGGTAAAGACATATCATCATGTCACATGGCAAAGACCTGTATCATCATGTCACATCCATTCCCATCAGCCTGACACCAGGCCGATCAGTCCTAAACCTAACCTCTTAATGCTGAGCGCCAAGCGAGACATCGGCGAGTACCATTGTTATAAGTCTTTGATATGACACGACCCAGTTCTAACATTGTGACCTCCCTAATTCGAGGCGGACGCTCTAACCAATAAAGCCACCGGAGCGGTTGGAAATACACAATAAGTATAAACATCTTAATACTTCTAAATTTGCAAATGCATAAATAATACTCGATACACACGGACGAAAAAACATAACATTATTTCTGCTTTTCTTCCGGGGTGTAATGCCACGACCAAAGCTGTTTACATTTTGGGTGAGGAATGACACATATTTATTTGTTACAGGTTTCCTTTCCACCGACGATCATATGGTACCAGGAAACTTCGGTCTACACGACCAGTTATTGGCATTGCGCTGGGTGCAGAATAATATCGCCCAATTTGGTGGAGACCACAACCTTGTGACAATATTCGGCCAGAGTGCTGGAGGTGGCAGTGTGTCCTTGCACATGTTTTCACCCAAGGCAACTGGTAAAACATCTATCATCCTCATTTTTCTTACATAATTTTCCTTTTCCTGTATAAAAAGATTTAATGCGATGAAATAATGTGCAACCTACCGATTAAAATATGTTATTATTTATTCTGTTATGACATAAAAACATCTCTACTATAGCTGTAGCAAAAATTGCCTGCTTTGCATTTTCATTCTTTTTTTCATTTTTTTAAAAAAAATAATTTTGTACTTTAAATACTTATTTAAAAACTATTTAGATTAATTGTTTTTGGTGGTGGGACAGAAAGCACAAAACTTTCGAAGCTATCCAGTAACGATTCCGATATATTCCACCATGTGCTGTAAACTTTCTAACTATACTCTGCAATGACTGTTTTTTCCTAACGTTTTCTGTACATTTTGCAATCGATACTGAGTATCTTCGAAAATTTTCTTCTTTTTTCCCCCATACAATTTGGAATCGTTCAAATGTTTGCCAAACTGAACCAATAAAGGTTAACAAAAAGTAGAAAACAATCCGGTTTGAAACAAATAAAGCAAAACAGACACTTGTATGCTGGGTTTACGGTGTACAATTTACTGAACATATATAATGTTTAGCTTTTATTTAATATTTATTTTTTTTATCCTTTATTTATTATATATTAAAAAAAACTTTGATTCTGTATTGTGTCGATTCCATAGTTTTCTACATCCTTGTTTTAGTTTTCATCTTGTTGACTAAGTATGTGTTTTCTATATTGAACTGCAGGCTTGTTTCGAGGAATTATAGCCCAGAGTGGTTGCGCCCTGAGTCCCTGGGCGATATACCGCCCTCCTCACATGATTAGCACGTACACCAACCAACTGGCTGCACGTCTTGGCTGCAGAACTACATCGTCAACTGAAATTCTGACCTGTCTTAGAAACAAATCGACGGATGAAATAATCAGCACTAATGTTGGAGTAAGCTGTTTTTTGACCATTCATTAGAAACAAATTACGGATCAAATTGCAAGCGCTAATGCTCTCTGCCCTGTCTAAACAATAAATCTACAGATCGAAATGCTAGCATTAATGTTGAAGGGGGCTTTCTGAGAATAATCAACTCTGATCTTCACGTCTGTAACTGGAGAGAGAGAGAGAGAGAGAGAGAGAGAGAGAGAGAGAGAGAGAGAGAGAGAGAGAGAGAGAGAGAGAGAGAGAGAGAGAGAGAGAGAGAGAGTCTTTTTTCACACTTACTTAAACAGTCTCCTTTTTTTGTTTCCTTTGAACGCTTTCCCTCTTTATTCTTCTAATACTCCGAAAACCAACGTTTTTTTCATGACATTGTACCAGGTATGTTTACTATTATTTCTCTTATATCTTTTCTTAGTGGTTCATTTCTCTGATGTCTTAGGGCATTCTGGAGCCCAATATCTTTGTTCGCGATATACATGGCAAGAATATTGACATTTATATAGATTGTACTTGGAAGTCGTCTTGAAGATGTACATCAGAAAGAATAAAAGGATGTTGGTCGTATTACCTTAAGGCAAAGACTCTATATAGTGAGGTAGTGTGTGCCCTAGATAAATAAAGTTCCAAATCAAAATGAAAAGATCAATCCTTGCAGAGGAAACACCAGATTATTAGAGACAAAAATAGAAAGCTTTAGGTGTCACTTTGTACGTATAGATTCATGCTAGCGCTTTCTGACGTTAGCGGGAATGGCCCTGCACCAATATCACGATAAGCAAAGAAAGAAATTCGTTCGGCAACTCTCGAAGATTCATTATACATCCGAACTACCACAAAAGATGATTTACACAAAATTTTGAAAGACGGCTTACACACACACACACGCACACTGTGAATTGTAAAGATTTCAGGTCTCAGTTTATACCATCGAAGAAGCGGGTTTAATTAAACGTTTATGACAAGTATTATTAGAACCTTGAAACATCACCAATCTAAAGATGATGATCTTTTGAGACCATCCACTACTCACCACGATAGTTTTAAATCTATGAAAATCTCCTTTAGTATACCTACAGATTTAATTTCTTCCAAGCTTATTGACATAAATCAACACTTAAGACATTTGGTCACCACTGAGGATTTGTGGCCATATTCTTCAGAGTTACTGCCGACTCTCCTTTCACCTAATTTTATTAGATAAATTTAGTGAAAATAAAAACCTCTTCGCCTGTTGTAAGGGCTGTATCAGCAGAGTCAGATAGTTCCTCGGTTATTTTGACTATTAAAAGTTATGCTATCGCCTCGTACCTTGTATACAGTATCCAGCAAAATTTTAAAGTAATCATGAATATGTTTCTTCAACGCAAAATGTTCCTGCGACATGTGGGGAGTCGATCAAATCATTCTTGCAATTAAGAAATAAAGGTATAGGTTATAGGGACTAGGCAGGGTGCAGAACTACCTTATCAAGATCAACTAGCTTCTTCGATTTCGAAGGAGCAGATGTGTGTGTGTGTGTGTGTGTGTGTGTGTGTGTGTGTGTGGAATTATTGTATCGTGGTCGTACCCAATTGTTCCGCTGTTTCTGGGCGAGCAAACTCTGTCCTGGCCGCCAGTTTGCGGTCTAGCTTCTTTTTAATCTGTGGCAGTAATGAGCGGCTCCTTGGATAAAGAGTTTGAAACGAAGTCAATGTTTCAAGTTAGTCCCGCAATACACGTGCTGATGTAAATATGACATTACTGCGTGACTCAAATGCTGGCTATGTTCGATTGTAGTCCATAGACATCCTTGTTTCCATATCTATACACTAGTAATATTTTTCATGTTACATCTGTACTACCACAACATAAACAAAGCATGCGTTCTGCCTACATCCTTTCGCCACACTTTCAGTATGCCTCCTATGTAATATTTGAACACAACATAACTTATTTATACAATATTTTCAGCACTGTTATGTGATCCCTCTTGTAAGCCAAGCACACTTACGTTAGCAAGCAAACACCAAGATTAGACGTCTAGGCCGTAAATATTAAATTAAAATAAATGCATTTTATAAAATAAGAAATAATATATGATTACTTGCTACTTGTGTATATGGTATCTTCAAACTTCATTATCTTCGTAGATAAGCTTTTACTTGTAATCTAGTTGGAATACAGATATCAACATCTTTTCCTGTTATTAGAACGAGGTTGCCTATTATCATAATCAATAAATCAATGGTTATCATAAAGAATTAGAACAACTATCAAGTTTTGATAAAAAAAACAATGCCGATTTTATTATGTATGTACTTCGTGTTTTGTCAGAATTGGAGAAAATATTAAAAATAACATTGAATTGGACATTATAGAATGGTTAGATGTATAAGTAACTTTGAACCCAGATCAAAAATGAAGCCGTCTAACTTACCTATGTTTATATATTTTTAAATTATACTAATCCATTTTATCATTTGCACCTTTTGGAACAACAAATACTACTGTATTACACCATGTGTTGATGTTGCACCCCCAACAAATTTCTTTTATAACTCCTTAAAAAATTGTAATCTCTTAGCCATACATATTAGGAACAATGAAGATATGTCATTTAATTAGTTGCTAAGCCATAGCTTTTAAGTCAAAGTAGAAACAAAGTTCAGTGGCCCTTAACAACTTTCTTGTAGATTAAATATGTTTAATTTTACAATTTGAATTTAAGTTTAAATGTTTAAAGCTTAGCTGAGTCTAAAATACAATCTTGAACTTGCAGGATTTACTCTGCACAACTTTCTTGTTACCTCATAGCCCCAATAAATGTTTGACAAAAATAGATGAGTCATCTATTATTATTTTTTATTATTATTATTATTATTATTATTATTATTATTATTATTATTATTATTATTATTATTCTTATTAGTGATTATAATTATTATTATTATTATTATTATTATTAGTAGTAGTAGTAGTAGTAGTAGTAGTATGATTATTATTATTATTATTATTATTATTATTATTATTATTATTATTATTAATATTATTTAGTTTCCTTTTATCCGAGAAACATTTATCATATCATGTTTATCTGTGAATGCAGTACTTCTATCCACTGCTAACTGCATCGCACTATTTTAAACTTCATCGACATGAGAGAGAGATCGGTATTTCTATCGACACAGTGCCCACATGTAATGTCAAATACATGATATTTGTATTTGACATGGCAATAATATTTTCCTCCTGTGCCTTGAATTTCAGGCTCCACCGATGATATCAACGTTTGCTCCCCGAGTAGATGACGATTACATTAAGGATCTTCCTGAAAACCTGCTGACTAAAAATGAATTCCTCAAGGAAGTCCATTTCATGTCCGGTTTTGTTCCTCAGGAGATGGCCGAGGATTTCGGTTTTTAAATCTTACTTTTACTTATGCTTAATTTCTTCTTTTCATTTTCAATTATCTTCCCTTTTTAGCATTTCTACCTACTCTAGTCTTCGATTCCTTTTAAGAATTACTCTGAAAAAGAACGGTCGTAGAAGTACAAACATATACAAGGTGCCAAACCATGAGTTTGGATATCAATTATGGCTCTTACCACTGATGCGTTTTGATTTTTAGAAACAGAAATATAGTTGCACCGAGATCTTCACTGAGATGTATCTGTGATTTAGTTTGGAATTGCAAACATAAATTTCCTTTTTAAAAATGAAAATCTTTGTTTCAAGCACACCTGAACAACAAATTAAAAGTGAAATAACTTTCTTATCGCATCACCCAATGCACTTCGGCTCCCTTGTCTATGTATTGGTTAGACATGTTTGCTAAATTTGCATTTGCACGATATAATCCCTTAATGTGTTGATGTGCCATTTCCCTCCTCCATCCACACTCAAATTCGGCAACCAAGCACAATGACAGTTACGGCTATAGAACAACGTTAATTTCATTAGGTAACTAAGGACCAAACATAATCGATTTAGATAAAAATACTTAAAGAATGATTTTCCATTTAAAGAGAAAAAGATAGAACCTTGAAATGTTGGTATATAAACTACTATGCTATTTTCATACAACGTGAAACAACCAGATTAAAGTTTAGATTAGCTATCAATAGTCTTGTCTACCTGTATTTGCAATATTTAGTCCGCCGCTACTAATCCTTCATACTGGAGGAAACGTTACCAAACCTACGAAATACACCCCACATGATGTGCTGTTATGCAAAAGTTTTTCCCAATTCCAAACCCTTTTTATGAAATTGTTACTATAGTATTCGATAGATTACTTGAACAGTTTACATGAAATTGACAACTCTAACAAATGCGATTGTTCAGACTACAATAACAGCATTATAAAGTACACGGCCTGCGCAGAGCATTTAAAAAACAATCAATGCATTTATCAAGCCCCGTCCACCTACCAAACGAGTTTAATAAAGTGTCCCCCCACCAAACAAAAATATAAGAAGAATACCTTGACAAAATCTATCAAGAGACGACCCGCTTGTCTTGTACTGCACAGGGTAATTTGGATATGGATAATGACTCGTGCACTTTTGAGCTGGAAATTTCGTTCAGATTAACGAATATATTGAGTTAGCAGATGTCATGAACATAAACGTTTTTATGTTGAGGTGTTCTCGATTGTATTTCTTTTCTTGGCTCCATGAGATGGACTGAAAAAGAGAGTCATAGACTTTGCTTTCAGCAATGACCTCATGACTTACAAAAACATGAAGACTTTGAACTGGCATGAGACACTGCCTTAAAATTATGCACCGCAACGAATTATCATGTATGGCCGCGTACGCTTCCCAATAACCTACTGCGTTTTTACCATGCTGTTTAAAAAGGAAAGGCAATGGATGTGATTGTATTCATAGAATTGAACTACAGAAATATGGCACACAATGCAATGCATATAAGGAGGCAAGGGATTCACTTCTCTTTTATCAACGGCGTTGATACAAAGACATAAAGTAGACCACAACTTGGCTGAAACAAATTCTAGTCACATCTCTCTCCACCACCCCTTGCCGTTTTGACTCTATCATCTCGCCATGTGCATCGCAGTCGTGCGTTGGTTTTTGATGACTTTCAAAACAACTGAGGGGACACCTATTCCTGCTGGACTAATGAAACAAATTTGAACAATGGAAAGGCAGTATTGAGTATTATAGATCATAATTTAGACGGAATTGTGATGGTCGACAATGCTTGAACGATGGCATTTCTCCATTTGGATATTTGCCAGTGCGGAATATTGCAAACCGGTTGGTATTTATATATAGCAACGCGACTCGGTGTTCGGTTGGAGTGCATCTAATTGAGAGATGCACAGCTTTAGACAAATTCAAGGATTCCCATGAAATCTTTAATCACTATGAATGTGTTATTTCGGTAAAGTCTCCATTCTTACCCCAGCCAGCCACTCAGCGAGGCTCTTACGTCACCCAAGAAGCAAGAACAAACCAGTGACTGCGTTTGAGATTATTTTGCTGACAGTTAAAATGTAAAAAAAAAATCTTTATAACCTTTCAGAGACATGAGTGTACCAGTAATTTTTTCAAGGTAAGGACTTTCTTTGTTTCACTATTAACAAAATCTACATTTTCCCATTTACATTAAAATTGTCATCCCACATTTTCATTTTCATTAAGATTGTAATATTCATATACTCGTTCATTTTCATTATGCTCATCATATAGAGGTACCATTTCTTGCGCATGTCATAGCTGCAAGCATATTAATATTTTTGCTGCTGTTTTGTCGAATATATGGTGTGACGTTATCGATAAACGTTTGATCAACAATTCTTGACAAGTTGGTTTCATGATCACTTGACACATTTGTTTCATTTGAAGAGCTTAGTTGATATTTTGTTGCTGATTAATATGAGGTCATGTGATTGAGTTGTATGTTTCCTCTTTGTATGTTGCAAAGATGCTCATTGGTTTGATTGAGTGAGGAATATTTAGCATTAGTTTGGAATGGGGTTGCATCTGAATATATTTCATTCATTTTACATGTAATTTTTTTATGAGAGCATGGGGTTTTGGATGGCATATTTATGTTGGAATAGTATATTTGTGCGATTCAATCTCCTTCTTTTGCACTATTTCTTTCTTCCGATAATGTCTGGGATTGGAAGCATCATGCAAAGCATTTGGATTGTGTTTAAGGGTTATCAGATGGTACATTCGTAGTGGTAGATAGAACGTCTTTGCAATTTCATCTATCATTTACTTCACGCAAGTTTTATATGATAGTTGTTGTGGTAGTTTAGACCCTACACAGGTAACTAGGATTGTGTGAATGGGCATTTGGTGTTATAGTTAGTGGTGTGCATCATGTTTGTGCGATTTCACCTTCATCATTTGCATCCCACCTGTTTCGTTTTATAGTTGGCGTGGGATTTTAGGCCCTTATCAAGGCATTATGGATATTGTATATGAGGTTTTAGAAGGTAGGGATGATGTGATGGATATTATATTGTGAGATTTAGTTTCCTTTTTAAAACTCTACCCTAAATTAAGGCGTTTTGCATAGTGTGCACAGGCTGTTGGATGGCAGAGATTATATGACTGATAGTATGTTTGAGAAATTCCATTTCAGCCCTTCCCAATTCTTTTGTTAGTAGGTGTAGGAACACTACATACAAATTTGGTGTTAGACAGTATATATGCTGTGTTGGATTATAATAAAAGCGAGGTTCCAAACATAATATGTGTAATTTAATTGTATCGAAACATTTTAAAGTTTCATATTCCGTAAGTTTCGTTAAAATAATTTATTATAATCCAACACAGCCTATAACAATTACAAGTTATCATTACATTTCCCTTGTCGCTATGCACACTTTTGATCTTACAAACAAATTTTTACCTTTTAAACACATTTTGATCCCATAAATACATTTGACCTATCAACACTATTTTTCCTAACCACGTTTGACCATATAAACAATTTTACTATTATAAACCCATTCCTATGTTAAACCTATTGAACCCATGTCACCTAGGATTTTGAATCCGTTCCTACCATTGGGTTTATTGATGTAAACTAGAACTATAATTTTTGTAAACCCCAACTGACTCCCATTCTTCTCACATAACAACTCAATACACATATTAAAACGGACGGTCTTAAGCTGCTCGGGTTGAAGGGTCAAACCCATAGCTGATTATTTTTAAACTTGCTATTTGTATGTGGGGTGGAGAGGCTACATGGGAAGAGGTTTTGAAGTTAGATTTGTTCCCTAGGATCGACGTCGCACAGGGTTAAATGGCAAAAAAGGTGAGTTTGGTGCTACGACGATATGGTCATAAACAGAGTAACTGACAGAAGCAAAGACAGCAAGTTTTGTAAAAATTGACAAATAATTTAATTGTCAATATTATCAATAAAAATGCGAGAGGACCGTATAGTAAATCCCAAATAACCATGACAAGGTTCTATGAAACTCCAAGTGTACTGGTCCGCCAATAATCGTAACGTTGACGAAATGGCATTCTAACTACTTTTAGAATAATATCATATTCCAAATAATGAGCACTTTCTATTTTCACTGAAAAAAGTTCAAAACAAACTTTGTTCTCTGTCAAATATTACATCATAAAACACACACCTGCAGACTTAAAATTCTCATATATATATATATATATATATATATATATATATATATATATATATATATATATATATATATAACGTTCTATCCTTATATACACCTGTTATATCAACATTACGCTACATACCCCACATGGCAGTTCTTACTGCTAAATGTATTTTGAAATCTTATATATAGTTGACTAGCCCAACGAATGTGACCTTGTTTGATTCTGCTAGAATCGTCCACACTCCACACGCCAATGAGACATTAGCATAGAATCATCATTAAGCATTATTTTTAAGATTATCAGTAGTAATTATCAACACATGTATGCATCTAGTTAGAGTTCCTTTTTTGTTCATAAAACAGATCCTAGTCACGTAGGCAAAGTCTAACTAAAGATGATATGAAATCATTACAATTTACAGCCATAAACAAAATTTCCCAAAAAATATAAATCCATCAGGAGTTACAAAATATAAATAAAAATAACAGTCGGGATACTAGTTGTTTAAACTCGTTAGATTTTAGTGAATAGATTTAATCTTTTGCAGGTGACACTCCCGGCATTGATAAAGGACTAACTACTAATATGCTGAACGATTTTTTGCGCGACAAGAGTAGACGATACTTGTCCCAGGCAGATGAGATGGAAAATGCCCTAATATGCGTATATCCCGCATCTGACGACATGGAGGCAAACAGAGCAAAGCTAATTGAGGCACGAAATTAATGACTGTTTTTTATTTCAAAATTAAACATAAATTCCAGAATTTGTTAAAAAAAATAACAGTACTTTTCTAACCACTTTCCTTGTACACTAAAAGTAAATGATTATTTGTTTTTTCTTATCCGCCCTTAGGAAAACATGTCAAATGTGATCAATATCCGTCAGTTAATTACACTGGACTAAGGTTACGTATAAGACCGTATCACCAATAAAGGTATGACCTTATCCTGAGAGGAGTATCCATGATCCAAAATATTTGTTATCCTACACCATCATGCCAAATATGACCACCTTGAAATGCTTATTGCCATCCATTTGTAATGCCACACTCAATCAGTCGGTGCAGGTGCAAGCATGTTAAAAGAATAGGGTTGTCGTGTGTTGTTTCATTAGGAAAGTGACAGATATGTGACTAAAATGTGCCATGTAATTAAAATGTGGAGAAGATCAAGCTTTTCTATTCTTGTAAGTCTTTACTCTCATTCTCCCCAAATGTGAAAAAAAAACGAAGCTGAAATAAATGTTCCAAAACGCTTAAGGACGACCGTTGGTCATTCATTAGTCCAGTTTGAATGAATAACATTCCTTTTATTATTTCGCTAGATCAATTATATAACTGTCTGGTTCCTATTGAACCCAGCGAAACGCCATTATAATATAACCTTACAATGTCTAGGACTAACCCACAGCTAGAAAAGGAATCCAACCCTAACATCTACACCTGTTTTTATTTGCCTTCATCTCTCATGCCAAACCCTACGAACTAGGGCTATCATGCCTCGATTAATCGTGATAAAGTTCAGTTTTAAACACAGGTACATTTTAGTTTTAAACATACTTTTTAACCTCATCCTTCCCACTTACTCACGGCTTACCCCATAGCATGCATCTATTATTGTTTTCATTCCAAATATGGTCACCTTCCCTCAGTGTATATAGTTCAATCTCACGTCACTATATACACTCAGTAGGGGCCCCGAGTGGCCGAGTAGTCTAAAGCTCTCTCCGTTACGAATCACTGCCATCTCACCTCTGACTGCTTGGGTTCGAGTCTAAGATTCAGCGAATGTGGATATGTGAGAAAGCTTGCCAGTAGCTTCTCGTGGGTCGGTGGTTCTTTCCGCGGATTTCGCGGTTTCTTCCTCCACCATTAATACTGGCTGCCATGTATCGTATGCTGAAAAATGGCGTTAAGCCCCAGATCAACAACAATAACACTCAGTAATGAACAGACACGCATAAATGCACAGACATGCCTACGTAGAGAATTATGAATAGGCTAACATGACCTATTATAAAATGTCGTAAAAGTGCCTATCTAACCAAGGTATCGCTGTTTTACTTTTAAACTAAACTAGTACATTGACTTTTTAAAATATATTTTGAAATATTAAATCAGACTTCACAAATGTTTTCGGGCAAACATTTTGAAACAAAGACGAATACGAACATTTATTCTTTTTCATTACAACCCTTGAGTGTTAATAGACAATACCCATCTGAAAATGACCAAGAATTTATATGAATTTATTAAGACAGCACGTACAAATCGCAACGCATTTGATTTACTAAAATATATTATCTTATTTACAAGAATGATTCTTCTCTTGTGCATCAGATGGAATCGGACTATGGTTATGTTGCTCCTCACGTCAAGCTGACAGAACAGTTGACAAAGCGTGGCGTTTATGCGCTTCTGTACAATTTCAGCTACCGGTCCGAAAACAGCATTCTTAAGGGATGGATGGGTAAGTTTTTCACCATGTTATTTCTCATTGCATTGGGCTAAGAGACCGATTTCATAGTATAAACTGCACGTTTTAAAAGGAATCCATAATAAAATACATTATAATGTATATTTATTTTAATTAGTTGCTTCATAGTTTAATTTTGTTGTTATTTCATTAAATGCTATTTTAATGTAACAATGAATGCTGGACTTGACCTTGTCCAAACTTGAGTTCATTTATGCTTGACCTAACTGACTTTTTTATTTATCTCAGTTTATGTAAACAACTAATATATAGTTAAATTATGTAAACAACTAATACATAGTTAAATTATGTAAACAACTAATACATAGTGAAATTATGTAAACAACTAATACATAGTAAAAATTATGTAAACAACTAATACATAGTAAAAATTATGTAAACAACTAATACATATTGAAAAACAACTAATACATAGTAAAATTATGTAAACAACTAATACATAGTTAAATTATTCTTATTGTGTATTGGCTTAATATTAGGATCTTTATAAGTAGAAGTAAACTTGTTTATTTGGGTCATGGATTTAGAATTTCCTAAGTGATTTTTACTGGCTATGGTTTTAGATTTTGTGGACATCAGGATCATTCTAAAAGGTTATTTTTTCATTAGGCACTGTTTGTTTGGTTTTAAATAAATGCTAATTGTGACATGAGATTAAGGAGAGAACTATATAAACTTGCAATTGTGAGTACCTGGTCATTCGTGCATTAACCTCGAAAACTTTTAGGTTTTATTATGTTGTGACTATTAGGGTTAAACAATTTCTTCCAATTGGTGACTTCAAGAGATTTTCTCTAACAATACAACAGTGCTCTGATACAATTCTTGGATAGAATCAGTCGCTGGAACTTATAGTCTATTCAAACCTGTAGTTGTATTAGTGTGAGTCAATGAAAGAATGTTGACACATCAATACTCTATAAGCTATCGTCGCCGCCTTCAATTTTTGGATTTCTATAGAACATGCCCAGAGCTTTATTCATGACTTTAAATTGCTAGGACAAGTGTTTGTAATTCCTGGATTATTTTGGGATTCAATTTGCAATACCCGATGTTCTTTGTTCACATTTTCTCTTTACATTCCAGGAAAATAAATTATTTATTAAATTTTACAAAGCTTTCATTTTTTCTATAGCTCATTTTAAGAGCATAGACTCGTACAAACACTCTGAGTTATATATACGGCAGAAAAATGCATGTACTGGACAAGTTAGTAATTAATTTATTTCACTTGACTATAAAGCAAAACTGTAAACATTGCTCACACTTTTGCAAACTAAATTACACAAAATCGTAATTTGTAAAACAAATCCTAATAAATTTAGTTCTAAATAAACTTTAGTGGTATTCCAGATAATTTCCAAAACAGGAGTTGTTTATGTGAGTGAATTGGCCCGTGCTTTCAAATGCATTCATTTACCAATGGCTTCAATTGCACTGATGTGCCAACAGTCTTTTATTGAATCACAGGAATATATTCCAAGTTTGCCTTGTTTGAATTAACTTTAATTCCAAGGTAATATTTATCTCCAAGAATTGTACAGAGTACTTTGTATTTGTCGTGTTACGAATGTGTAATTAAATTGCGTGAGTGTTAGTTTTAAATTCTTTTTTCCTTTTATTTTGTTTCATTACATTTTATTGTAGTGACAATTTTCACGGGATTTGATATTTTTCCAAAATTGGGTCTTCTGTTTGTCCTGATTTGAACGTAAAATGTTTGCTTTATTATTTTTTTTAGCTAACCTAGCTCCTGACCGAGGTTCTAAATTCGTAAACACTGAATGAACATGATTGGTCATTATCAAGGTCATGTTCATCCCACGTGTTAGATCAGTTGTAAAGTATTTTCGTCAAGTGAGCCACCATGTGATCTAAAATTGCGGCTTAAAACATCTATTTTGTAGGAGATTTTCAGTATATTTTTGCACCTTAGAGCTCACAATATTTTTTTAAGTTTTGATGTCAGTTTTTGGGATTTAATAATTCATATTCTTTGAAAAACAAAAACAAGTGCTTTTCTTTCTAAAAAATATGGGACAGAGACATTTAGTTGAAACATAGTTAAGGCTTTCTAAAGCAGAACATAATAAATTGTGTTTCAAAGAAAGACTGTTTCCGACATCATCTGACATCATAGCCTACCATGTTGGAAGATCATCGAGATTGGAACCTGGATTCAAATAAAATGTTTAGTGATATAACTTATATTTTTAGATTCTATTATTAATTTTTGAATCATATTCACAAACTGTAATTTTTTTCAATAGTTTTACTGTGTTTACTAGGGAAATCAATTAGTTTTGTTACAATTTACAAAGTTTGTTGGATTCACCCTTTTCTTTGTTTCTTTGAACGAGCATAAACATGAAATAAAAACACTGGGCGTTTGTCTTGGGATACATGAATTTTGCTTCGGAAAATTGCTTTCTGAAATTTAAATTATCCTAATTTTTAAATCTCAAGTACTATTCCATATTTTGCTTGAAACCTTTATTGAAAACAACATGCTTTTATTCACAATGTCATCAACATTGAAAACTTCTTTCTAGTCCTACTCAGGAGCGGTTGGATAGTTTTGAAAAAAGATGAGTTTGCTTGAACTTGCCAGAAAGAACGATCTTTCTGAGGCAACATCTTTAACAAAACAAGAAATCAAAAATATTTTGATTTTTGATTTGGAGAACATCACTGTTTTTGATAAAAGTGTTTTTGCTTCGGTTTTAGCGAAAAGGAAGTAGATCAATATTTTCTTTATTTCGAAAATATTGCTGTAAATTTGAATAGACCAAGGGAGAATAGGACATAATTGTTACAGTGTGTACATTTTGGCAAAGATCGAAAAATCTATTCATCCCTGTCAGTTCATCTAAGTGCTGATTATGATTTAGTTAATGATTGTATCTTGAAGGGCTATGAATTATTCCTTGAGGCTTATCTGTAAAAATTTAGAAACTACAGGAAAGAAGCTGGGCAGACTTAAGTTGAATTTGCAAGAAAAAATGAGCAGTTAAGTGAGAGATTCACTTAGCCAAGAAAGTTGAACATGATTATGATAATATCAAACAACTTACATTATTTGAAGAATTCAACAACTGTGACATTAAGAATCATCTTGAAGAGTATAAGATCGTTACCTTGGAAAATGCTGCTCTTGCTGTTGGAGGGTATTTCTTAGCTCACAAAGTTTCTCTTGTAAGCCAGTCTTTCACTCAGCAGTATTTTGAATTATATTCACAAACTGTAAGTCTTTTTTATATTTTGCTGTACTGTCTAGGAAAATTTTTATTAGTTTTGTTGAAATTAACAAAGCTTATTGGCTTCGCTCTTTTCTTTGTTACGTTGAACGAGTCAAACAAGAAACAGTAAGAAAACCAAATCAAAAATACTAGAAGACAAAAGAATAACCCGAAAGTGAGCCAAACGTTCATTTCTAGGAAACATTAATAATAATTAGAACGTCTGTTACTAAAATTGTAATAAAGAATATGGTAAACAATATCTTTGACTCAGACTAAGATAAATATATTTGGTTCTATTGATTTTAATCCTAATATTAAACCCATAGATAGATGAGATATTAGCTATGAATTAGTTGTTTATAAACAAAGTTTTTGATTGTGGTCATGTAAACAATGATCTTCATCTTGGACAATGCAAATATATGTTACAAATTTACGAATAAACTAAATAAACAAGCAAATTATTGAAATTAAATATACACAACTATAATGATAATAATAATAATAATAATAATAATAATAATAATAATAATAATAATAATAATAATAATAATAATAATAATAATAATAATAATAATAATAATAAATTGTGTTATCCCTAAAGACAATTATATTGCCTTTTGCCCTAGTTTACTCATGTGGACAAGTGAAATACAACGAGTATGTGTATTGATTCTTGTCTACCATCTATGTCAAAGGAGGATATATTTTTTAAAATATTTGTCAGCAAAGACATAATCTGTTGTTGAAGCCAAAATGCTGTGCATACATGTACATGTCATTAGTCCTTTATCTGAAATATATCTACCATAGACGATTCTCAATCCAGTTATTTGGCATATTTGTAGAAGTTTTTCTCCACAGTGATCTATTTATCTTACGTCTTGATTAGCCCGATCAAACATTATTTCGTCTTTTAGCTCATTTCCCACAACTTCATCTTCATTTTATTCAGAATGAAAAGAGGACGATATAGGTGACAAGCAGACAAACCAAAAATTAAGTCCCACTTCAGTATACTAAACAACTAAACAAATAATATTTTTAGAGGCAGTCTTTCTATAGATATGATGATAATCGTAACAATAATAATCAGAACGTGATCGGACGAACGTGACCGGAAACATCTTATAGTTATATTATACATCCTTTTGAAACAAAATATTACGCAGAATGTTCGATTTTAAATGTTAATATGATTGACCTCTTGAACACTGCATAATTTTACAAAAATTTTAAATTAAGTTTATGTACAAGCTTTTATTATCTTTTTTACATGTAGTTAAATGCACCTTGATTTCCGTTTAAACGAATTTGAATATTGTCAATTGAATATAGCATATATCTTTCCGCTGTCATTTAAATATAACAAATATGTTTCTGCTGTCATTTGAATATAACAAATATGTTTTCGCTGCAAAACATCGTTAAAGTAACTCTTTTGTTCTTGATTTGTATAGGGGTATCTCATTCAGCAGAGTTATATTACGAATTTGGTAGTCCGTACTTTGACAGTACGCCATGTCCTGAAAATAGGCAGTCCACGTGCCCGGTCACCTGGGGAAAATACCAAGTGTGGTCAGAAATGGACTTTCGAGTCAGCAAAGAGACAATGTCTCTTTGGACAGACTTCGCAAAATCCATGTAAGTTTTAGCTTACTTTATGGCGAAGCTTTGGTATACATAGTTCCAGCATATCCTTTGGACAGAATTCGAAAAATCCATGTAAGTTTTAGCTTACTTTATGGCGAAGGTTTGGTATGCATAGTTCCACCATATCCTTCAACCCTAATTAGTAACTCTTAACCTGACTACCTTTGAACAATAGCAGGACAATTATTAATATTATATGGCACGGGTTGCAATGGAAAAACAATTTGAAAGGTTTCGCAATTGAAATATAACAAAAATAAAGTATAAAAAATAACTTTGCATTTAAATAACTATAAAAATATGATTTCAATTTAGCTATTAATGTAACTTCAATTAATTTGATTCAATTATTATTTATAATTCTTTCTAGAAGTTTTCTATTTCAAGCTTACATGGTCAGATTAATAAACGAAAACAATGAATTATACGCTGTCATTCAAAAGAATTTACCATATAAAGATTTATTTTTGTGCTTCTGTAGGAGTTTCTATAATTGATAGTTTTCCGTTTTAAACATGTTTAGGATCATCTTTCCTGACTCTTGAGAACTATTCTATAAATCACAGAGAACCTTTATAGTCCATGCACAACATTTGAAGTCTGGCACTAACATTACTGTTTAGGTGAGAATTGATTTGTTGCAGAAAAGACTTATGTATAATTCAATTTTCTTTCCAGGAAGAGAAATGATACTCTCCTTATTTCTTCAACAAACCAAACTTGGCCTATCTATGGACAACGTGGAATGTTTATTAACATAAATTATGATTTGGTGATAGAGACTCTGGTCAGAACTAGAAGCATTGAATTCTGGGATAGTTTTAACTATCTTGATCTTTCAGTTCGCATACCAAACAATTGCAGCAAGAGCCACAGCGCTATTGTAGGTTAATCACGTGAATTATATTTGTTTCGGAATTGTTTCCTTTACCGTTCATCTCTATATTAAGCTTAATCATGCTTAAACATCCTGTGTAGTGTTTCGTTCTTGTTGCAGTTGTTCGGCAAGACGGGCAGTTAAATAGCTATCACCTGCTTAATAGAGTGGAAGATAGTAAACTGATTGAACCCTTTTACCTATGAACATCGCGATAATTATCACTAATTGCCACGAGAAAAGAAAACGAACTATTATCTTTGTTAGCAAAATTACAAAAGTTTTATCCTTTTTGAGTAAAGTTCAGTATCTAATCAAATGTCTAAGTCACTAATAAATTAAAAGCGAAAAAAAGATTTCGATACATTTTTATTATTTTAATTTTACTAACAAGTTAAAAGCACAGTTGTAATAATTCGAATAACAACTGCCGTTAATTTCTTTACCTGAGAAATAAGCCCCATACCTCTTTATCGAATCGGTGGTGGACTTTCAAAATGATTAAAAATCTTATTTCCTTCATACGTTTAGTTACTAAAATTAAATTTCGGTCATTTTAAATGTTAGACAACTGGCTAAAATGTGTTTCCGAGTCCATACGTTGGAGAAAATGTTTTATTTAGTTTTCAGTGTGAAAACTAATCGTCAACGGCGGTGTGCAGATTGTGACATATGTACCATACAATGAAATGATTTATAATGAATAATGCGTATTAATGACACTGTAGTTAAGCAAATGACAGTATATGACATGATACAAATATAAAACGTCTAACTAGGCACCATAAGAAGTCTTCTAGTTTTCATTCATGGCACGTAATGATAACACGATTATCATGACTGTTAAAAATCTCTGCTTGTTCAAAGTAACAAAGAAAAGAATGAAGCCAATACGCTTTGTAAATTTTGACAAAAATCGTTTCCCTACAAAACACAGTAAAATGTGTTAAAAAGGACTTACAATTTGTGAATATAATTCAAAAACAACATTCCTAGAATTGAAACACACGTCCTATCGCAAAAATGTCCTAAATAAACCCAAAGCTTAGATGACGAAACACTAATTTTCCAGAAAATACAAATTACTCAAAATTGGCAACAACAAGAAAATACCTCAGACCTCTTGAAGGTACTTTTACGACTCAATCAAAATAATTAAAAAACGTTAGCCTGAAACATAGTTTTAGATCACACAATAGGTAACGTGGTTACTTGACACGTGGTACAAAATGTTGACACAAGGCGATAACGCGATTACCCTGTATAATCTTGGTACTGAAAAAAAATTTAAACTTCAGTTTACCAAGTGTCTGAACGAGGTCAACTAAAATAATGCTACTGAAATACTTTTCCGTTCTATGCAGTCAAGATGAACTTTAAAAAATTATCAAATCCCTTTAAGATAATCATTATAATAAAATGTAATGAAACAATTATAAAAAAATAAGAATTTAAAGCTAAAACACATGCAATTTAATTACAAATACATAACACTTGCCCCATAAAGGACAAGAAAAATTTAGTCAATAAAGCTTTTTTTTGTTATATATAAATCATAAATAAGGTAGAACAGAATTACATAAGAAAACTTATGAATAATATAAAGTGTACATGAAGATAGTTCTATACACTGGAAACTGCTTCTGCAATAAAATTGTCTTTTCCTTTGATGTACCCGATGTTAAGATTATATTTGTGCAACATTAGACTCCACCTTAACAAACTTTGGTTTTTATTCTTCATCGTATCGATGAAAGAGAGGGGGTTGTGATCACTATACAGAACAACCGGAGACAGAGCTGAGCTTATGTAAACTTTAAAATGCTGTAATGCCGATAATAAAGCTAAGCATTACTTTTCCATTGTTGAGTAATTTCGTGGGTGTTTGTCTTGTCTTTGAAAAGTAGCCCACTGGATGATCAACACCAATTCTATAGTCTTGAATCAAAACTGCTCTAACCCTAGTATAACTGGCATCCACAGATAATTTAAATGGTTTACGAAAATTTGGAGCTATAAGACCTGGTGAACCTTTGAGTATGGTTTTTAACCTATTGAAAGCCTCCTGACATTTTTTAGCCCAAAGAAACTTGTTTTTCTTACTTAACAATTTAGTCAGGAGTTCAGCATTGTACCAATTGGAACAAACTTGTCGATAGTATCCGGTAATACCCAAACATCGCATCAGTTGTTTCTTACTGAAAGGCATATGGAAATCATAGATAGCCTTAACCTTAGCATTTAGAGGTTTAACTTGACCATATCCCACAATGTCTTAGAAAAGTTACACATGCACCAGAAATCTCACAGATAAATTGATTGTCATATTTGCGTCTGTAAGTCCGTCAAAAGTTTCCGAATTGTTTTAAGATGTTCTTTTTAAGTGTCGTTTTACATGATGATATCATCAATATGAGAATCCCAATTATCTAGACTGGAAGTAATCATATTCATCAAGCGTTGAAAAGTACTTGGGGAATCTTTATCCCGAACGGCGTTATTTTACATTGGAAGAGTCCGTCTGGAGTTACAAATGCCGAAATTTCCTTAGCTCTTTTCCGTTAGTGGAATTTGCTAAAAACCTTTCAGAAGGTCAAATTTGGTGACTTACTTGGAATTTCCAACTGTATCAATACAGTCATCGATTATTAGTGATGGAGATGAATCAGTTTTTGTCACAATATTGATCTTTTAGTCAGTGCACATGAGGAATGTTTTATCCGGTTTCGGAATAAGTATACAACATGAACTCCAATCACATTTACTCATATATATTGTTATAAGAGTGACTATAACAAGCTTTGTGAGTTTTAAGAAAAATAATTTATTTCCCTACAAAAATGGAGAAAAGGTAAATATTTGAAACAAGACGTACGATTTACGAAGATCAAATTTTTTTTCTAAAGTTACGAAAACACAAAAGTCTCGTAAACAAATAGTTCTAAATTGACCCACTCTGAATCTCAGTTCCGGTCCAAGATGGCGGATGACAACGTCAGACAAAAGCCAACACACAATGTCCAAACTTTTCACAGTGAAGCATTATTTGCATTGTTCTGTTCCAATTTAGAAAATAAATTCAGGAGAAGTCTTTGTACAAAGTGTAATGTTGTTCTCCAGGGATAATAATTATTTGGAAAGTAGACGAATTACAGTTATCCCCACTTACAAAACACACGTCGATCTACGTAGACATATGAACAGAAAACTTCTTCAAGCACAAAATACTTTTTTTAAGGTAATAGAGACTATGTGAGTCTTTAAGATGTTCAAATCGATGACTGCACTGCACTTACGGCTATGACTGAATTTTTTTTACAGATAATTAAACATATCAAAGAAATTAATACGTCGTTGCATGTACACACGCACGAGTGAAACGTGATTTCTCAAAATGTCAGGACAATAAGAAAGATTGGAAGTATCAGCCAATCATTTACATAGCTACTTCTGCATGTTTGCTTGCGACGAAATTACGTAACATACAAAGCTCGTGCTTACATGAGTCAAATTTACGATTTCAGTAAACACAATATTTCTAACAAAATATTAGGCCCATGCTAACATAATAATAATAATAATAATAATAATAATAATAATAATAATAATAATAATAATAATAATAATAAGCGAGTAGATAGAATCGGTTGGCATCTTTTTGGACCGGTTTGGACCGGTTTAGACCGGTCTAAACCGGTTTAGACCGGTTTTTGTGGTTTTCGGACATTTCAAAAAAGGTTGCTTTTTTCACGGTTTTGGCGGGATGTAACCGGTTTGGAACCGGTTTAAACCGGTTTGGAGTAGATAGAATCGGTTGGCATCTTTTTGGACCGGTTTGGACCGGTTTAGACCGGTCTAAACCGGTTTAGACCGGTTTTTGTGGTTTTCGGACATTTCAAAAAAGGTTGCTTTTTTCGCGGTTTTGGCGGGTTGTAACCGGTTTGGAACCGGTTTAAACCGGTTTGGAGTAGATAGAATCGGTTGGCATCTTTTTGGACCGGTTTGGACCGGTTTAGACCGGTCTAAACCGGTTTAGACCGGTTTTTGTGGTTTTCGGACATTTCAAAAAAGGTTGCTTTTTTCGCGGTTTTGGCGGGTTGTAACCGGTTTGGAACCGGTTTAAACCGGTTTGGAGTAGATAGAATCGGTTGGCATCTTTTTGGACCGGTTTGGACCGGTTTAGACCGGTCTAAACCGGTTTAGACCGGTTTTTGTGGTTTTCGGACATTTCAAAAAAGGTTGCTTTTTTCGCGGTTTTGGCGGGTTGTAACCGGTTTGGAACCGGTTTAAACCGGTTTGGAGTAGATAGAATCGGTTGGCATCTTTTTGGACCGGTTTGGACCGGTTTAGACCGGTCTAAACCGGTTTAGACCGGGTT